>VZTR01015088.1:343370-363669 GCA_013400775.1 Chaetops frenatus
ATCCGCCTCGCCGGGGCTCGCTGCGCCGCCGGCACCGGCGAGGGGGCGGAGGGGCGGGGGGTCCCCGGGGGAATGCCCTCGCCAACCGCGCCCTTCGCACCGCCCGCGGCCACGGGCCGGGCATCTCTCCCGCGGGGCTGAGCCCCCCGCCGCTGGCCACCCCGGAGCCGGGGGGCCGGGGCGGTGAGGAGATTCCCGTCCGGAGAAGGGGACGCGTACGGAAGGATAAAAACAAAAAAGAAACAAAAATCCAAGGAGTTGGTAAATCCGAGGCTCGTTGTGGGCAGTCCTGAGTCCCAACAACCTTCTCCTCCCCCATGCCCCTGGAGCCGGCCCCGGTGAGGTGAGAACAGGAATCCCCCCCACTTCCCACGTGGAGCAGATGTGAGTTGGTCACAAGCCCCATGGACACTGCTGCGGTCAAGCAGGACCTTCCCAGAAGGTGCGCGGTGAGACCTAGCTCCAATTCTGCATCGCAGCACGCAACAGCCCCGAATTCCCCAGTGCCTGGGAACCACATCTGCCGTGTGGGCACCTCATGATCCACATCCTCTTCAGGACATGGCAGGGAGGTTGGGACCAGATGGTCTTTAAGGTCCCTTCCAACCCAAACCATTCTGTGAATCTAAGACATGTGGCTCCTACCAGGGCTCTTTGCCCCAGGAAGTCCCTCTGCCACCACCCTGACATCTCCTCCTCACCCCTCTAGCAACCACGTTGTACGCAGCAGTGTCCTCTGCTCAACCCCCATAGCTATGTCCCAATTTCGGCTGGCTGGGCAGAAGGTTCAGGTGCATCCTGCAGGAAGCACTTGTGTCCTGGAAGATCTTCCTAGGGAGGTCACACCCTGCACATGGATCTCTACACAAGCTGTGCCAGGTTCATAGGCCAGGAGCTGAAGACCCACTGGACTTTGAGGATGAATTCCTGTCCCTCAACTCACCATGGAAGGACATTGAGAAAACAGTCTAGGTTCCACTGTGTTCCTCCTCATCCCTTTGTTGCATCAGCAGCCCGAGCTCCTTGGGTTCCCTGCCTTGACCCACCACAGGAAATGATTCCACAGGAGTGGTTAGTGGAGGTCATGGCTCCGTGATTGTGTTGGCCCCATGCAGGAGCCAAGTGGTCTTCCCCAGCTCACTGTGGCCAGCTGCAGGCTCTGATCTGCTTTGGGAGCTCCTGTCACTGCAGATTTTGCTGCTCCTCCAGGTTGGCCCCACATCCAACACGCAGTCCCTGGAGAACACTGTGGCCCAGCTCCATCGTGTGTGGAGAAGCTTTCATCTTGAGAACCTCTTTTGGGATCACTCTTGCATTGAGGAAGGAGGCTGAAGGGCCAGGACAACCAGTGGCCTTGCTGCTCCTTCCTCCAGATGTGTTCCTCTCCTGGGCAAGAATCCCAAGGATCCCCAGGAGTTACCCACCCTTCCAGCAGTTACTCACCACTGTACCAGGCTCCCCTACTCCCAGCCCCCCCTCACTCCCTGCTGCTCTGGAGCACCCAGCATTTCCCATCAGATGTCTGAAAGCACTCACCATTTCCAAACTCCTCATACCCTCACTTCAACCCTCCTGGATCCCAGGGCTGTTGTGTCCTGCATGTCCCTGAGGCTCCATCAATTCTCCAAAATGGGAGCCTGGAGTCCAAGAGCAGCAGCCCTGTGTGTTTGCCAGTGCCTACCCAGACCTTCACAATTTTCTTGAAGCTCTCCAGGACTGCACTGCCAGACACAATGGAGATTTTGTCCCAAAGAAACAGTCACTGGAGACCTTCCCTCTTCTCTTTTGAGCTCCCCCTTAGGCTGTTGCTGATGGAGATGGACCTTGGACTATGCAGACTTGTCTGGCCGCTGCACGGACTTGGAAGTTGGTACATGCTCCCTGGAATCTGGTTTGTGCTCTGAAGGTGCTCTTCAGGGCCAGTCATGAACTGTGAGCACTGGTCCCACCTCACACCTTCACTCTGCTCCCAGGAAGGGCTTTCTATGACTGTTGCATCTCTTTGGCATCCATGTGAAGGCCTGCCAAGGTTCCACTGTCACCCTCACAGACTTGCTGTTCCCAGTGCAGGCACTGTCACTGGTGTCCACCTTTTGACCCAAATCCCACAAGCTCCCCTGGTCGCCACACCACAACACCTGAGCAGACCAGCAAGTGCCACAAAGCACCATGCCATGACAAGTGACTCCAGACCTGCTCCAGTGTCCTTCTCTGCACCTTCCACTCCCTCTGCACCCAATTTAGTGGCTTTGGTAGAGACTGGCCAGGGACTGGGGAGCACTGTGTGTCCTCACTGCTATCCACAGCCACACTGGCAGCTCTTCCTCTCCTTGCTGCCATCTGGTGACAAAGTGGCCGTGGGACTGTGTCACACGGGCATCGCCACCATCAGGCAGCTTGGATGTGGCCAGCTTGGAAGCCAAGTCATACTGGCTTTGCTGGTCCCCGCTGCCCACAAATAGCCCTTGGGTAGGACTGCCACAGAACCCTCGAACCCTGCTTGCAGAGACCATCAGGTGCAGCCTTGATGGGAACACAAAAATGGGACAACCACCCCTCCAGCTGCAGCCACGTGTTGGTTTACATCAAAAGGAGGCTCCCAGATCAACAGAGCCAGGAGAGGTGACATCTAGGGGACATTAAAGCAGGTTTGATGGTGATGCATTTAATGCTGCTTTTTCAGTTCCTGATGCAGAAAGAAAAAGGTCATTTGCATACGAAGCCCTTGGCTCATCACACCTGGAGGAGGTGGTTCCCTCTCACCCTCTGCGAGGTTAAAGAGGTGCAGCAAGTGACAGGTGGGAGCCAAAGGGGGGGCACAAAGGAAAGCAGCAAGGGGTGACAGCCATCAGGCACAGACTCAAGGCTCAGTGCAGTTGTCTTTGGTGATTCCAAGGAGCCTCAGCTACCAGAAAGATTCAGGAGATGCTTCTTTGGTCCAAGGAAGCAAATTGGTCAGTCTCAATGGCCCAGCTGAGGGACAGGGAGGTTTCTTTGGGATGGGAGGGAGGAGGAGTGAGCCCCATGCTGGCATCAAGAGTAAATTTCCCTGTAAAATCCCACCAAGAGCACACAGGGAGCTGGTCCAGGGCCACTGAGAGATGCCCTGCAGAGAATTAGCACTCTTGGTCCTGAATTGGCACCCTTGGTCACACCTCTGCATGCAAGAGGAAAGGAGGAAAGCTTTCCAGCTCCTGGCTGAATCCCTTGGCCTCCAGGGAACCTCAAGCTTCCAGGGCCAGGTTGGGAGGAGGAAAACACGAGCATATTTTTATAGAAATTGGAGTCTCCCTGCAGCAGAAAATCCCGTAAAAGCAAAACCCAAGTGAAAAGCAGCTTCAGCTGTTCTGGCTCTGGCTGTGACGGGCTTGGCCCCAGGCCAGTGAGTTCATTCTGCCTATTAACTAATAGTATAGCATTGTCGGTAAAGATTCATTGCTAAACTTATGTTTTTAAGATATCACTTATCATTTGAACACTTAACTCCTGATCCCCGAACATGTACAGGCACCATGTAGCCCTGCAGCCATGCTGCAGATAACCAAAGCCACCGCTGGGCTGGGGAAGCCGGGCAGCGTTTAACCCTTTTCCCCCTCTTTGTTTGAATGATAAATTGTCTGGAGTAGCACTTTCCAGAGGAGAGCAGGCCCTCCCACTCAGGGACCGCTTATTATCACCTACTTAATGTTCCCCAGCTCAGCAGGGATGGAGGAACTGTTCCCAATAGCGGGTTTTTCTAACCTCTGTGAAGGGTGTGTGAACAGCCAGAAACCCCACGGATACCTGTGATTGCAGCCTGTCACCACCAAGGGCCTCCCTCTGTCCTTCCTTGCCTTTCCCAGGCACCCCATTGCAGAGTCCCAGTCACTCTGCAGGCTGGGCAGAGGCAGGTCTGGTCCTTCAGGAGGAAGGGTGAGAGCAGCAAGGGCTCCCCACCTCCGGGCTGAGCCCTAGGTGCTGCCCAGCACCTTTCAGCTCAACATCCCCACTCTGATCTGTACCATAAATCCACCATTTTCAGGGATCTCAGACCTCTTGCACATCACCCCCGAGCAAACCAGCACCTTTACCAGTTACACCAGTCACCAGCTCAGGCAGGCGTTGGCTGCAGCCCCCTGCCCTCCCCTCCCCACCCCACTGGGGACACTGTGGGGATGTTTCTCTCCACAGAGTTAAATAAAGATTTAGCTTTTACATCTCCGTAGGCTTGGTGAGGGTACCTGGCCCTGGATGGCCGAAACGTGACACTGGACAGCCCCACCTCACTCAACCTGTTTGTCCTGTTGCAGGGACCCGCAGAGGGGGAACCAGCGGCTCCCTCTCCCCTTCAGCTCTCTCCTGCGGCATTTCTGAGCTCTCCACCTGAGCGATTCCTGCGTGAACAAAGGCTGAGATCCCTGGCACCGGGGCGGGTGAAACAGAGAGCAGGAAGGTAAGAGGATGGCACTGGGCAGCCGAGCATCGTCCTGCACAGGGACCCCCAGGAACCAGGCAGAGCCACAGAAAAACTCCAAGCCAGGATTTAATCTCTGCGGGGAGGGGCTGCAGAAAGGATCGAGGATCAGGGAGTGGAAGGTAACCCTCTTTGTGTTGCTCTTGCAATGTCTGGAGTCTGAGGGTTTAGAGCCTTCAGCTAAATTAAGAAGGGAAAAGTCAACTGGTAGATTGCAGTAATGATTTGGAGAGTTCTCCGCTCAGAAAATGAATAAAACTTTTGAATGGTAGCCATGGGAACAAATTAAAGAGAAGAGGCACTTTTGAAGCATTTAAAATAGATTTAGAACTGTAGAATTGAGCAGGAAATTTGGGATATTTTGTTCAACGGCTAATTTGAAACCGGGATCAGAATTAAAAGCAACTTTTGGAAAAATAAAGTTCATAAAAGTTTCTTCTTGGGGACTGCAAAGATGTCAAGTCTTCTTGAAAAATTTGTTTTGGTAAATAAGCAGGACCATAGAGAGGCAGAAATGAAAAAAAATGATAAAAAGAAGACAAAATTAAAGAAAAACATATCTTATATATCTTTTCAGTAAAAACAAGGATTTCCTGATTTAAAGACTTATATAATCATTAAGGTTGGAACACACTTCCAAGATCATTGAGTCAGCCTTCGACTGAGTACCACTACTTTTCCAGAATGTAGAGAAATGCAGCAATCAAGTATATAAACTACTACTCTGTGTTTCAAAAAAAAAAAAAAAAATACATTTAAAAAGGCTATTTAGATATACAGCAAAGAAAAGGTGGAACCATCACCAGAATATCATGTTATAGATAGAAACTTAATCCAAAATATTTTACAGCCATGAGGCATGACTGGCAGAAGATGGGGTTTGTATTCTGGAAAATATTTTCATTTTAGTCCTTGGTTATAGCCAGAAATAACAATGTTAGAGAATAAATCTACCCAGGAGATAACCTGTGATGAAAAACTGCCAGGCATTACCTACTGACAGGGGTAACGACATAAAAGGATGCTCGATTTAATTGCTGTCATTTGTAAAGGCTTGTAAAAGAAAAGGATGTAACCCAAGCTATTTCGTGGCAGGGAACCCAAGGTCCAGAAGTCTTCCAGAAAATAGTTTTAAAGTTGTTCAAAGGAAGGTGGAAATGCTGAAAAGTCAAACCCAGGTCTGTGTTTAATGCTATAAAATTACAGGGTGGCATCCTTGAAATTGAAAACGCTGAAATGGCATTTAATAGGAAACTGGGGGAACTGAGGAGAAAACTACCTGGGTTTTGTCAATGCTGGTGTGAAATACAGGAGCTTTGCAAATGCTTATGGGCACTATGAAAAAATGCAACATTATGTGTTATGTTTAAGGCACTCATGAGCAAAATGCCCCAGTGCTCGGAGGTGGCAGAGGTTCATGAGAAGGCAAATGCAGGATCAGAGGCAACAACCTGGTGTGAAACTGCTGCTTCCTCCTCGGAGGTGCTACAGAAAGACAGACCTCAGGGAGGCAACCACATCTCCTTCCACAGCAGAAGGGTGGAGAACAGCCAGGTTATCACAGCCAGGTTGAACAGGGGAGCCCTGAGCAGGCTGCTGTAGTGGAAGATGTCCCTGTCCATGGCAGGGGAGTTGGACCTGTGTGATCTCTAGGATTCCTTCCAGCTCAAACATCCTGTGCCTCTATGACTCTGTGCAGGTCTTTGCAAAGGGAAGCAAGCAATGGGAGATGTGGTGGCACAGAGGAAGCAGAGCTGTGTCCAGGCAAACTCCCCCCAGGGTCTGGAGATGAAAGGTCAGGAGTCAGCAGGAGCAGGGTTTGTGCTCTATGATTAGCATTTCCCACTCTCCCTTTGGGTCTAGGAATATCCATATCATTAAAGTCTGGGCTAAAATGTGACTGAACTGGAACAATTCCTGCAGAGTGATAGCAAATGCATGCACAGGCTCCTGGTGCTGATATTGACTGGCTTACCTTTTATTTTATTGAAGATTCATGAAAATAATAATCTCTAGCAGCAAGGTATCATAGAATCATGGAATTATAGAATGGTTTGGATTGGAATAATCCTTAAACCACATCCCATTCCAGCCCCTGCCATAGGCAGGGACACCTTCCACTGTCCCAGGCTGCTCCAAGCCCTGTCCAAGCTGGCTTTGGACATTTCCAGGGATGGGGCAGCCACAGCTTCTCTGGGCAGCTTGTGCCAGGTCCTTACCACCCTCACAGGGAAGGATTTCTTCCCAATATCCCATCTAAACCTTTCAGTGTGAAAGGCATCCCCCCTTGTCCTGTCCCTCCATGTCTTTTCCAAAGCCCCTCTCCAGGTTTCCCCCTGTCCCCCTTCCAGGTACTGTATGGCAGTAAGGTCTCCCTGGAGCCTCCTCTTCTCCAGGCTGAACACCCCCAGCTCTCCTGCCCAGGGACATCTGGGGGATGAAGATGGGGTGCTGTGAAGAAGCACAGGGCTACAAGGGCAGGAGTGTGGTGGGAGGGGACAGGCAGCACTTAGGATGCATAAGCACTGTGGAGGTGATGGGCACATCTTCCAGGAAGGAGACACAGGGGCTTTGACACAAAATGTGAGCAGGCCTGGGGGGTCATTTTGGGGCTGGGCAGAGGCAGGGGACACATCCCTTCATGGCTTGAGGAGTGCTGGCCATGGCTCTGGCAGGGAGTGGGAGGAAGCACTGCCCAGTTAACCAAGGTGGATGGAGCACAGCTGCCCCTGGAACAGCCTGTCCAGCTGCCCTTTGGGTTGCTGACCTGGCAACATGAGGGACCTGGCAGCAAAAATGTGCTCAGGTGACTCCTGGCACCCTGACATGGCACTGCTGGGATGGAGCA
Source organism: Chaetops frenatus (assembly GCA_013400775.1). Lineage (NCBI taxonomy): Eukaryota > Metazoa > Chordata > Aves > Passeriformes > Picathartidae > Chaetops > Chaetops frenatus. The sequence goes on from VZTR01015088.1 coordinate 350,672, forward strand.
GTGATGGTGGAGAGCCCATGGCACAGGTCCCTGCCAGGAACACCAGGCACAGGGAACAGTGATGGCCACAAAGGTCATCCTTCCATCAAGCCCTGCAGTGTGGCCCATTGAGGAGGCTCTTTGCAGGTTTTCCCCTCAAAACTTGGTCCTTGCAGCTGCTGGGGATCCCCTTGGCCCACTGGAATCACCATCATGCTTGCTCCCTGTGGAACTTCTCCTTGAATGCTCCTTTGGGGATTCTCATAAGCACCTGGGAGTGCTGGTTCCTCCTGCACTTACTGAGGTGTCCCTGCTCCTGCAGGGCGTCCTGCAGGGACCAGGAGCACAGCACTGGGGCTGAGCCCTCACCATCCTGTCCTGGCACCCGTGAGGGGTGCTGTGTGGCCATGTGAAAAGTCCCTGGGAGACAGAGACAGTTCTAGAGGGTAGCTGAAGACCCCTGGGTAAGTGCTGTCTGCCAGGGAAAAATCCATGGGGCTTCTCCAAAGGGGAATCCTCCTCCACAACCCTCCAGAGCCCTCCAGAATGGCTGAACACACTCGGTCAGGGCCATCTGTTCCTGGCATCTGCTGGGGGTTCCAAAAAGCTTTCCTTTAAGTTCCTTGCCAAAAGTTTTTAAGGAAAGCAGGAAGCCTGGGGGAGTCAGGGGAGTTCCTTGTCATTGTAATTGTGTAAGAGATGGTCGCAGATAGGACTAAACAGAGGGAGGTCACCAGCCTGTCTGGCAGGGTCCGAGCTGTCACGTCCAACAGCCCCAGAAGTGGCAGGAATAGGGATGAGCAAAGAGGTTACAAAGGATCAGTGATGCCATGGGGAAAACAACCACAACTTCACTTGCACAGTGAGTGACAAGGCTGCTCCCTTCTCTGCCTTCTCCCAGGAACAAACCAAAGCCATCAAATGACACTTGTGTGAGGTCCAGGGCCAGGGTCTAAAAGATAGGGGTTTGGGATCAAAGGAGGTGATTCTTCCCATGGATAGGAGGTGACCTGTGGATCTCCTCAGCAGAGCTGTGGACACACAAAACTCACAGGCACTCAAGTGCAGGCCGGAGAAGTCCTTGGAATGGAGATCCAGGAATTTAGAACACACAGGGAAACCCGTGGAAATTAAAATAGCTGGAAAGTCATCAGTAGAGATCTTCCTGGATTCCTGCAGCCCCCCCAGCCTGTCCCCTTTCTTCTGTTAAAATTCTTCAGGAGATATTGTGGGTGCTGGAAATTTGTCCCATAAGCTACACCAACCCCCTGCCACCAAGGTGGCACCACTGCATGGATGGGGACCTCCAGCACATCCCTGCCAGCCTTGGGTGAATGCACCTGAGAGGGCTTTAATTTGGCTTTGCTTTGCTTTTTCCTTCCTCGAGGTGTGTTTTGCTCTGTCTTGAGAGCTGGGAATGCCAAGAGCCGGAGTTGCTGTGCCAGTGCTGGGGTGGGGACTTCAGCAGGGGCTGAGGGAGCTGGCACAGGGCCCTGTGAGAGGCAGCAGGAGGGGGGCAGGAGGCAGCTCTAAGGGGAGCTGGTGTGTGCTCATGGGTGCTCCAGCCCTGGGAGTACAGCGAGCACAGAGCCTTCCAGCCTTGGGATATGGAGGCAGAGATGTGTTGGGCAGATGCTGTGCTGAATGCATTGCTCAGCAGGAATACTGGAGGGGAAATAAATCAGTCCCTGATTTACCTGGGAGGACAGATACTTCTCAACTGGTTTTTAATTTGGACTCAATTTCCAAGCCAGGCTGTTCAGATGTCTCTGAGATAAGTGATCTGTGTAATATCTGAGTCAAACAGGATTTTCCTTCTTTTCAGACAGCAAAGCTGTGCTCTGTAAGTGGATGTTCCAGCTAATGAGGTGTTAAGTGTACAGAGAATCACAAGTAGTTGAGGGCAGGATCCAGCTAGTAGTAAAACCAACAACTGGCACCGAGATTGTCCTCAACTTCCAGGAACAACTTCAGACAATAAAATTGTACTGAGGGCAGGAGCAAGGGAAAACCTGGGAAAGAGAAACACAAAAATACAGCCACACGTCATGCTACAGCTGCATCATGTGGCCACACATGTTCCCTTCCCTTGGGCCAATGGAGGATGACAAGGGACAGTTAAAGCCACAGCAACAGTGGCTTTCACTGGCAACCAGGGGCCAAGTAGGAACAGCCCCGAGAGTCCTGAAACCCCAGAATTTGCTGAAGAAATGTCCACAGAAGATGCAGTGAGTTTTCTCAGGGAGGTTTAGCACAGGTCTCTGCTCCCAGGGAGAAGGGATGCTCTCTGGGCCTGAGCTACTGTGCCTTGCAGTGCTGGGAGGAACAGGGTGAACCTTGAAGCCAAATTTATCACTGTCCATTTTATTTGCCTTTGGAGCAGCTCAGAAGCCCAGCTGCACACACATTTATTGGCCTTGGTGTCCTCCACAACAAAGCCACCCCCATCTGTCCTCGTGCCTCTGTGCAGAACAGGCAGCCTGGGAGCAGCAGGACCACCTGGCACAAGGACAGAGGGGATGCACAGGCTCCACAGTGACCTGGTCTTCAGGACACTTCCACACCACAGAACCAAAAATAGTGGTGATATTCTCTGAAAGGGACTTTCTTCGTGTTCTGCTGTGGACACGAGCTCAGCTGGCACACCAGATGGATCTCAGGGTTAGGGAGCAAGCCCGTGAGGAGGCTGGAGGAACCCAGATGGGGAGCTGAAGGGTGAATGTCCTACAAATGCAGTGCCAGGACACAGAGATGTCTTAGCAAGGGACCTGAGCAGGGAGGATCACAAACATGGAGGAGAAACACAACATGTTCCCTAAAACAGCAAACTGTGGCAGGTGTCCTGCTTTGGACATTCTAAGTGGTGCTGAGAGGTCCACAGGACCTCATGGCAGATGCTGGAACACTGCCAGCTCCAGCATTCACTCAATGTAAGGAAACCTGGGGTTGCAGGCAACCCCCTAGAGGGTTTCCAGGACCTGGCCAGACACAGCCACATCCACCCTGACCTGGTGCTGATGACACTGCAGGAGATTGGACCAGAGGCACCACATAGATTCCCACCACCACCTCCAGGATTTATGGGCATCCCCTGAACTGACCTTCTCTGAGACACAGCTTGTGCAGCAGCCAAAGGAACAACCTACAGTCCCTGAAGCTATATGGACATGGATATGGACATGGATATGGATATGGATAAGGATATGGATGGATATGGATATGGACATGGATATGGATGGATGTGGATATGGACATGGATGGATATGGATATGGATATGGATATGGATAAGGATATGGACATGGATATGGATATGGATATGGATATGGATATGGATATGGATATGGATATGGATATGGATATGGATATGGATATGGATATGGATATGGATATGGATATGGATATGGATATGGATATGGATATGGATATGGATATGGATATGGATATGGATATGGATATGGATATGGATATGGATATGGATATGGATATGGATATGGATATGGATATGGATATGGATATGGATATGGATATGGATATGGATATGGATATGGATATGGATATGGATATGGATATGGATATGGATATGGATATGGATATGGATATGGATATGGATATGGATATGGATATGGATATGGATATGGATATGGATATGGATATGGATATGGATATGGATATGGATATGGATATGGATATGGATATGGATATGGATATGGATATGGATATGGATATGGATATGGATATGGATATGGATATGGATATGGATATGGATATGGATATGGATATGGATATGGATATGGATATGGATATGGATATGGATATGGATATGGATATGGATATGGATATGGATATGGATATGGATATGGATATGGATATGGATATGGATATGGATATGGATATGGATATGGATATGGATATGGATATGGATATGGATATGGATATGGATATGGATATGGATATGGATATGGATATGGATATGGATATGGATATGGATATGGATATGGATGGACATGGACATGAACATGGACATGGGTATGGATATGGATGGGTATGGATATGGACATGGACATGGACATGGACATGGATATGGATATGGATATGGAATATGGATATGGTTTAGTGGACATAGCATTCAGTCAAAGGTTGAACTTGATGATCTTGGAGGTCTTTTCCAATCTTAATGATTCTGTGATTTTATGATTCTGTTGCTGTCCCACTGCAGCAGATGGATAAAGAAAAATATCTCTGGAGCAGGACAGAACTCGGGAGCAGGGATGGGAGAGCTGGGAAAAAGGTTCCAGCAGCAGGTCCCTCACTGCCATCCAGCATGGGACAGCACTCAGTGTTGGCCGAGCAAGGTCACCAGAGGATGGAATAACACAGGGACTGACACATGACTGGCAGCAAGCCAGCATCTCTCACAGCACTGGAGTTTATCTTAACAACAACAACAACGGCAGCAGCCCCACTTTGCTGGAAAATACCTGCCCAGTGCTGGGATCCTGCATCCTCAGCCAGAGCCAGGCATCCTGCGGGAGCGGAGCTCTGTTATCTGCCCGAGGGGGATTATGCTGTGAAAACGGCTCGTTGGGGATTGTATATTAACAGGATATGCTCGGCTGGTTGACAGGAAGCAATAAAGTAATTTGAAAGAGCCTGGGACCGAGTGTGTGAGTTCCTGCGTCTGTGTTAAATCATGGCTCTAGATAAGCAAACAGCGGCCCCGGAGCGGGAGGAGCGCTGCCAACAGGGACACACGGCCAGTGCCAGAAATCTCCAGGAGCTGCCGCAAGCCCATCTCGGAGGCAGCATGGAAACCACTGGGACTGCGATTACAGCTCTCCCATCCCCTGCTCCGGGCTCGGGTCCTGCAGGGTTCTGCTCGTGTCACCGCAGCTCTGCAGGGATGCAGGAGCGCAGGGAGAGGATCCCTCGGCAGCCCAGAGCCCTCTGTGGCTGCCTGCAGGAGCCCGTCCCACCCACCTTCAGCGGCTCCGGGAAGGAGCTGCTGCTCCTCCCCGCTGCTCCAGGCCTGCCGGAGGAAGGGGAGGGGGAGCCAAGAGGAGAAATAGGTGCAGCTCCAAGGAGCGACAGCGCTCGAGCTGCCGGGAGGAGGGTGAGCCAGGGGCTGCTGCGGGGCTGAGGGGAGAAGGGGGGTGTCGGCAAGCACCAGGCACTCTGCGTTTGGCACCTGGCGTGGATCGGAGCACCGTGCTCGGATCCCGCCCGGGGGAAGCGGATGCCGCCGTGTGTGTGTGAGCCAGCGCAGCACCTGGCACGCCGGCCCCGCTCAGCCTCCCACATCCTGCTGCAATCACACACGCCAAAATGTCAGCAGCCTTTATTGCTCTCAGGGAGGCTCTGCTGGCCTCCAGGAGGGGATGTTTGAGGTCGTCTGATGCAATCTCGGATTTTTTTTTTTTTGTTAGGGATACGCTTTCACACACCGTGTGATTGCCCAGAAGCTCCCTGCCGGAGGATATGAGCTCCACAGGATCAACAAAATGTGTCTGCATTTGGTGGGGACTGAAGACTCAAAGTACTCTCTTCAGAATAATGGAAATTAAAAAATCACATACGCTGCCTTCCACCAGAGGCAAAAACATCCAACCCAGAGCCTGGATGAGTGTTGAACCTTTTTCCCCATGTGTCAAGTGCTTCTAGCTGGGTGATGGGCAGGAAATGGGATGTGGCTTGGAGCAACCTGGTCCAGTGGAAAATTTCCCTGCCCATGGCAGCGGAGATGGAACAAGATGACCATTAATGAAACCCAAACCATCCTGTGATGGAAAGGTCCCTTGGCAATGGTTTATGCCAAAAAACTGAAGCACTCTGAAGCACCTTACACTGCCCTTGTTAGAGAGGATCTCCTGGACAGAGCACTGTCCAGTGTGCATTGGGCACCCCTGTGCCTGACCAGCACCTTCTCCAGGGCCTGAGTCCTCACACTCCTGCAGCTCTGTTAGGAGGAGCCTTCCCTGGAAGCTGAGGCCGTGATGCTTGTGGACACCTGCATGCATTGCAAAGTAAGCCCGTGCCAGCACTTCTTCCTGAGCATGTTTGTTGCATTCCTTGGGGCATCACAAGCCCTCCCTGCTGAGGAGAAGGTGGTGGCTGGGACAAAGGTGAAGGCGACTGGAGAAGAAATGGTCAGTCAGAGACTGTGAGGTAGTGCCCTGTCCACATGTTCCTCATTTGCTTTTTCAACATCCCCTCCCTGATCCCTGCACTAATGCTGGATCCCCAGTGGAGTCACTGACGATGTTCTGGCACCCCTCCTTTCTCCCATGCAATTCACAAGAATTTTGGAATATCCAGGCAGGACAAACACAGCTGCAAGAACTGCTCCAGCTGGCTCTTCCAAATGCAGCCAGGCCAGCCACAGCTCAGAGTTATCTGATGGTCCCCTGCAGCAGCCAAACCCCTGAGTCCTTCCAACAGACCTTTCCTGCCACAACTGGAAGGGCCTGGGCTGTGCTGGGGAGCCAGCTGGCAGCTGGCTGGGTGTGTGGGTAGTCTCCATCACCTGAGATGTCACCAGGAGCTCAGGTGATGGGCTGTGCAGCCCTTCCCACGGTGTCACTCAGCAGACTGGTGTGGGTGGCCCGTGGTGGCCTCTGGAGAGGCGGTGCCCTGCACCCTCCTCCCCCTCAGTCTGTCGCTGTTTTGTGTCTCTCGCTGTCTCACCCTGCAGAGCCTCACACAGACTGTCTGACCTTCATCACCAGCCTGGCACCAGGAGTTACCTGACCTGCTCCTGAGTCATTTCTGCACACAGCAGGGAGAAGCAGGCTCCAGAAAATGGATGTGCCTGCTGCTGTCCAACCCGACCACAGGGCTTGGGAGCTGCTTTGGAGCTTCCCAGCTGGGAATTGGCTGCCACCACTTCAGTCCTGCAGGCTTTCCTCAGCCACATGCTTGGAAGCCTGAGGGATCCTGATGGGATTGCCCAAAGCAGCCACATCCCAACCTCAGCCCCACTCCTGAAGAGATCTGGGACACTCTGATCCTCTTTGCCTCTCCAGCATTTTCTCCTCCTTCCCTGACACCCACACCCAGCTGCAGGAAAGAGATGATCTCCCAGTGCATGACCCAACCACCTCACAGCAGAATTGGAAGGGCTCCTGGAGCCAGGCCACCGAAGAGGAAGGACCACTCCCTGTACTGGACCTGCTCCAGGCTGGAAGGAGAGACAAGCTGCCTTGGCTGCAGTAATTAAATCCTTCGCCCAAAGGAGAGAGAACATCCCATCCTCCCCACTACCCCCACAGTGCTGCAGTGTGCAAGTCCCTGGCATCACTAGACAAGCACATCAGTCATCCCCCAGGTGGGTTAGGCTTGACTTAAGTTGCTTGGGCTCTGTCCTTGCTGTGTCCAAGACTAGGCAGCGCTCCCAGCTTCTCTGGATCGGCTGTCCAAAAACTCCCACCATGCTGACCTAACCTTTTGGATCTGCTAAGCCACGTCTGAGCAGCTCAGCCTGGCTGCTCTGAGCCTGGGGGAGCAGGGAGAGAATTTCTGGTGTAGACTGACCTGGTTTAGACATCTGTGTGCTCACCAGTGTACAAAGGCTGCAGGATGGGCAGGAAAAAGAAGAAGCAAACCCACAGGAGACAGGACATTTGCTATCCTGCAGCACCAAGAACAGGGTATCAGTGTGTGTTCTTTACTGAGTCAGCACCTGCTGCTGGGAAGGGACAGGTGTTTCCTCCAGACCAGACTAAAATACCCCTGGCTTTCCCCTGTCCTGGGGAGAAACTCTGGCCCTGTTAGCTCGGCTCAGCTCATGTGGGATCAAGCACCATTAATGAGCTCATTGGCCGCCCACCTGGCCAGATCACCTCCATTCTCCTGCAGCCCCACCAGCTCCCAGCAGGTCTCCCGCTGGTGAAGGACCCTCCGTGGAGGGTGTTCCTCTGTGCCCAGGGTGCCAGCACGGCTCTCCTGCCCAGAAGCACCCAGCCCTCTCCCTGCCCACCTTGCTCCCATCTCATCCCTGGGCACCGAGGCAGATTCAGGACTCCCACAGCCCGCCCCCCNCAGGGAGAGCCCCTCTGCCCCCCTCGCTCCCGGGGATCTCCCCGGCAGATGGGGCCGGGATATGAATGTGCACACAGTGAAGCCCCTAAGAGGATTTGCTGGTGCCTCTTTCATTGCGAGTCTTTGTGCGCTGCTCCGCTGTGGTGGGACGCCCCCGAGTTCTCCCCCGGCTCCCTCTCTCTCTCTCTCTTCCACTCCAGGAGAAAAGAAAGTGCCTATAAAGGCCTTGTTTGTCCGACTATGTTTGAGAGGACCATATTGCTGTAGGTGCCGCGGGTCCCGGCGTGACAGCGTTGCCCCTTTGAGAGCGGGTGACGAGCGGCTCCCTCCTGGGAGGGTCCGGGCTGGCGGCTTAGCCAGGCGCTTGGGAAAAAAAAAAAAAAAAGGTTTCAGTTGCATTTCAATGTCCATTGAACCCTGAATCCCCAGCGATGGTTTTTCCAGAGGCTCTGCAGACAGACAAAGCCACGGAGGAGGAGGAGGAGGAGGAGGAGGCTGGGAAGATGCTTTGCATCCAGCAGTGGGTGAAGGAGCCGCTACCCCCGAAATTCCCATCCCGGAGAGGAGCCGAGCAGGGCTGGCACAATACTGCTTTTCCAATGACATCTAGTGGCAAAGCCAGGGAAGGAGGAAAACGTCGGCTGGGATTTCCTGGCTTGAGCGCGGCACCTCCCGCTGCGGCGTTTTGCCCTTTGTATGGCAGCAGGCAGCCCCCAGTGAAGAGGGAAGCACGAACAAGCTCCACAACAGCCTCGGCAGCCCCCAAGATGTCAACCAGCCCACCCCGTTACGTGCGCTGCTCCCTGGGCCTTGCCTCGGGTTTTGAGAGGCCCCGGAGCAGATGTCTGGGCTGGAATTGGGGATACACAGCAGCACTCCAGTCTTGTCCTGCCTGGCTCTGTGCTCCAGCGCATCCCCATGCACGCTGCCAGCTGCCCCGGGGCAGGTATGGGACACACAGGGCACGGAACATTTCCAGTGCAGGCAGAGTCCTCGCAGCAGCAGCCACAGGGCTGGGCAGAATACGGCTCCAGGGATGCTCACAGGGCACCTCACCCCAGCTAAGGTGGCCCTCAGGACCTATGGTGGTCCTGGCACGGGGTGATGGGGTGGCTGAGGCTTAGTAACAGCCTGGGCTGCTCACTGCTTAACCAAAGTGTGTTAAGATGTCAGGAAGAGCTTCTGTACCACCCCAGACACTGGAAAACCCACTCTGGAGAGCACACACTGAGGAGGTTGGTCATTAATGTCTCCACTGCAGCATTTCAGAGCCATTTCTGATGGCTCACTACACACCAGAGCACCCACACTGCTGGACCATGGACTGCTGAAGGATGTTGTCCCAAGCCAAGAGGGACCATGGAGCCTAAATCCTCTCTTGCACATCCTCTTCTGCAGCAGATCACCTTGCCTTCCCTGGCACAGGGTACCCAGAGCAGCTGTGGCTGCCCCGTTCCTGAGAGTGTCCAAGGCTGGGTTGGTCAGGGCTTAGAGCAACCTGGTCTGGTGGGAGATGTCCCTGCCTTGGGCAGGGGATGGAACAAGTTCTCCCCCAACCCAAACCATTTGGCGATTCTCTGACCTGGCACACAGAGCATGCAGGAAGGATGCACCTGAGGATGCATCAGGGAGTGAGAACTTTAGGGCCACACCAACAGCAGGACAAAGAGACCAGAAATATGGATGCTGGAGGTGGCTTTGGTGGTCCTGCACAGAGCAGAGCAGCTGTCACCTCCATGGGTTGTCACAGCTTGTGCCCAGAGCCTGTGTCACTCTGTGGGCAGCCAGACATGCAGCTAAACCCAGCCCATTGGGCTAGAGGGTGATCTTCAGCTGGAGGCTGAAAATTGCAAAAGGAAACCTGGGAAGGCATTCCCTGTCTCCTGTGACAGTAACTCCAGTCCCTCTGAGCAGTCTATACAAAAAGAGATGCCACAGCAAAACCAGGATCAAGGAAAAGCCCACCCATCTTTTAATGCTGGGAGGAAAAACTGAGCTAAACCCAGCACACAAAGAGCTTTAAAAATGAAATATGTTGAATCCAGACTCACAGAGACCAAAATGTGCTGATAAGAAATTGGTGATGCTTCCATCTGCCTGAGCTCAGGGTGCTCAAGTGCTCTGGTAGAGGTCCTTGGGGTCACCAGTGCAGAATGCTCAGGCACCTCCAATGCTCCTGTACTGAATTTTATGAGAGGTAAAAGAAAACAAGGGAATTGGCAGAAAAAATAGAGACAGAACCACACAGAACATGAGAGATCACATCCTTTGGGGGCCATAGGATGATGAAGAAGCATGTCCAAAGGAGGGCAGGCCTCCTGGATAACCTTCAGGTCACCTCTTCCTTCTCCATCATGCTCCCTATCGTCCTCTGAGGTCCCAGCCTGGCAAATGCCAGGAGTACCCCTCTCCATGGCCTTGTGGGACAGTCCTTGGTGGCTGCATGTTGGAGCTGGGAAGGAGGAGTTGCTACAGCATTTCCCAAACTCTCCTGGCATTAGTTTCTCCTTCAGAAAGGCTTTTCTTTCCTCTCTGTCCCTGCTCAGTGAGGACACAGGTCTGAACAGACACCAATAGTTTCAGCTCCTTGCTCTCCAGCAGCCTGAGGCACCCATGTGATGGAGGGGGACCCTGAAGGACTGAGACAGAACTGCCCAGACTCATCCTGAGCCCGGGGACAGAGTTGGAGCAACTGTAGTGGATCCACATGGATGTCAGAAGGAGAAATCCATCTACTGCTGACCATCCAGCCCACCACAGGAGACCATCCAGGGCTGGGGAGGGCCAGCTGATCCTTGCCTTTCTTCAGGGAGGAGGTGCCCAGGGTGACCCATGTTCTTCTCCCACACCCTGAGGGACCATGCTCCTCTGCAGGCAGCTGGTGACACCAGTGGCAGGACCCTCTGGAGCTCTGCAGGGCTCAGGCATCATAACAGGAGCAGAGTCCAGGTCTCAGTGCCTGCTGGGGGCTTCCCACTGCTGGTGCCATGTGAGGCTTGGAGGTCTCCAGGAGCCAAAACTCTGCACAAAGCCCTCAAGTTCCCAGAGCCTGACTCTGCCCAGCCCTCATGGACACCCCCAGGCTGCAGGACTGGATGTGTGACACAGGGTCACCTCACACAGCAGAGGACATCAGGCCATGCAGCCCATGGCAGGGGTGCATCCCCAGGAGTCAGCCAGGGAAGGGCAGGGCTGTCCAGCTCCCTCCCAGGGATGTGCAGGGCTGTCCAGCCCCCTCCCAGGGATGTGCAGGGCTGTCCAGCTCCCTCCCAGGGATGTGCAGGGCTGTCCAGCTCCCTCCCAGGGATGTGCAGGGCTTTCCAGCCCCCTCCAAGGGATGTGCAGGGCTGTCCAGCTCCCTCCCAGGGGGGTGCAGGGCTGTCCAGACCCCTGCCAGGGATGTGCAGGGCTGTCCAGCTCCCTCCCAGGGGGGTGCAGGGCTGTCCAGACCCCTGCCAGGGATGTGCAGGGCTGTCCAGCTCCCTCCCAGGGGGGTGCAGGGCTGTCCAGACCCCTGCCAGGGATGTGCAGGGCTGTCCAGCTCCCTCCCAGGGGGGTGCAGGGCTGTCCAGACCCCTGCCAGGGATGTGCAGGGCTGTCCAGCTCCCTCCCAGGGGGGTGCAGGGCTGTCCAGACCCCTGCCAGGGATGTGCAGGGCTGTCCAGCTCCCTCCCAGGGGTGTGCAGGGTTGTCCAGCTCCCTCCCAGGGGTGTGCAGGGCTGTCCAGATCCCTGCCAGGGATGTGCAGGGCTGTCCAGCTCTCTCCTGGCTCCCCTGGAAATGCCACCAATGACCCATTGCTTTCCTGCCACTTTGATGAATACACATGTCAGCATCTCCAGACAAAAGCTCTCTTGGCACTTCATGGGAACAGAAGGGAGCACTGGGAAGCACCACACAGCCCCCGGGGAGCTGCCACCCAAGCCCTCACCCCAGAGCTCCAGCCCCTGCTCTTTCTGAGGCAGCCAGGAGGGCAGGCTCACAGATATTCCTGGTTCACAAACCAGATTCCAGGTATTGTGTCCATGCACTCTGCACACATTTCCCTGGGGACCCTCCTTCTGCACATGGCTGTGGCTTGCTGTGCTGTGAGCTTCAAGCTGCCTTACTTGATTTTTTCCCCCCCCTCTGTATGTAAATGCAAGATTTTAGGGCAGAGTGAGGCTGTTGAGAGCAATCCTGGCCTCTTCCACCCCTGTGCATGGCTCTGGCCCTGCCTGCTGGAAGCCAGTGCTCTGCTGTGTGTGCTCTGCACGGTGTCTGTGTGCCCTGTGCCTGTGCCCTGTGTGATAGATAACCCATGAGAGCCTCCAGCCTGCCTTGTGTGAGGCACGTGGAGCCCTTTGTGACAGGCTGGGGCTGGGGGCTCATCTCAGCCTCTCAGCCTGTACAGCAAACCCAGGGCTGAGACCCACACACAGCTCCAGAGAGGCAGAAAGGACAGGCTGTGGAACAGAGCAGGGCTGGTACCCCTGCGGGGAAACTGAGGCATTCGGGTGAGGGTGTGGCTGTGTCACTGCTTTGTCCCCATTCACTCATTTGCCCCTGGATACTGCCAGGAGCCAGTAGTGGAAGAAAAAAAAAACAAAACACTTCTGCCTTTCCTTTTTCTTGGAGAAAACCTTTGGAGAGGAGAGCAGGGCTGTGGGAGGCTCTCCCAGACCTGCGTTGTCACAGCGCCAGCGCTGGTTTGGGGATTTTGCCAAGAGCCCGGTCCTGCATCACAGCAGAGGATCCCCATCATGGCAAAGCATCCCCATCACGGCAGAGCATTCCCAGAATGACAGAGGCTCCTCAGCGCAGCAGAGCGTTCGGCACGGCTCCTGCTCTCAATGGGTGGGGGACAAACCTGAGTTCATTGCGGTGCATCCCTCAAAGGGGACATGCACGGGGCCAGGCAGGCCCGGGCCTTGCTCCTACGTGTCCATCCTGCATCCCCACCTGCATCCCCACCCGCATCCCCTCCTGCATCCCGTCCTGCATC
>VZTR01015088.1:374651-389525 GCA_013400775.1 Chaetops frenatus
AAGGAGTCAGTGTCAATGGCAGGATGTGTGGAGAGGCTTATCTAGCCCCTTCCCCTGGGCAGGAGAGTGCTGTTGCCTCTTCCACCTGACCACAGAGGATGCTCTCCACATCCTGCAAACCAAGGCAGACCGGCCATGGAGGACTCAGTGCCCGCCCTGCAAGAGCCCATGTGGTTTCCCTCCTTGCTCACTCACCTGGCTCCCCTTTGGCTCCCTTCAGCCCATCCCGGCCATCCCTGCCTGGCACACCCGGCATGCCTGGCAGGCCTGGAGCTCCATAGCAGCCGTGGTTTTCTACAGCCACAGCAGATCCCAGGTTCAGGAGGAGGGTGAGGGCCAGACAGAGCTGCTCCCGGAATCTCTTCTCCATTTTGGTGTTCTGTAGCATGGAAAGGGAAAGAAAGACCTGGAATTAGGGGCCACAGCAGGGTGGCTCCCAGGACATGGAGAAAAGGAGACTGGATGCACCAGGATGCCATGGGTGTGTCCTCAGTGTCCCACCCATACACACTGAAGGGCAGGGGAGAGGTGGATATGTGGAGATGGACCCCAGGCTCATCTCTAACCCCAGGGCAGCCCTGATGGCACAGGGTGGGTTAGACTTTCAGTCTGGATGGAGCCATGAGGTCTGAGGTACCCATGGCCAGCCCCAAGCCCATGGCCAGCCCCAAGTCCTCTGAGTCCAGTGTCCCCAAACCCTGGAGATGCACACACCACTGCAGACTGCCACCCCGTGCTGCACCGAGGCTCCCTGCACACAGCTGATCTCCCTCCTCCTCCTCCAGCAGCAGCCTGGCTGTTCTGGCTCTGTCCATCAGCAACAATCCTTCCATTAGCTGGTGCGTCCCATCTCCATCACACGTGTGGAGCTCAGTGGTGCCTCTCTCTCCGTCCTCTCCTCCTCCTCTTCCACGCCCTCCTCTCATTCTCCCCCTCTCCAGCACTGTGCCATGCTGCTGGAGCCCCAGCCCCACCCTGCAGCACCTCTTACCTCTGGTGGGGAGCAGGGCAGGGAGCCCGCGCTGCTGGTGCCGCTGGCTGCGCGGTCACTGCTGAGCACAGCACGCTTGGCTGCGCCTCCCTGACACCCTCACGGAGGGAGTCACCGACTTAGGAAAGGGTAAAGGGCCCTTGGGAACACAGAACCCCCAGCTGTTCCCAGCCAACTTTCACATCCTCCTGCCTGATGGTTTCTGCTGAGCCAGCGCTTCCTTGGCGATCCAGCAAAACCTGTGCTGGTGCCGCTGCAACAGGAAGGGCTGGGAAGGATAGAGCTGGGACACAGCTCAAACCCCCCCATGCCACTGCAGGGAATAGCCCTCCCCAAATCCCCTGCTTTCCCTCTTAGTTGCCTTGTTTCTGAGCAGAAGGGCAGTTTGGCAGCAGAGCCTCAGGCCAGCTCCAGTGGGCTGGAGATGCCTGTGGCACTGAAGGGCTGCTGCAAAGTCACTGCCTGGCTCTGATGGAAGATGCTGCACCCCTAAATGGGACCTGGAGAGTGTTTCCCCTTGAGAGTTTTTGATCTGCACCTTTCCCTGTGCCCTACCAGTCCTGCTGGGTGCTGGACTCGAGGAGGCCCCAACATCCCTCACTGGGGTGTTGCTCCTTGCAGGTGACCCAGCCTCCTCCTCACTGCTCCAGGAATGGGGATACTTGAGTGCCCAGTGTTTGTGGAGCAGCTCCCCTGAGGAGCAGTCCCAGAGTATGGCATCTGATGCTTCCTGACCAGCCCAGCCTGCACTGCCTCCCTCTCATGTCACCACAAGACCCTCACAGCTCCACCACCATCACCCCACAACCCCATCAGTGCCTCAACGTCCCTGTCCCTCCTTTCTGTAAAGCCAGAGGACCACAGCTGCCTTTTGCCTTCCCAGGAGAGTTTGGGTGCCAACATGGGACCATGTGGATGAGGTGCAGGATCTGCTGCCTGTGTTTTCCCCTGCAGGACAGTTACCTTGGGCTCAGCAGAGAAGGGCACACTCTTCCCAGAGTGTTCCTCTGTCCCAGAGGTTTCTTATTCCTCCCTGGAAGTGTCAGCTCTGACTGGACACTCCATTCCCTCCTGTCCTTCTGCCTTTGCAGCATGAGGGACAAGCTGAAATCACCTCTCTCCTCGGGCAGCTAGGAAAGGGGTCCAGGATATTGGTGGTTAGGGGGAGTTGTATGAGTAGAAAAGAAAACCCAGGGAGTAGTAGTAGAAGAAGCATTTATTTATACTGATGGGGAGGATGTGACAGGGTGTGTCCCAGTGCCAGGAAGGCTTTTTGCGATGCTTAGTGGAGCAGAAGCAGTGACAGGCAGTGATTTCCCACCCAGGAGCAAAGAGCCACAGCTGGCCACAACTGGGACGGGAGCCCAGGAGGAGAAAGAGCTGAGAGTCCACAGCCTACAGGACAGTGCAGGGTAGGCTGAGCGTGGAGGTGAGTGCTGCAGTGGTGACCCACAGCTTGGCCAAATGTGACATGGTGGAAGCACAGAACACATCTGGACGCTCCACTTGGGACCACCCCCTTGTGCTGTGGCACTAAAGCATCCCGCACACGCCAAGGGGAACAGCCACGCAGGCAGACATCCCCCACGATGCTGGGGGAGCCCCTCAGGCCATCTCTGGGGACACCAGAAACCCGCTGAAGACGCTGTCGGCCTCGGAGCCGCTGTAAATGGAGCTGCCCCGGGCAGGGTCGGTGGTCAGGGACACGTGGTCACCCTCGGCCAGGCTGAGCACGCTGCTGCCCGAGTTCACCTGCAGGATGCCGTGGCTGTTGTTGTCGCAGAAGCTGACCAGGCCCAGCCCATTCTTGGTGATGCTCAGACACAGGTCCCCGCTGGACACCACCTGGAAGGCGAAGTAGTAGAGGCCGGGGATGCGGCAGGTGAACTTCCCGGTCTGGGGGCTGTAGGAGTTCTCCTGGTTGGTGATGATCCTGTCAAACACCACGGTGGTGCCTGTGCGCGGCGGGGACAGCCTGGAGGCGGAGAAGGCAGGACGCGGGTGCTCCAAAATGTCACCAGCTCTCCCTTTTGGCCCCGCCGGCCCCGGCGGCCCCGCCATCCCCAGAGGCCCAGGAAGGCCGGGTGGGCCACGCATGCCTGGGAAGCCGGGAGAGCCTGGTTCGCCTGCATCCCCTTTGTGTCCCCTGGTGCTCGTGCTCAGCGCTGGTCTCCCTGGGGAGAAGTGGGGAGGAGGAGGAGTTCGTGCACATCTGGCATCTCCCGAGCTGCTCCTACAGCCCAGGATGCTCCTACCAGGAGGCTCCCAGGCCCCCAAGAGACACCCAACATCCCCCATTCCCCCAGAGGGTGCTCCAGCTTGCTCTTACCTGGCTCTCCTGCATCACCCTTCTGCCCAGGCCTCCCATCGCGGCCAGGGATTCCAGGGGAGCCGTTCTTGCCATCTGGTGCCTTACACACTCCGTCCTCCAGCAGGGCCATGCCCAGCACTGCTGCCAAGGTACTGGCTGCCAGCAAGAATCTGGCTTGCATCCTGCCTCCTACAGCACAGGGAGGAATTGTGGATGGAGGCAAACACACAGATGAGCCTCGGTCCCAGATACGCAGGCGCCCTCATCAGAGGCATCCACAGATCTACTGAATTGTCCACTATGGATAACCAGACACCAGGCACAGTGCTGGAAATAAATCCCTGGAAGGGTTTTGAGGCTGTTTCCTTGTGCCATCTGGGATCACTGGTGTCACTGACAATCTCTAGCAGGCCCACAGAAGAGCTGTGGGATTGAACAGCCCAGGATGTGGAGCATGGCACAAACCCTTTGCTACATGCCCTGGGCATGGGTGAGGCACCTCAGGTGCCTGTCGAGGATGTTTATTCCAGTTTGGGGGGGAGAAGCACTGCTGTGTGGGGCAGTGGTCCCATGGGATGGACAGCACAAGGGAGGAAAGGATGCAAAGACATGACAGGGATAAACAGGAAAGGGAAAAACGGCAAATGGGATCCAAACCCTCAACATGCAGAGCTGGGAGAGAGGACATGAGGCTATCCCAAAACCTGAGGTTCTCAGCCTGGGACCAGTCTGCAGAGCCCAGTGATGTCCACAACCACACAGAGCAAGGACAGATTCCTGAAGATTCCTCTTCCCCCCACATCATCTTCTCCCTGTTTTCCTACTTTGAACCCTTGTGGAGGGGGAAGTGAAGAACGAAGGAGGACAGGGAGCAAGGACTGGAAAGTGGTGGCAGAAGCAAGAGTGTCCCCAGCTGTTCGTGGTGACTTACCTTGGTGCAGGGGCTGAAGACAGGGCAGTGTGAGCAGCAGCTCGGTTTGCTGGAAGCTCTTTGGGAATAGGGAGGAAGAGAAGAGGGGTGGGAAGGGTGAACTTGCATGCACTGTGGTTTGCCTGGTTGGAGAAGGGATGTGCTGAGTTTCACTTTCTCTCTAAGAGAAGCAAACTGGTTCCCCTTTTCACACTTGACTCTGGATTTACTGGAAACAGCTTGGTCAGCAAGAGTGCAGCACCACTGGGTGCCCAGCCTGGCCCAGCAGCAGGGGCTGGTGGTGACTGGGCAACAAGAAACACAACTGGAGGTTGCCCACAGGCTGCTGGGATGGCAGGAGGGGACAGGTGATGGGAGTACCAGGTGTCACAGCCACCTAAAGGATGCTCAGGGCAGCCCAGGGCTCACCCTTGGAGGCTTCTGCTCTGGGTGATGGGCAGAGTGTTTGTCACTGGTACCTGGCTTTGTCATGGTGCTGCTGGGTGCTGACCCCTCCAGATGCCCACCTTGGCACTGCACTCTGATGGAGCAGGACCCAGCAAAGGGATCATCAGTGCCTGTGTGGCTCAGCTGAGTATGTTGGTTGGATATCAGGGAAAGATTCTTCCCCCAGAGGGTGCTTGGGCACTGCCCAGGCTCCCCAGGGAATGGTCATGGCCCCAGGGCTGCCAGAACTCCAGGAGTGTTTGAACAATGCTCTGAGGCACAGAGTGGAATTGTTGGGGTGTCTGTGCAGGGCCAGGAGTGGGACTGATGATGCCTGAGGGTTTCTTCCAGCTCAGGATAGTCTGTGGTCCAATGATCTCCTTCCTGCTTCCCTCACTTCAGTGCTTTGGGGACCTGGAGTCTGGAGTAGAGTGGGAAAAGATGAGGGTGTCTGGCACTGATGATGCTCTCAGTCCCCTTCAGGTGTCTGTGCCTTGCACCAGCCAGATCTGGGCAACCCCAGGAGCTGTGTGTGGCCTCAAGATCTGCCAAGTGAAACACCAGCACCTCCTGTCACTGAGTCCAGGGGTGCACATTCAGCTCTGCTAAAAAAGAGCCCCAAGTTACCACCAGTCCCCAAACCTGATCACATCGGGGATGGGAGGGGCCACAGTGCCTCCAGCAGGTGAACATCCTTGGGACCCTGGGGACCAGCCAGGCCACCCCATGGGGGACACAGTGGGCAGTGAGGAGGGGCCTTCTCATCCACACCCCCTTGAGTGGCCTTGCAGGAGCCCTGTGGCAGCTGCAGCACCCTTCATGAGGAAGAGGCCCAGACCTGGAGCTGAGGCTCAAGGGAGAATATCCAAGGAAAGAGGGCACTAAGCATGCCTGGGATTAGGGTGACTCCAAAGTCAAGGGGGGTTGGCAAAACCCTTATCCCCCCTGCCTTCTGCTTCCTGCATTCCCAAGGGAGGTGTTGCATCATTTCCAAAACAGCTGAAAAGGGCAATGACCAAAACTCAGCCCAGAGACCTTTGCCAACAGAGATCTGTCACTGAGTTGGTCTTTAATTCATTGACTAGATGCCCGCTTAATGCAATATATTGCACATTTTTAATCCAAATGTCACCTCATAATAAATCAGATGCCCAGAAGAAATGTGATTTTATTTTATCAGCAGAGTTCCCCTATCAACCTGACCTGTAACCATGTCAAGAGAAGATGACAGGTGAGTTTGAAAGGACCTGCCTTCCACCAAACAGTGTTTCTGGACAGTAATTGTATTTCTGTCCTATTGCCCTTTCTTAATATACAGTCCAAATTAGACCACTCCATCATTCCATCCAGCACTGATTGATGTCTGTGTCCTCATGCTCTGTGTCCTTTGTCTTCTGCTGTCCCTTAATCCCATTTAAATGCTGAATTGCATGGGCTGGCTGTGGGGTTTCCAGCTCCTCCTGGAAACTGGTGTTGGCCTGGGTGTTCCCTCCCTCAGGTCCTTGGGATTTCTGAGAAATAGCCCCACTCACTTGACTTCCAGAGCTGCTGTGGCCAAGCCAAGCCTTCCTCTCCCATCCTCTGAGCATCTCCTCCTCCTCCTCTGGATCTGCAGCTGGGACATCCCAGAATGGTTTGGGTTGGAAGGGACCTTAAAGCTCATCTTGTTCCACCCCCTGCCATGGGCAGGGACACCTTCCGTGTCCAGCCTGGCTTTGGACATTTCCAGGAAATGGGGCAGCCCCAGCTCCTCTGGGCAACCTGTGCCAGAGCCTCTCCACCCTCAGAGGGGAAGGATTTGCCCCCAACACGCCATCTGACCCTGCCCTCCGGCCGTGGGAAGCCATTTACCGTGGCAGCCGTGGCTCCGGAGATGCCGGCCGCAGGGAGCCCGAACGAGCAGGGCACGGTGCCGTCCTGGCGGCTCCCGCAGAGCCCAGCGGGCCAGCACAGCAATGTCCCCCCTGGTCCTCCCCTCTGCCGGCAGCGAGGGAGGGGACGTGCCGCGAGATGGCACTGCTGCCTCAGCCACCGCCGGTGTCACCTGCCCGCCGGCACCGACTGCGGGGACAGCATCGCCCCCAGTGCCCCCACGGGTCTGGCGGGATGTCCAGCCCCGGAATGTCCACCCGGACCCCTCCGAGCCGCACGTGGCAGCCTGGGGAAACTGCCCAGGGTGGGGGCAGTTTGGCCCTCCCCGAGACTGGGGGACAGGAGGGGTTTTTTGGCGAGGACCAGGCTGTGGCGGGAGATGCGGGGGCAGGTACAGCCCTGCTGGGTTCTCCCTGTGCGGCAGGTCCAGCAGAGCCCCCCAGCAGCACCACGGGCCGGCTCCAGCTTGGAGCAGGGGTTGGGACAATGCAGGGGACCCCCCCCCCCCCGGGNCCCCCCAGGTGACATGGACTGGGGCCAGGCCCAATGCAGAGATTACCTGGAGTAGCCAGAGGATGTAGATGCTCCGTAGAGCCCCAGGTGTCACTGAATCATCCCCACAGAGCCAAGGTATTTGGGGAACCCAAGCACTCAGACGAGCATCCACATGATTTAGGGCACCTGCTATGGCCTCTCGGCTCTGCTGCACACCCGGGAGATCTGCTCCAGATGATTTTTAGCCCGAGCACCCCTCCTCCTTTCAGCATGGGCCATGAGGCAGCTCCTTCACCTCTGGCTTCCCTGCCAGCTGGGGGTGCCAGGCGGGATGGGGCAGTGCCCTCCCAGCCCTGCAGCCCTTCGTGGAAGGGAAGCGACCCCTGCACAGCCTCCCCACGTCCCCAGTGCCTGCAGGCACACACGAGCTGCTGACAGCAGACAGCAGGGAGAGAGATGCTGCTGTGCTGCCTCCCCTGCTGGGGATCCCTGGGGTGCCGAGTGCTGACAGGCAGGAGCTGCCCGAGGAGGATAAATCAGGCAGCTGGCACTTACCTGTCACCGAATGGGAGGCAGTGATGGAGATCAGCAGTGCTGGCAGGTACCACACACCCCTCTGCTGCCAGTCACCTGCATCCCAGCTGGCCACCTGCACCCACTGGGAGGTGAGGACAGCTCACACAGCATCCACCTTCCTGCAGCCACTGGTGGTTTCATGGTGCCTGAATAACCATCCAGATGGAGGCTGCAGCTGTTGAGCTGGGCTGTCCCAAATAGAATCAGAGAATTGTGGAAGCCTGAAGTTTGGAAAAGCCCTCTAAGATCTTGGGATTCCAAACATTAACCCACCACTGCCAGGTCCATCACTGAACCATGCCCCCAAGTAGCCACATCCACATGAATCTTAAATCCCTCCAGGGATGGTGACACCACCACTGCCCTGGGCAGTGCCAGTGCCTGACAGCCCTTTCAGTGAAGGAATTTTCCCAAATATCCAATCTCAACCTCCCCTGGCACAACGTGAGGACATTTCCTCTTGTCCTATCACTTGTTACCTGGGAGAAGAAATCAACCCTCACCTGGATCCATCCTCCTGTCAGGGACTTGTGGAGAAAGATGGTGCCCTGGAAGGATTTTGTGTGATGTCAGGTGAAAGTGGGGCTGCAAAGCCACTTGCCACACCGTGTAACACTGGGTGGCACTCTGCCACACGTCTGAAACGTTTTAATTGCTGTCCCAGGGGATATGTTATTCTGTGGTGGATGCTTGCACAGAGCAGGTGTGAGGAATAAACACAGGTATGTGGTTTAAGAGCCAGGATTTCAGACTCCAGCTCTTGCTGGCTGTCTCCTGTCATTGATGCACATCTCTGTTGGCTCCTGGGATGAGAGGAGATAGATGAGTGCTGAGCAGCCCTGGGCAATGCTGGGAAAGCTTGTCCCATCCCTCTCTGTCGTGTTCCCTGTTAAGGATGTCAGGGCTTGTCATTCTTCGACATCTATTGGTTAATTTGGCTGATTGTTCCCCATTCTTTAATGTATCTGTTATTTATTTATTCTCTGGTGTAACAAGCAGCTCCAGATTGATCACTTTGGCATGTAAATGAGCTGCTCTAGTGCTTGTCACTGAAATTTGTAGATTGGAGGAGTTTGCAATCAAACACAGCCAGAATCTAAATTACAGCATTTCAGGCAATAATAGCAGGGGGAAGACAGGAAGGATGTGCCATAAATAAGGTGGTATCAGAGCAGGGTGCCCCGAGCTGTGCTGACAACACACCAGGAGCCCCAGGGCGAGCAGCAGCAGCCCCTGCCCTGCAGAGCCAAGCTGTCCTGGCAGGGCTGGCTCATTGCCCAGGGGAGAAGGGCAAACAGAGGAAGCAAAAGGCTTTTGGGAATGGTAGGGCCTGGATGAGGACTTGAGGGATGCTCATACTGGTCCCTGAAGAGCCCAGTGTGGGGAAAGTGTTCACAGGGCTACGGGCTCAGGGAGACTCAGGACTCCTTTATAGGATAGTGATTTGATTGCCACCGTGCATCATGTTTGGCATCTTCCCACCTCCACGAAATGGATGCATCCAGGATGAGATTGTGTCCATGCCAAGGTCAGTAAGAAAGATCACACCAGGTGAGTGAGTGATCAAAGGGCCCTAGGCCTTCCTGCAGGCAGTGAGCACAGCTGGGATGGGATCAGGGAGCCAACCTGGACCTTTGCCACATCAGGGGAGAAGAACCTGTACCACTCCATGCCAGGGCACCCCCGGAGCAGAGTCCTGCCAGAGAAGAGTGATGTCCAGCAGGCACAGTGTTGTGCATCCCAGCAGAGCTGCAGGAAGGACCTCAGGGATCCCCAGTCTGGCTCCCTGCTCATGGCAGGACTATTTCCAGCATTAGATCAGGGAGAATGTGGCTTTGCCCACCTGAATCTGGAAACCCCCCAAGGACAGAAATCCCCATTGTTCCAGTGACCTGTCTTAGAGCTGGACCACGCTCAGGTGAAGAAACATTTCCTGATGTCCATCCCAAATCTCTGAAGGTCCACTGTGTGCCCAGCATCCCTAGTTATGTCCTTTGGCATCACTAAGATGTGTTTGGCTCTGTTTCCCTGCAATTGCTCCTGAGCAGCTGCAGCAGAGATCAGCTCCCACCTCACCCTCCCCTTCCCCTGGCTGACAGCGAGGTGTCCTCCCCACTGCTGATCATAAGGATGAACAATTTCCCTTGACATGGCCACAATCCCCCCGAGGCAGCACTTCAGCTCATCTGTGCTTTGTTCACATTCAGCCTGGTGCCCACTGATTCCTACCCCAGCCCTTTTCCAGCAGTGAGTCCTGAGCCTGTTCACCCCTTGAGAAGAATCCATGGTATCTCCTAAACACCCCCAAAGGTTTAAAAATAGCTTCAAGTGACATTTTTTAAAAGGCAACCAAAAACCAAAAATCTCAATTCTTGTCCTTCCTTTCCCTCTTGGCTTTATGCTATGGGTTCAGGAGACAAGGCTCTGAGAGACATCCTGGACATGGTGGGATTCCCTTCAAGTCCCATATGATGGCCATAGTGGAGGGGAGGCACGGGGGGCCCCTCTCTGGGCTGTGAGTTTTGGTGCCTTGGTTCCAGTTCTGTGGGGTTTGCACTCTTTGGGGCCATTAGGCCATGGCAACATGGCAACAGTCATGAGATTGAGACTCCTAAATCACAGAGATGAGGCGACTAGAGGGCGATGAAAAAGGTCTTTATTTTATCAGTGTCATGGTGGAAGGGTGGGACAGCAAAGTGTAAAATCCATGCCATAGCACTGGAAGCCGAAGCTGCAAAAGTTACACTTCCTTAAATAAACTTCTCAGCCAATTAGCATTTGACAAGCAGTTTGTTGGCATCTTTAAGCACCAATTACTAATTGCATTATCCCACGTGGGCCTTATTACAATGTGACTTTCATAATTCATTCTCACAGTGCTCTATAACCTTGTACCAGTTTTCTACATAAGATTATATCGCTACATTAGATTTTCACTAACTCCACCAAATGCTGAGTGCATGTTTTGTTTGTTAAGGCACCTATGTTTTAGCTTAAAAGGCTTTTGTTCAAACTACAGACTCTTCTTTGTGTTTTGTATTTCTGCTGCTTTTGCTTTTGCCACATAACTGATCTGTTCCCAAAGTTGAAGCTCAAACTTCAGTTCCTGTTCAATGATGTCTCTATCCCATAGTTTTCCCACGTCTGCATGTTTCTTCTCAACCTTAGCACACAGATGAGCAAAACTATGTGGATTTTCAATCTGACTCTGAGAATTCTCTACAAACCCACTCCTCACACAAATCCCCACCCTCTCTGGGCTGTGAGTTATGGTGCCTCGGTTCCGGTTCTGTGGGGTTTGCACTCTTTGGGGCCATTAGGCCATGGCAAGACCATCAGGAATCTCTCCACCAGGCAGTGATGTGCTCATCCCAATGGACTGGGAACCATCAGGAACTGATTTGTAGCAATGTTGTGCTTCCTCACTGGGCTGGGATGACCAGCACAGACCCTCCCTGCACCCTCTGCCCAGACAGATCCTGACAGCTACCAGAACATCATGCCCCCTTCCCAGACTTCTCTCCACGCTGTGACCTGCTTTCCCTGACATCAGGCCTTGAAAATGGAGTGGAAGTTTCCTGCAGGTGAGTGCCAGTGTTAACTGGGTCACGGCAGCTGGCGGTCTGTGCTGGCTGCAGCCGATTACCCCTCATTTCTGCTCAAACTCCCTTCCCACAGGGCTTTTCTGGGAACTCAGCTTCCCTCTACCTGACCTTGGCTGCCAGATCGATGTGAACTCCCAGGCTCATTTCTCTTGTCTGCCCAATTTGGAGGGTGGCTGATTGCTGCTCCCGAGGCTCTGATTGCTCCTGCCTGTGGCCAGCGGGGCCCCAGCGTATGCCTCAGGCTCCATCAGCCAGCCCTGCACTCAGCTTTCCCAAGGAAAACCCTAGCAGTGCCAAGCACAGCTGGAACAGGTATTTCCAAGGCAGGGAGGTGTTCAGCCTGCAGTAGGCTGGAGGCCACAGTGCCTCCCTGTTCCTGTGCTCTGAAAGCCACACACTCCAGTGGAAGGAGTCCCTGCCCACGTCAGGGGATTGGAGTGAGGTGGTTTTTAAGGCTGCTTCCAATCCAAGCCATTCTGGGATTTGACGAGCCTGGTCTGATGCACACAGAGCTTCAGCAGCTCTGATTTTGGCACCTCTCTGGCTCTGTTCCCCAAGCAGAGGGCAGCAGTACCTGTACCCTCAGTCCTGGGGTGGTCCACATGCATCTGGCACCCTCTGAGGCGCTCCCATCAGCTCAACAGCCCCCTGGCCTCCACAGACACATCCCACCCTCTCTGCTTCCTCTGTGAGCTCACCCTCCTCAGCCATCTCCACTGCTTCCAACAGGGACACAGCCCCTTCCCAGCTTGGACAGACACTTCCACCTGCAGTGGCAGGAGCCACCCAGGGCTCACTCCTGTCCAAGTCCTCTCCTGTGTGCACAGGTCACACCCATGTCCTTGCTGCCAGCTCCGAGGCAAATCAATCAACACCTCAGAGGCCACCCCAGACTCTTCGTGTGGGGGCAACTGTGTGGCAATGACTCCCTGGCCTGGAGTTAATTCTTCTCCCGGCCTTTTCATTTCAGAGCTGCAATAACGGATGGGAAGAACCCCAGGTGCTAATTAATGACTGACTTCCCTGTAATTGAAGCAATTTACTGCCAGTGTACCTGGTTTATTGCACTGTGGGGAAGGTCACTGAACGCTGTTTTGCCAAACGCTTCAGTGTGTGGCCCCTGGTCCTGAAACAGCTCCACACTCCAGATCCTGAGGGAGGCTTGCACTGCTGGCAGCAGATGAGAGTGATCCTGTGCCATGTGTATGTCACCTGAGTGGGGAACCACAGAACATCCTGCACGTGGCTGCCTCTGGGCCGTGGGTCCTGGTCCTCTGGATATTGGGAAGGAATTCTCCCCTGTGAGGGTGGGGAGGCCCTGGCACAGGGTGCCCAGGGAAGCTGTGGCTGCCCCTGGGTCCCTGGCAGTGCCCAAGGCCAGGTTGGACAGGGCTTGGAACAACCTGGGATAGTGGAAGGTGTCCCTGCTCATGGCAGGGGGTGGCACTGGATGAGCTTTAAGGTCCTTTCCAACCCAAACCAGTCTGGGGTTCTGTGATTCCATTATCTGATCTGGTGGACACAAAGGTCCCAGCATGAGGCCTAGCACAAGGTGATACATGGAGGACCCTACAGCTGGGCTTCATGTGGCATTTCACGTGACAAAAAGAGTGCATTTTTATTTCCAGGTCAGACTCATTCTGTAATGGGATGTGTTTGTTTGCATTAGCCTTCATGAGGAGGATTCAGGAGTCTTGGGGTGGGCAGTGGGATCTCTAAGGAGCTCTAATCCTTCCAGTAATCCCTGATTCTTTTTCGATTTAATTTATTTGGAGAAGCCAAATGAAGCCTCTCATTTGCCACAACGGTACAAGGAGATTACAGTTTGTGCCTCCCGTTCTCAGTTCTCAGCTGGACAGATCTCCTTAATTCCCTAAAATCCCACATTCCTGGGATCTGTGTCTCTTCTCAAGAGTCACCTACCCTGCTCTGACGTAGCATCCCCTGGGCAGAGCCATATCCTTGCACTTGGAGCTGGATGTGCCTCACCATGGCTTAAGAGGGGATTTACTGAGCCTTTCAAATTGTCTCCCTCACTAATTAACAAGCAGGTTTCAGATTCGGAACATGCACTTAAATAAACTGCAAAAGTGCATTTCATTAATCTTAATTAATGCTTTAAATACTGGGAAGCCTCTGCTCAGGCCCCATGATTGATGGCAGCTCTGTCCCCCTTCTTGGCATCCCTGTCTGTACAGAGGGGACAAGGACAAGGACCTGTCCCTTTGCCTGCTGCCTCCAGATACAGGCTGGGCACCATTCTGGAAGGTTTTAAGTGTTTGATCAGAAAGTGAATGAGTGACAATTCTCGTGCTAGACAGGACAACTCCTCCCTGAATTTAAACTCCGTGTCTTTGGGTGTACAGCCGCTGCAGCAGAGTGTGCCAATAGCCAGGGCTGGTGGAAAACAGGCTTTGCAGACCACTGGAGGGAAGAACTGGGCAAAGTGGGAAAGGAATTGCACTTCAGACCCCTGAAAAGCACCATCCACATCCCTGCAGGGCTTGGAAGGCCCAAGTGGCACAGAGTGTTCAGTGCCATCACACTTGAGGCGGCACCAGGAGCATTTCCCAGCACTGAGATGCTGAGGGAAGACCTTCCACGGGATTGTGCAGATGCTCATGGAAACGTGAATTATGGGGGAAATTACCCTCCTGCATTGCCAGGAAACTGCTGCTGAGTCTGAACGTGGAGGCTGCACCCTGGAGCCACCACACCCTGCCTGCTCTCTGCCTGCTGGAAGAACTCTGCCAAAGTGACCCCCCAGCCCAGCTCCCAGGGAATTAGGAACAATCAATTTAGAGACCAGAGGATGTGATACAAGCTCATTTGTGCATCCACAAAGGTGCATGAAGAGGCAATAGCAGGAGGGAGAGGCCAAACACTACCCTGGGGCTACCCTGAGACTCCCCAAAGGAGAATCATCAGCCCACCAAATGCCCAGAAGTCATGTGGGGCACAGGCACACAGTGCAAGGTGGGAACCCAGACTGAGGACTCCTGAGGAAGAACCACCTTGCCCATGGTCCCTTCCAGAGCTGTCCCAGCAGTGGAACATCACCAGTGATGTGAAAATCATCACTGGAAGCAGCTCCCCAGGTCACCTTTTGGAATAAGGACGTTGCTGTCCTGGGGTGTGACACCCAACATGGGATGCAGGGGAAGGGCATTTTTTGGCTTGTTATGGATGAACTGGGTTGGTGTTGCACATCCACCTGTGTGTGTGTATTTATATTCTCCCTATAACACCTGCATCCTGCTGAGCCACAGGAGCAGCAAGGTGAGGCTGTTTGCTGTTGCTGACATTCACGTGGGTGCTCCAAGTCTGTGAGCTGTGTGGCCAGGCAGGTGTCCAGGTGTACACCTAATCCAGGATTAGAGGTGCACATGCAGTACAGGTGTGTGCTGGGAACACATCTTCAGCCTCACTACTGATAGTCCTGGGCAGCTGCAGCCACCTCACACCCCTCAGCTGCTGGATCCAGCATAACGTGCTCCCGCTAACAAAAAAATACTGAAGCCAACAATACAGTGAGTGAGAGACTGGGAATCAGCAAAGAAACTACCCACACGTGTCTCTGCTGTGTCCCTGCTGCAGACCCTGAAGTGCTGCATCTCTGGCTGTACAGACAGGGAGAGGAAAAAAACTGTTGTGGTTTAAAAGACAA
>VZTR01015089.1:16660-33227 GCA_013400775.1 Chaetops frenatus
TCTTTTCTTTTCTTTTCTTTTCTTTTCTTCTCTTCTCTTCTCTTCTCTTCTCTTCTCTTCTCTTCTTCTCTTTTCTCTCTCTCTTCCTTCTTCAAATTCCTTTGACAACCTGAGAAAGCCTTGCAGATGAATGGAGTATTAATTATATTTCAAAGAAACCTTTTATTCATTTGGGGACAATCTGTGAAACAGAAATCTGTGACTGAAGCTGCTGCCAAACCAATTACTGCAAAATAACTCAAATATGTCTCGACAGATTGCAATTTTTCCTATTGTTAGATTGTTTATTTTTTAGATCAAAAGGTTATGTTCACTTAAATTAGACTTGCATTTAAATATTCCATAACTTTGTGCATGCTGGATCTGTAGGTGCACGTAGAGAATATACAGTGAGAAAAACAAATTCCATTCAACTAACCATGAATATTATTGTTCTATTTCCATTTCCTTTTTAGAAATCATCCTCAAATATATTGTAAGTATCATAGATTCATAAATTCCAGGACTATAAAGGAAAATTACAGTATAACATCTTTCATAAGCAGAAGAAATCAAAAGGAGCCTCTTGCTCAGTCATTTTTGCATCAAATGTCTCTTTTACAATAGATAAAAACACAATTTCATATCTTTCAGAGGTGGAAAATCCAGTGCCTTCCTAGGTATTTTTTTCTGGCAGTTAAGAATGTATTATTATCAAAAGAAAATTTCTACTGTATTTATTTATGTAATTGCCTACTCTTAAAAAGGAACCAAATCCTCCCAGGCCAGACTGTGAATCTTTGCTCGAATGTGAGAACTCCTAAGGATGCCAATGGAACTAATACTTCCAGCAGGGCTTGGTGTAAGCAAAGTGGATACAACATGCTTTATGAATTTGTTCAATTTCGAGTTGTCTGATGAATATTTTATAGAAATGTATGTCAGTCTATTGATTGCTCATGACATATTTGCTGCCACAGTGATTCTATTCATAAACATCCAATTGCAGAGGAAAGTAAGAGAGTTAAATCACACTGCTATTTTTATTTCCAGAAGAAATGAAGCTTCTGCAGTGGGAAAATACACACATACATCTATGCAAATACACACACCATTTTTGATCTGTCTCCTATGCTAAATAAGAATCTGCATTATTACTTGTAAGATCTTTTTTGTACTGAAATTCATCCCTAAAAAAGTCCTTATTCAGACTAACATTTGTTGACTTTGCTCAGCATTGCCTGAATTGTCTTATTCTTTCTTGTTACAGCTTTATCTGTATTTTGGATTTGCTCTTTGACACCACATTTCTTCAACCCTCAACAAACTGAGAAATTTCTGGTCAGTAGAGCAGAAAACAAAGAGATTGCTTAATGCACAAATTGTTACACTACTTAAAATAATCATTCTGATTAAGCTTTCAGATATGGTTACTGTTTATTGAACACCTACATGTGTTAATTGCATATGGACCTTTCGAAAATATAGTGTTACACACCTGCCTCAAAATTCCCTGGATGGAAATGGAAGAATTCTGACATTATTCTCTTTATCCAATCTACAAAAACCAAAGAACATGGAGATTGCCTTGTTTTGTATTCTGGCAAAAATTTAAACATTATTCCAGCTCCTGCATAAATTCACTTAGAACTGAAAGCAAAAGTTTCAGAACTTGTGGACATCCCTAAATCCCTCTGACTTCACTGGATTCAGAGCTGAAAATTTCATCTCTGTGGCTCTGCAGAAGTGGCAATCGGTTTTAACAGCAATAAAACAAACCTCTAGCCCTCCAAAAGTCCTTTCTAATAGTTTTTTTTCCCTATTAAAGAACCTTACAGATATTCATTTGTCAAAAAGAGGGAAAGATTAATGAATGGCAAAGAAGAAATTAAAATTAGTGGTAAAGAAGTTTCTACATTCTCCAACTGTGTATTTTCTCATTTTGTTCTTTTTGGATGAGCCTGGGCAATGCACAACATCTAAACCTGATCTCATCTTGCAGATCCTCAGCTCTTTTAGAGGCTGATGAACTAACTTTTATTTTTCTTTGAGATATTCTGATCTCAACACTGAGCTGTCACCCCTTTCACGGTAAAACCCCTTTACTCCCCAGCCCCCCACCTGAAGGAGAATGTTCACCAGGAACATTGACACCGTTTTAAGAAGGAACCACAGTTTGGTTTGGGGAGTTTTTTTGTCGTTGTTTTGTTGATTTTTTTTTTCCAAAGGAAATGAAGCTGTACCCAGTTTGTTCTTACCCTGGAACTACTGGTTTATAGTGGATCTTGCTCAATGGAGCTCTCAGAAAGTATCATAGGGGAGACTATGACTATATTTGTTTGCATTTTGCGGGCTGTTAGTGCTACCTTTGACTGGTGGAAAAATTGACAGCTTTACATCATTCTGTTAGCCCCACTTCCCACTTCCCACCTGGCATGTTTTTTTCTTTTACACTTTGGATTTATTTGTAGTAGGATGCAGGAATGGTAATCTGTCTCAATGACTGCAGAGGGGTTTCCGTGGGTGGTCTTCAAGGCACTCTATCATCTTGAAAAAGTTGCATATAATGGTCCATCATGAATTCATCTTGGTAAGGATGCTTGGAAAACAGGATCCTGAAGGTGGGAGAACCTAATTCTCTCCAGATAAAAATAAAGCAGGAGAAACTGGAGGTCTACAAAATGGACTTAACTCATTAACAGGTTAACTCATCATATTTAAAGGCAATTTTGTAATTGCTGCATGGTCCAAGAGACAGAGCTGCTCAGAGAACTTGGTATAAAACCTCTTGCAAAGCCCTCCAATGTTGCAATCCAGCATCTGTGTTCTAAACCTGCCAAAGATAACCTCTGAGTGGTCACCAGGCTATTGGCTCCAATACGAAAACATATTGAGGAGGAGTGGAAGAGGGGAAGGCAATCCAGGAACGTCAGAGCCTCATGCCAAGAAAGTGTCACACAGATGTATGTGAGCCAATTACCTTTGTAATTGTGTTTTACCAATTAAAGCCAACATTGTGTCCAGATTCCTGCAAGATCTCCCTGCTTCTGTGACAGTTTACAGGTGTAGTTAACGAGTTAATGGGAAGATACAAACCCTCATTGAAGGAGAATGACTGCATTACACGAGAGGGAAGAAAAATATTGTGGGTGTAAGAAGTCATCAAACTCCACCAGAATTCCTGTTAACCCCCCTTGAAGACAAGTAGATACACAGCACCCACCAGGGTAAGTCCTCGACTGGCATCTGTCTATAGAATAAGCATTAGGTGGAAATGAAGCTTGCCATGGAAAGGGGCACCTGTTTCAAGGTGGGTTTTTAATAAATGATACCCTTGATACCCACAGGCTGGTCTTCGCAAATATAATTCCAGAGTTCTTATCAGCAAAACAAATAAACTTAAATAAAGCTCTGATTGAAGTGGTTCAGATCTGTTGGTTTAAACAGCCACTGTCACATGAATAACTTCAAATTAAAATGTCAAGCCTATAGCGAAAGTGTTCACATGCAGTGTAAGTTGTTGGAACAAAAAGAGGGATCTAAGGTTATTAAAGACAATAATAACAGCAGTAGAAAGATTAACCATTTCTGATCCCAAAAGGCAAACTCAGGGGCTAGGATTTCCAGTAAATTATTGGAAATTAAGAATTCCAGTAAATTTTACTACATTTTTGATCCAAGTTACTTTTGTAATGTGCATTATCATACTACCCAGATACCTCCATCTTGTCATACATTTGCCTCCAGAGCAAAAATTTTACTACTATTATAACTGTTGTTATTTCTTTTAGAGACAAGGAATGGGAGATGAAATCTTAACTATTTTTCTCAGGGTTATGTAGCAAAAGACAGAATAAAATAGAATATTAAAACTGAATTTGTGACTTAAAGACTGAACAAAGCACATTATTTTATTCCAAATTACCCTCATGGTCTGACTTCAGGCTGTTACAGAGTCCAGCTCTTCCCTCTCCAAGCTCTTCCTTCCTCAGTGTTTCCAATGGGCAAACAGAAAAGGGAGTCACCAAAAAATCAAAAAGCATTTCTGAAGTAATGCAGTGAGGTTATTTTCCTTAAGTTATGCAAGTTACTGATTGTTACATGGAGAAGGCAGAAAGCATACTGTGGGGAAAAAAATTAAATTATGAACTTGGGAAGTTGGGAGTTTTGTCCATATGAAAAGCAATCATATAAAAAATTTTCACTAGGCACAAGCCTTACAGTCCTGATCTGTGGATGAAAAAGTAGCTGGGGACACATCCAGGACTGATGACCCAAACTGGCCAAAGGTACACACCATGCCCTATGAGGACATGCTTATATATATATAACATATAAAAACANATTCTAGTCCTGTTATTATTATTGTTATTAATACTATTCACTTCCTTTTATATTTTGTTAAACTGTCTTTATGTCAACCCACAAATTTTACTCTATTTTTCTCCATTCTCTCCACCATCCCACTCCAATGTGGGAAGTCAGCAAGATGCTGTGTGGAGTTTAGCTGCCTGTCAGCTTAAACCACAACACTTACTAAATGTAAATCATCTTTAATTATGCTTATATGTTCAGGCAGGGAAGAGAGACAACTTTTTTTGAAATATCACATGGGGCTAATATTTAAAAATTATTTTCAGCATATTTCTAGTAATCTTTCAGTTAAAATCCCTTTGAACCACAGTCCTAGAAACTTCACCTGTAAGTGGTTTAGATTTCAGGTTTATATCTGCTTTCATTAGGTTATGGGTTTGCAGAAGGTAACTGCCTTTGATCTTACCAACATCAAAACACTGAATGTGCAAATTTTCAGGCATGCAGACCTGTACAGGGATAACTCCACCCCCTGAGTTCCTATTTATGATGACCAAGACAGATGCTGCAGTAGAAGAGACTTTTCGTGAAAATAAACATATGCAGGAGAGTAATGACTTGAAAATCCAGAGTTTTGATTTTTGTTTTGCCATGTTTATGTGGCCATGGGAAGAGCTTTCAAGCCCCAGTAGATGCTTCTTGCAAGGGCTTTTTGGAGAAAGGATTTTCCCTGGCTTTGTACACCTATCCTTGGTCTCAGTGCAGGCCTCCATACTGGTTTTTTTCCAGTTCTGTCAGTCCTGAGGTCCAGATATGCATTTATTTTGCATCCAGGGATGGAATCCCTGTACAGAACATTGTATGATCTGCTTGTGTGGGGATAAAAACATCTTCTACAGCCAATCTAGAAAAGAACTGTGATATTCTACATATCATCTAGATCAAGGGCCACAAGTGTGACATTTGTCATAAACTACATCTTCTACAGGAGATATTTGGTTACTGAAAGCCAAGGATTAATAAGACAAGATCTCTACATGTTGTGTTCTGGATTTTATAAATATATAGATGCAGGAATATAAGTGGTAAGTTACCTTGTATATTAAAGATCTTCAGTGTATCCTTGGTGTCAGGATGATTACATGAAATTTATCAGTGAAGAAAGAGAATAAAGATTGAGAATAGACTAAAACAAGTCTGACCATGGCAAGCACCATGAATCTTCAAATTGATGATATTCATGATCTGTTTAACTTTAGTTTTCCATTGCACATGATACCACACTTCCCTGGGAGATGTGAGAAAAAATGAGAAGCTGTTTTAAATTAATAATAGGTCTATAAATATATAAATAAATGTTATGTGTATATATAGATGAAACTAAGAAAATTGTTAGATGAAGTAACTGAGAAATGTACCTACAAGGATTTTGTTCAAACTGTATTAGATTCTTGCTCTAAATATCAAAACTTTCCAAATTTAAAAAGCAATTTCTTTCCCTATTCTGCCAAAAATATATATAGTCTCCAGCAGCTGAGACAGTCACAGTACCTGTCTGTACCTGGAGTTAAATTTGCATACATAAGCTTATTGAAGCAGTACTGAGAATTACTCTTACCCAGTGACTTGCAGGTGTTCTGTCAGACAGGATTTACTTCATTTGCTGGATTGACTCTCAGGCATTAAAATCCTTGAAAATTAGTTTGAGTGTGTGCACTTAGCAAATATGGGGAGACACTGGTCAAGTGGCCCTAAAGCTTCTTCCTCTTTTATTATCCTATGAAATGGGATTGCCTGGGAGAAATTCTGGTGCTTGCAGTTTAATGAAACCAAGTATTTGGGGTTTAATACACGTGATACTTAATTTCCACCACTCCCATTGACTTAACATTATCCTGTCTTTTATGTTCTGCAATTTCAGAGGTTCAATAATCTGAAAGAGCTTATGGCCAGAAGGTACCTTTAGATCATCTAGCGTGGCTGCTTGCATATAATAACCCTTTATACTTCACAAGCATGAAGCACTTTAAGCTCAAAGACTGCATTTAAATGGAACCTTTCCAGTCTTCAGAAGACTGAATCCTGTGCTGCAGACAGGGAACAGGAGGGAGGACAAGTAACAGCTATGTCCAGGTGCCTGCATTGATACTTCAGAAAAGAAGAAGTTTAAACACTGTGAACTGATTGTGCATGAGGAACAAACTTTTTGAGTCCTGATGGACTAGCTGGAATCTTGAAGCATGAGGATTAATTTTGTCCAGTTTTAATAATTGCCTGAGTGTAGATTGACATCCTGTAAGTAAATCCTGGACAAATTGGTGGCTGTGTTGCCACTGAGCAGCTGTAGAAAGGGAGAAAGTACAACAATCCCAACACCCACCTCCCTTCAACTTACCAAGCTGGAAAATGGGGATAAAGCAACAGATATCCTGTATAAAGCTCCTGACTAAGTCAGAGCCAAAGATTGTGAATATTGATATTGTCATTCAAAACTGCTCAAAAGCTGTGACATCTCATCTCTACTCAGCTGGGGCTCTGTCCTTTGCAGTCAGCTTGAGCAAAGGCTGTTCAATGAACATTTTGCCATGGCATTTGAAGTTTCAACATAAGCTCTAATTAAAAGACATAAAAATCCTCTTGCCTATCCAGGGTTTCATTTTCATGGTTCCACAGGAGTGATTTAGAATAATTTTGCTTTATAGTCTGTATAATAAATAAGGCCAATCTCAAAATCTCCAAACAAACTCAAGTGAGTTAAGTAGGTTATAAATCTGGAGAATCTAGTCTGCAAAAGTGATGGAATTTTCATGACTTTAATGTGTGATTAAATTATTTTTAGCTGAAGGAAAAAATAATCATACAAGACAAATATCAGGATGCATAATTAAAATACTAAGGAGTGTACCATTCCAGATGTGTGCCATAAACCACAAAGTCTGCAGCCTCTGCTCCTACACTGGATGACACAGGCAGGGGAGAGGGTTGCTGAAATGATTGACAACCTTGGAAGTTTTAATCCCTCCATCTTCCACCGATAATGTTTAAAATTATCACTGGAGGGGTATTAACACTGGAGTGCCAAGGATAATTTTGAATGTATAAACCTATTCTCAAATAAAATGGCATCTTCCAATGTGGTTTTCATTTAGTGAATGAAATCTTCTAGGCTTGAATATGACAGTGATAAAGGATAATAATGTGCAGCCATATCTTGGAATTCAATCCATTTCAGTATTCAACATGCTATTGCCACCTGCTAGAAGAGGAAAATTCATCATTTTGCCTTACCTAGTAAAATAAAATCAATAATTGTGGTGTGTTTCTTGCTCACCAGTGTTTCTTCTAAGGTATTCTAAACAGCATCTGCAACACTTTATTCTCTGTATATATAATTTTTATAATTATTTCTACTCTCATATGCACACCTGCAAAGCGACATGGTTTGAGAAGCTCGACTACCTTCCTCTTGCCTTTATAAATGTCTAATTGAATGCACAGGGAATTTGGGGAGAGCAAAGAACTAAGAAACACAACTTTACCAAGAATAAAAACCTGAAACTTTACACCTGTCTGCAGTAATTGCACATTGTACAAAAGCTCTGATTTCCAGGAGAACAAAATAATTTTTCAACACAACAGGTAAGTGTAACTGTCGAGTGGATGATGTGATGATTAAGGGCACAGCCCTGCCCTCCCAGGTCCTGTGTGGGTCATGCAGATTTTAAGCTAAATAGGAGCAGGTTGAGTGCAGGTGTTTGGGGAGTGAGGAGAAAACAGATGGAATGGCTGCCTTTGCTAATAGTTCCAGTAAAATATAGAAAAATAATTTTGGTTACTTTTATTTATTGAAAACTGCAAATACAAGAATTTACATCAAATGGAGTGAAAGAGTTGTTCTTGGGGGAATTTTTTTAATAAGCATCCAAGTGGTTTTCTCCAGAGTTTTTGGAACTTATTAAAGTGGGAGTTGGTGTCATCTTTGTGAAGGAGAAGTTGCTTGTGAAAAGGCACAGGACTTTTCCCTGGGATCTGTGTGATAAACTGCAATGAAGACCATGACAACAATGGTTTCCCAGCAGTATTTGACTGGATTTCTGAGACTATTTTCTCTCCATTGCTGTGGAAATAATAGAATAATGGAATCATTAAGGACTAAAAAGACCTATAAGATCATTGAGTCCCATCGTTAATCCATACTATATAGTCCACTGTTAAACCATGTCTCCAAGTGCCATATCCATATATTTTTTAAAAATTTTGTCAGATGGGGATTTCACCACTTCCCTGGGCAGACTATTCCAATCCTTGGCCACCTTTCCAGTCAAGAAATTGCCCTCTTGTGAAAGTAGTTTAGTGTACATGAATCAGAGAGTGAACCAAAATTTGCCATCAAACTGCAGGTGGGTGACCTCCCTAGAAGGACTGAGGACTTACTCCTAAGTAACACCGTTTCCAGAAAGGACTGATATTTTAATATTAACTATGCTATCATTTGACCCAAATGCAGCAACACCCACATTTTTCAAGCAAGTGACTCAATTTCATATTGCTGCTCTGAATCAGGCAGAAATGGGCAAGAATTGGAGTTACAAGTAAGTGCAGATGGTATGTGAGTGATCAGACTGTTCAATGCGTCCACTTAGAGATATCATTTAAGGCTTTTGCCTTGATTGGCACGTTTGCTATTGAAAAATAGCTTAGAAAAGCTATTTCTTAGGAAAACATTTCATATTATCCAAAACAAAGTATGATCATAAGCAAAAGAGCAACAGCAACAATTTGATCAATCTGAAACAATTTGCTATGATCACAATTAATATGACATGTGACTCTAAATTTGAAGCTCCAGCATTTTACAAGGAAAATCTGCTGGTAAAACAATTTATACACACACATACTGCCAGATCTTTCCTTAAAGTCAAAGCCAAGATCAATCTTTTCGTTAACTTTTTGTTAATGACACATACACTATGGGTAAATATCACTCACAGTTCAGAGACCTTTGATATTTAGTCTCTGCACCGTATGTGGAAATCCTGGCCATGGAATCTCATGCCATCAGACTCCGTTAGGAAATTTGGATTTAGAAACTGAAAACTTATAAACAAGGGGATACCTAATCTAAGCATTGCTGGGTCATCCCATGGTGTCTCTATTTAATTTTCTATCCAGCTTCCTTACTCCAATAGTGATATATTGAGAGGTGGATTGATCTCAGCTAAGAGACCAATACATCTAAAAATGTTCAGACTCAGTGTGGAAGTCATCCTGACAAAGACTGAAATGCCTGCACTTCAATGTTGTTGGCTAAAGAAGGTGATGGTAATGTAAAATATTTCTACTTTTAATCATCACCTTTAATTACATATCAGCCTCTGACCTTTCTGGATATCATTTATAATTACTTTAAGGCATCCTGTAGATCCTGAAATTTTTCATAAGTGGTATAGAAAAAAATATACAGTCCTTCTCCAAAAAATGGATTTCGATCAAAGTTTCTTTCTGAAATTGCCTTTATCAATGAAAAAAATCACAGAAAAATGAGGACTTTTAGTTGAACCTGAAAAAGAATCATAGACAGATTTAGGGGTTTCACCAAGTGGTTTTTTAAACTTTTTTTGATTGAACTGCTTTACTGAAAAAAAAATGGTTGTTCATCAAAAGGGCAAAATAATAAATCAGAAGAATTATTAACATTTTTAAAAATTAAAAAATATGCAATTTTTTTCATCTTAGAATTATAAGAAAAGATAGCAACATTTAATTAGACTAATGTAAATAAAAAGGAAAGCAGGTTTTTGAACACAAAGTGTTGAGTTTTAAAGCTGAATTAAACTAAAACCAAATTATTAGCTTAATTAAATATGTATCAGGTCATAACTCTGGAAAAGGTGATTGGTACCAAGGAGTAGAAGAACTGTTGTGGAGGAACACACAGATATTGATGGCCAATGGGAGAAATATTATAATGTATCACAAAGTCATGGCTGACTTAATCCAGGTTTTTGTTAATCAATCAGGTCAAGTTTGAGTTCTTGGACTGATCTTTAGAAGGCTTTGTAAGAATTTTTTCTTGTCAGGATTGAAATAGTAGTGAGTAACTGCTTTGTAGGAGATAGAATCTCCCTGACCAGGGGTGGTTTTGTCCATTATTTATTGTCTACATGGCTCATTCTTGTGTTTTCATTTCACAAGTAAGACATTTGGTGAAATTCATGAAGTGCAATATGTTCTGCAAAAAGACAAATGAAAGATAAAAGGCTTTATGAGGCCACTGTGGAAATATTTACTGTGATTTTTGTGGAGATGCTTTAGTACAGTTTAAACTTCTTCCTCGGCTATGATCTAAATCCCTTTGTCATGTTTGTGGCCTACAGGGAGTATTTTTTCAGATGAGTTTAGAGATTTGCAGACTGTGAATGGCTGGAAGAGCTCTTAACAGATATGATCTACCCATATAAGTTTAATGTATAATTAAACAAGTCACTTAATCATATTGTTCATCGATTTCTCCCTCAGTTTCCAGGGCAGGATGGCCTGTAACACATTGTGTGGAAGTAATTCTTGTGATGTATTCCAATGTTTCTTCCACAAGAATCTATTCCCTTGGAAGAGTGCCATGTTGGATAAAATTCCCCTTTTAATTATTTACGTAGGTATCATGAGTGTTCTCCTCAAAGTAAAAATATTGGTGTCCAAGGACATGGCTGGATAACACAATTTTTCATGATGTGTTTTGGATGTGTTCATGGAAACAGATGTCTTAGTTTGCAGTTTTTTCATTGATTTCAGTTGGTAGGTTGTTGATTTTGATTCTGTCTTTAGAGTCTAAAAAATGAGGATCATACTCAAGGATCCCTGACAAATGAAATGATATTTGTTACTGGAAAAATGATGGAAGTCAACAAAAAAATCCAGATTTCTATAACAGATGGTAAATTTATAATCTTTTTATCTTAGATACAACACAAATTTCCTGATATGATAGCTAAAAAAAAAATTATCTGCATTAACTTCTATATAAACAACTTCTTTCAGATTATAGATATAAACTACAAATAGAAACAGATATGATGATCCTTATTAAAAAAAGAGAGAGAGAGAGAGAGAAAAGCTTTAGCCAACCATCAAGTACAGAATTTAAAGAAACATTCCACGATGGCTCAGAATGGCATTTCTTATAATTTCTACTTCAACATATTTCTATGCAATACAGAGCAGTGTAATTTTTTTTTCAGTTCATAATGACAAAAATGATGACCTGGCCGAGTTTCAAATGTTACACCCTAAGGGGGCAGATTCACTGCAGATGGTGCAAAACCAGTACAAGCAGTACCTGGCAAACTGTGACAAAGACCTTAATGTGAACTCCTGTAAAATGCCTTCACTGATGCTCTACCCTCTTCTCAAGATGGGCCTTTCCCTGTGGTTATTTCTGTGCTTTTTAATGTAAGTTAAATAGTGTGATATCCAAACAGGAATACCCAAACATCAGGCAGAAAAATGGGTTCTGGAAGAGCCTGGGTTCTGGAAGCAGGTTGGCTACAACAATTAATATTCTTATATGCAGTCCGGAAAATGTAACTTTAAATCAAATTTACCACTCCAGACATATGGATGAATCCTGTTCAGATTAAATAAAAAATAAAGAGGGGATAAAAGGTAGCAAATTAAAAACTGCATGCTTAAAGAGGAAAATTAATTTATTTTCTTTCCTGTCCTCTCTAGTTGAAAACTAAGCCTAGATAAAAAGTTTATGATAACTCCTACTTTTGATTTTTGTCTGCTTCTATTTTTTTAGCTACCCTGGCAAATTTGGATTATGTAGTCTTTTTTTGGAACAATAAGATTCAGGGATATTGTGAAGACCACATAGAGCCACGTGAGCTCACAGCATCACCAAATGTATAAATGGGTTCAGACCTGCTCTCACATGGGGATGTCTGGCAGTCAGTGTTAAATGTGCTAAATTCTGAAGGTGCTGTGGAAACAATGGCTGATGGTAATTTTTTTTCTCTTTTTTCCCTTTACAAGTGTCTGTAAGAAAAAATTTCATTTTTGGCTTGAACAAAATCTGACTTATCTGATTTTAGCAAAACCCCTTCCCTCTCTCCTCCACTCCCTACTACGCTCCCACCCCAAGTTTTACACTTAGCTCAAATTTTATATGTTCAATTGTTCTGTTTCTACAATCACTGTTTCCAAATTTGGCAGCTAACTCTAAAAAAAGAAAAAAAGTTCAATTTTTCACACAGCTTAACTCAGGAACAGAAGTTGATGCTGGGCTTTAACCAAACACGGGGCTCTCCATGTGCCCTCCTTGGTGCATGCTCGGGAAGGGCCTCTCCTCTGCCAGCCTGTGCATCCTTTATTGCTGCTGCAACAAGGGTGACAAGGTGTGTCAGCCCTGAGGGGAGCTGATCCTGGTGGCAGCCACGCACTCAGCTGTAGCCTGCTGTCAATTTTACCTGCCCACAACTCCTCTTGGAGGCCTGAGCCTGCCAGAGTTCACAAAAACCAGGACAAACAGTGCTGCTTCCTTTTTTTTTTCTTTAATAATTATTATTTTTTTTTTTTCATAAGTCAATCCAGGTGCTCACAAAACTGGTTGAGCTGGGAGAGAAGACAAATGACAAGTGATAAGAGGCCACCTGTGAAAAGAGATATTTTTTGTATTGCTATTTGCACATACAAGTGGAATTCACACTTAAATGGAACAAGATAAGGAGAAAATAAATTCTCCCTGACTTATATTTCGTGTAATTTCTGAGATTTTGGAGTCTCAGATGTCAGATGTTAAACTGGGTTTGCAAGCCATGAAGAAGATGATATTCACACACATCTTCGTGCCTGTGGGAGTGGCACACCTGGTTATTGGTAAATGCAGAGATTTCTCCTGCCTTTTACAACCCTGCCCAGAAGGGAGATATAGGCTATAATAAATCAGGAATTTAATTGAACCTGGTGGATTTTATGTCCATCTTGAAGATAACAGGCAGGGTTTCTCTGCACAAAATGTCTTTGGTCATTAGTAACTTTCTATGTCTTTGACTCTGCAGTGTGTTGATGAGAAGTTTGACATCATCTCCAGGTGAGAAACACTAACTGATGTCCTGTTCCAAGGAGCCTAAAAAAAAAAAAAAAAAAAGAAAAAAGAAAGAAAGAAATAAAAAAGATTATTTTCTGTATAAAACATGTTTTAGCACCTTAGGCATTGCAAGGATCCCCAGCCAACGTGATGAGGAATAGCATAGCAACCGTCACCAGGGAAAATGTCAAATCTCTGAGACATGCAGAGAAAGGAAAGAAGGCAGGAAACTGGGGAAAGTTCCAGCTTCCCTTACATCTCTGAGAAATTATTTAATTCCCAGCTCTGGTGGATAAAATGTAGTTAAACTGCATTAAATCTAATATCACATAAAGGAGGGAGAAAACTCTCATGTGTTTGAAAATGGATGAAGTAATTGAAAATATTTGTAGAGGGGGATGAAAACTTTGAAAAAGCAGAACAGTAAAAACTCATATTTTAGTAGCATAATGCCAAAAAATATGCTGGTTGTCTTCAATAATACATTTTCTTCCCTAAATAATAAGTCTTCTTTTTGCACCTCAGGTCTCTAAAGAGCAAGAATCATTTCTTCTTCATTAATAGCTACAAAGCTTAAGGCATGTATTTTTTAAAACAGATATTGGAGAGTGATTTTGTCCAGCTTACAACA
Organism: Chaetops frenatus; assembly: GCA_013400775.1. Taxonomy (NCBI): domain Eukaryota; kingdom Metazoa; phylum Chordata; class Aves; order Passeriformes; family Picathartidae; genus Chaetops; species Chaetops frenatus. The sequence goes on from VZTR01015089.1 coordinate 30,673, forward strand.
TTCTTCTTTCAGTCCTTGCTTAGGGGATGATGTGGAACATCTCATATTTTACTTTTAACATTGTTTATAAACAATAAAGGATGTACCAGGACAGAATCCCACAGCAGAAATCAGCCCATATACAAATTGAAAATGGAATTACACATCACATGCAAAAATGTGAAGACATGCATCGATTGCTTAACAATGTGTTCAGTTTTCTTTTGAGACTTTTTTTTCTTTTACCCATGATCAAGGAATTTGACCGCACTGAAACGTTTTTTGATTCAGAGGTATCACTTCATCTCAAATGAAATGAAAGAATGAAATCTTTATACCACTGTCTAAAGAGGGCCTACAGGAAAGCTGGAGAGGGAATTTTTACAAGGGCATGGACAGACAGGAAAAAGGTGAATGGCTTTAAACAGAAAGAGTGCAAGTTTAGATTAGATATTATGAAAAAGTTCTTTACTGTGAAGATGGTGAGGCCCTGGCCCAGGTTACCCAGAGAAGCTGTGGCTGCCCCATCCCTGGAAGTGCCCAAGGCCAGGTTGGACGGGGCCTGGAGCAACCTGGGACAGTGGGAGGTGTCCCTGCCCATGGAAGAGAGGTTGAAACTAGATGGCTTTTAGGGTTCCTTCCAAGCCAAACCCATTCTGTGACCAAAAGAATGCTGTTTATTCTTGGCAAGCCCAGTTTATTTATCCTGTAGGAGATTTATGTTATTATTTTCTAAGCAGTAATTAACAATATGACAAGCCTGAGGCCAGGAGCTTTTTACTTGGGCATTAGGGAATCTAAAGTAGATGTTTTGACTCTTTCTGTTGCCCCAGCACTAAAAGATTTAAAATCTTGGAGCAATTTTCATTTCTCAACCTGGAGAATATTTTCCATTAGCTCTGCCAATTAAAATTGTGGACGTATTGAAACACTGTTTTGTATTTTTTTATTCATGTAGTCCTTATCTTATAATTATTTCCTTTCTTCTTGAACCATTGTCTACAGAACTTTGACATTGTTATTAACTATTTTAAAAATCTTGAGGTAAAGTACTCAGAACAGGGAAGAGAAGTTACTGAGAAATTTTAAACTCTAATTTTGAAAACAAGGTTGGTCTGCTGGAAACAAAGTACAAGGAAAATCTCATTTTTTAAAGTCTGTAAATTTAGATTAGAATTAATTAAATAGAATGTGAAAAGAGATGTTTGTTAAGAGGATATCTCCTAACTATAGAGTTAAAATAATAAATATCACATCCCTTTTTAATGTAGCTCTTCTTTAATAAAACCCCTAAAATTTCTCCTAATATTTTCTTTTCACCTTTGGACCCTCCAGACTCACAGGAGACATTGTATGAAATAGTTACATGTACCACAGTTTATCTTCTGTATGTGTGTACAGCCATTAATATTTTATAAGATTATGTCCAATTCAGAATTGAGAAAACCTGTAAAATACATCTTAACTTACAGTTCTCATCAATCTCTAAATATGAGAGGGTTTTAAAATAAACATACAGATTATAGTAGAGAGAAGATAAGTAAATAAGCAATCTTGCTGTGTTTGAGCTGTTCAAAATGATTCATGGTACAGTAAATTTTCTCTCTTCTTGTTACAGTCCTGATGAATGAATGGTCCTGGGAAGGCAAGAGAGAGCAAGTTTGGAATATACCAAGAAGGACTTCTGGATAATTCCCTGCAACTGGAGATCATTGAGACAAATTCTGTGACTGCATCAAATAAGAAACTCAATAATTTTATGGCTATTGGCACCACAAACTAAATCTGTAAGGAATGGTAATCAAATATCACATTTCAGGGCATAAAAATTTTTTTCCAGCAGGTCAGGAAATTATGTGTTGCTCCTATGTTGCACAAATGCTTAGATGTCCTCTGAGTTTTCAGCTCTTTTCCTGAAAACAAAAAAAAAAAAAAAAAGGAAAACCAAGAGCTCAATGAACATCCATTGCTGGATGGAGGGTAGAAGAAGAAATCTGACTTTGTAAGGGATGAGAGAAATGGCATATTACTGTAAACCTCCTTTTCCTGAATAAGTCCATTATTTAACATGTAACACCTTCCCAATGTATCATATTCCTAAATAACTTCAATTAGAATTGTGCCCGAGAGAAATTAAAAGAGATATGAAGAGTCAAGCAGTATTATCTCAGGATTGCTGTCTGACAGAAATTTACCTGTACAAGAGACTCGTTTTCTATTCATTTCCCTTGGTGGGTAAAATAAAAGATCATGATGTGACCCCAGCCTTCCAGGGTGAAACAGTTATGACAATTAATGGAGAAAAGAGAAGGACATGTCAGGACAGATCCCCATCTCTATACAAGAATTTATATTAGAGGCTGTATCCAGTTTTACTTTCTTAAAAGGCACAGAACGAAGGAAAGAAAGGAGAAAGCATCTTGCCTTAATGCTAGGCTGCCTTTATTTCATTGTTTGCCTACAAGGCTGCCCTGAATCCTTGATCCCATTCCATCATAATACAAGCAGCAGTCATTTATTCTTCAAAGGACAAATTGTGGCCACTTATGGGGTAAAATAAAAAAAAAAAAAATTAA
>VZTR01015089.1:33249-65466 GCA_013400775.1 Chaetops frenatus
AAAAAAAAAAAAAAAAAGGAAAGGATATGCCTCTTCTAGCTCAGAAGGTCTTTACCTAGGAAAAACCACCATTTGTGGGAGATTTGCAAGGACACATCTAAGTAGTGGTTATCAGGAGCTGGGAGGGTCTGTGAGAGAAAGGTCAAGTCTATACATATCCTAAGCATTTGCTACTTGCTGTTGCCAGGCAAAGGTTAGCAGGCTAAATGAACCTTATGTCTAACCCCATGTGGTATTTTTTGTGTTCTTATCTGAACTCCTGTCATGCTGAGCAGAGCAGCTCACACCTGACATTTTTCCCTTTATGGCCTTTTAAGCTACAAAGTCTGATTGGTACAGCATCCTTGGGGAGTGGGAAGACACGGGGCAGGGGGGAGATGGGGCAGGCACTTGTAAGTCAGGAAAAGCATCTCTCTCCACAACAGGCTTTCAGTCCTCTGCATGGCTGTTTCTCTTCACCCCTTCCCTCATTGACTAAAATCTGAGGTGGCACTCTGATCCTCAGTTTTCACAATCAGTGAATTTGGTGGATGCCCATGAAAAGTAAAAAACAAACAAACAAACAAACAAACAAACAAACAAACCAAACAAAAACCAACCAACCAAAAAAAAAAACCAAAAAACCCCCCAAAAACAAAACAAAACAAAACAAAACAAAACAAAAAACCAAACCAAACAAACAAACAAACAACAATAACAACAACAACAAAAAAAACCACCACAAAACAAAAAAATCCCCAAACAAACAAACAAAAAACCCCCAAAAAACCAAACAAACCAAAAAACCAAACCAAACCAAACCAAAACCAATACCAAAACCAAAACCAAAAACAAACAAACAAACAACCCCCCCAAGAATCTCTCTTTGTTAATGAAATATTTAAATCTTAGATTTTAATCACATGTCAGGATGCTCAAAGTTAAGGTTGCCACAGCAACACCACAATAAAGCTCTTTGTGCAGAGCAGTTACTGAAACGCTCAGTATAATTAAAAATTGTCTCAATTAACTGACAGTTTTCATCTCCCCAAATCCTGCTCTCTCCTTCTCCCTCTCTGAAATGCCATTGACATGAGAGGAAGGACAGGAGCTGTGATGGCAGAGCCAGGCAGGTAGGGCCTCAGTTTGGGTCATGGTCTCCAAGGCCAGTGCAATGCACATAAAATTTGCTTTCCATCTGTGCAAGTCTCTAAATTCAACATGAGTTGGCAGAAAAAAAAATTTGCTAGAGTTTATGTGGAAAAAAAAAAACAAAACAAAAAACCCCAAATTGTCTCCTGCTTTCTGCCTCTGAGAAGGGTCTTCTGCGAAGAGCGATGTTGGGATGTTTTGGGGACACAAAATACAGAAAGGTGCAAAGAGAAAGGAGGAACAACAAAGGGGTAGCAGCATTGTCCAGTGCTTAGGTGATCACAAGTGGCAAGTACTGACCAACAATGACATCAGTCAACTGCTCTGTTTAAAAGAAAAAATAAAATGGGATGATACTGATACGGCAAAATGATACCACGACACTCAGTTTTTACAGGAAAAGCACCTTGGGATCCTCAAAGGGCAATTATTAGAGAAATGTCTCATTAGCACGAGAAGGTGATTTTGCCTCGTGCTCTGTGCTGGGCAGGTGTCACTTCATGTCCTCCCTCCTCTCCCTGCTTGTTTGGTACCTGCTGTGCCTTCCTGCTCCTCGGTGAATCACTGGTGTCCCATGCCAGCAGCAGCAGGATCCACCTGGCTCAGTCCTGATGCTGCTGGAGCAGAAAGACACGGTAAATGCCGGGCCGTTCAGCATTCACCTTCCCCCTTCCCCTTCCCAGTCTGGGGTCAGAGCCTCCCGCTCCTCAGGCAGCGGCGATGGCAGAGCAGCCCTTTCAAAGACTGCAAGAGAAGCAGATTTTGATGCGGACTCGTGGGGAAGGAGCCAACAGAAATGAGAAGAGGCAGCCAAAGGTCACTCTGGCCTGCCAGCTGTAAAAACAATCCAAGTGACATGGCAATAAAATCCAGGCTCGGGAGCAACTTCCTCCAGCTCCTAATGGTGCACTCGCTTACCCCTCCGCGCTGCCGCCCGCAGAACGCCAGCACCGAGAGCTCAGGAAAGCTGCGGGAGGAATCGGGCAGGGAGCAGGGGTTGCACAGAGGGAGGGGAAGCTCTGTCTGGCAAAAGCCAGGGATGATGGGGGCGGGGGGCAGCCACTGCAGGACGCTGAGATCGAGCTTTTTAAGTACATTTCAGCAGAGCATGTTTGCTCCTAAGAAATCTAATATCCTTTGGGTCAGTGCAGGCCAACTGTTAGATATAAAGAATTCATAGCACTTGCAATCCCCAGATGAACCATTTTCAATTCTTCATGTTTCTGAAAAGCCGTTGTGTCGATCTATCAGCAGTGGCTGTGCTCCATAACGAGGGCTGTCTCCTGCCTTAATGCCAAAGTGTAAATATTGCATTGCAGCAAGCAGCAGTAGATAATGCATAATAATGAGCTGGGTTTGTTGTATGATGTGCTAACCAAAGCTCTTGAAAACCATGCATCAAGTTAAAAAAAAAAAATAAAAACCAAAACCAAAAACAGAGACGGAGAGAAAAAATTTTTTTTTTCCCAGAAAAATAAAATAGCCTTTGTGTTGTATGTAGAAGTTGTAGAAGTGAAGTAATTGTTTACAATTCTGAAAAATAGATAACATGGTCAGAAACATGAAGATAAGGATAAAATACCAGTTCTGATCTGATAAGCCATTGGAGTCATCAGTATAAATTCACTTAAACACCAGCAGAGCTCTAAGCAGAGTTGAATTTTCATGCTGGATAAATGTATGTTTTTATATAGTGTCTCTTATTTAATGAGGCAGGAATTCTAGCACATGATTATACATGATGAAAAGAAATATTGTTTGAGCCAATAGTCATCAAGTATGAGTTTGATGATTTTCATAGCTAATTTTTCCAATTCTCATCAGTAACTCATTTTTTCTCCCTCAAAAGGCAAGGTAGAGCACTGTAATGGCTGTCAATCATCTTGCTTTGTAAACCACAAGCACTTTAGAAATCATTGAAGCAGTGTTTGGCAGAGGCCAACTAAATCACAGGAATGCAGTGTGAGTTGTCTGGTTCATGTATCTCCATCCAAGAATTTTAACAATGTGGGCCAAAACCAAGGGCAGTTTGCTCTCCTTTTCATGCATGATATGCTGAAGTGTCTGTGGCAGGAAACAAGCCAGTGGCTGACGTTCAAGTTTCTCACTGCTGAGGGGATGTGATGTTTGCAGGCGCCCACATGGATCCCACCTGGCTCCCCGATGCTCCCTTGCCTGTGCAGCTCTCAGCAACTCAGATGGGATCAAGAACTGACAAGTTGCTAGATATCATCAGCTTTCATCACAGGCAGTGGGAATTGGTGGAGTTCTGCATCTCTCAGGATTCAGCTCTGAAGGTGCCAGTAGTTTTACAATTCCATCCGCTAAGAAACAGGCTGAGAAAACATTCAGCACACAGACCAGGCAGCAACATCTCTTACTCATAGCAGGGAGAGGATCTATATGCCAAAGGCTCTGCAGGATGCATTTTTCTCAGGCTGTGATAGTGCTGTTTCCAGGTGTTTATTCCTTTCTGAGGTGTCCAGAACAAGTATTTGGCAGGTACTCTGTTATTTAAAGATTTTTCATAATTAACTTTGCACTGAAGAAAATGGTTTGTACAAACCCAGTTCAAGCCTGGAAAAAGCCAGAAAGCCTGATAATACCTAGATCTTTGAAATATCTGTGCTAAGTCTGGGATTTGTCTCATCCAAATTTGACCATCTAACAATAAGTACCTTTAGCAATCATCTAGGTTTCCTCACCAGTGCTTACAGGAATAATGCATCAAAAGCAGAGGTCTTTTGACCCTACATATCTACTTTAGGCCAATAATAAATCACCTAATCATACTAAAAAATTCTTCTCCATTTTAAAATCTTCTACACTGATTTTTTTCCCAGCACAAGTTAAATAAGAATACAATGGAGTAAGAACACCTAGGGGATTATTTAGCATAAGCAATGAGATGAGGTCCAGTAGTACATCATACTCTCCAGGAATTCAGTCAAGGAAAAGAAGTTTTCTTCAGAAAACAAACCTTAACTTCAAAAGTATAACAACAAATGGGCAATATTTAATGTGAGATGCTTTAAATGGATTAAAGCAGGGAATAAAGTGATAGTGTGTTATGAGGGAGCTTGGCAATAGACTCTAGGGTCTTCCTGGGTATGTGGATTCAATTTTATATAGAGTGGTAAAGAAACAGGAGTGATTAAAAAAGAATAAAAACCAAACCCTAAAAAAATAACAAAATAAATCGACAAGTAACTGAACATCGTATTTCCTATTTCTTATTTTTCATTCCAAGGGAAATTTCTTTTAAGTACATATTATGGGAGAAAAAAATGCTCCTTGAGCTTGGCTACTACCACTGACCACTATGCAAGAACCCTAAGGCTTGTCAGACACATCTTAAAATGGATTACTTATTTTTTAATGATACTTTTCTTATATATTAAGGATAGACAGCTAAAACCCGAGAAGAACATTGCAAGTCATGACTAGATGCAATTTATTACTGGTACTTTGGGCATTAAATCCAACAACACACCACAATTTCTGTTTCCACATGAAACTGGTGTATTTTGCATACTGGACTGCAAACTAAGTGGTTACTATTATCCTGTCTATTGCTACATGGTAGTATGACCTATTAACAGAGAAAAAAACCCCTCCTCTAATTCTATTCAATGTCTTCAGTTGTAAGAGTGCATAAACACTTGAATATAGAATATCTTTTACCCAAGAGCGGCAGTTATCCTGTCACTGCTTTTGTCACCCTGTTTATTTCTCATGTGAATCTCCAAATAACAGAGAACAATAACTTAGAGGTTATATCTTTACCTGTGCATTCCTTTGAGCTAAAACAGAATAGAGTTCACCCATCCTCCTTCATCCTATGCTAGAAGTTCACCAGCTCTGAGAAGCTACTCACAATATCAAAATGTAGTTACCATCTTTGGTTTGCTGAGCAAGACACACTTTGGAAACAGAACAATTTTTGTTCAAGAACTCTTCTCAAAGAACTCCATCCATTAAAAATACAGAGAGATTTCAGGTACAGTGTGAAAACAGATTATGGAAAACAGTTCTCCAACTCTTCTAAGAGTAATCAAGCATTTTATTTTCCATTGTTCTTTCTGTATAGGTTCTCTCAAATACCAAATCTCTTGGAGTCTGAGTGTTTTATTTGATAGAAAAAGTAGATTTTTGTCTTAGTTATTGTGTCTGAAACAGAGAAATCTGATGTCACAGATATAGATTTTTCAATTATCCATGAGTACTTTTAAATATTTCCAAATTATTATTTGTTTGCCTTAATAGCATTGAAGTGTCAATTTTAGTGCCAGAAAAAAACTCATATAAAATAGTCGTCTATGATTTCCACTGATCAAATTGTAGATACTAGTAAATTTGCAGCCTTTTCCACTTGTCTAAAAACTTATTTAGGCATTTATTTTTGTATTTAAAGTACTCTGGATTCTGTCCAATAGCTGTTGCTGTGAGTGGAAGGCTTACATAAATTCACATATGTCTTTAAAGAAAAAAAATAGGCTTTGGGAATGCTAAACATTCATAGAAATTAATGAGCTCTGTTTAAAATACTGTCAAAGGTTCATCTGGGAAAATACACATCACTTGGATAACTGAAGATCAGCTTCTGCATTAAAACAGAAGATATTTCACTGCTGGATTCTAAGAAAATACTGAAGCTTTGTGCTCAAAACATGCATGTAGAAGCCAAGAAATTTTCAGTTTTATTATCAGATCAGCCAATGACTCCCAAGGTGGCCACAGGAGCTTAATACATCTCTCTCTGTTTGTATTTATGATATTTTTGTAGTACATTACTAGCTTGAAAAAGAATTAAAATGCACAGTACATTTGCTTTCTCTTGCCAATTTCTCAGGGAAAAAACCCCAAACCAAAACAAAAATCCCTCTTTTGTGAAACACACAAAAAAAGGAAAGAAAAAGTAAAAGCAGCAGTAAAATTCTTTATGTTAGGAATATCTTAATGTAGATTTTGAGCTGATCAGAAAAATGTCCATTACATCTGCATTTGAAATAGAAAAAAATATCAGAATGAACTCTTTCTTGAGAAAAATTATTCAATTAAAACAAGAAATTTTCAGTTAATTAGTATTAGTATTTAAATCCCAGGAACCACTTCTGGCTGGTATTCATTTTTGAATTTCACCAGATTATTTTGTTTCTGCAAATTTGTTTTACCAGTCATTATTGCTCTGCCTGGGAGTGTAGCGGTTTCACATTCACCTGCTCGCCTGCTCACACCAGGCGAGAGTGTAGCATAGTGATTTTATGAGAATAAGGATTAAGAGAAATGCAAAACAGGCCTAAACTTCAAAGATAAAAATAGTTTATCAACAAAAGACAACAGAATCAAAATCAACCCCCAGGTGGTTTCTTCTTCCTCACCCCAGCCCCTCACCCATGATGGTTCCTTTCTCCCACCTCATTTATCTTCCTTTACCACCATCCTTCTCACCAACAACACAGAGAAACAAACTTAGAAAACCCCTGGTCAATTTACCACTCTTGAAATAGGCTTTCATCAGTCCAATTGGAAGAAGAGTCTCTCTTGTCTCACCATGGAGATTTTTCCCACAAGAAGCATAAGTCTCTTGTAGAATCCATATCACTGTGAACTCCCACCCAGAAAGGATATTAGTTCACATGTGACACAAGTCTTCCCTTGGTTACAGCTTTTCCCACAACTGTCATCCAAGGGCTCACTCATATACTATGGGGTGGAGTTTTAAGGATGAGTTGTCCTGGTAGGAAAGCAAAGGTCTTCTCTCTCTGGAAGCAAGGTTTCTCATTCCTGGAACAAGGGGTCTTCTTCTATCCCCGAGGGCAAGGGACTCTCATCGCTCATCTCTGTAGCCTGGTCCCCATCTTTCTCTCCCTCTGGTCAGGTTCCTCATTAATCACAACTGCTTCAGCACCAAGTGCCTTTGCTCAGGTTACAAGCAGGACATTCGCGGCATCCCCCCAAGGTATTCCGTGAGTTACAAGGAGCAGTTCATCACCATGGCTTTACAAAAGATTTTCAGCTTAAAGGCATCTCTTCTTTCTCCCCTCCTTTAGTCTTTAACTCCTTTCTCATTGACCTAGGAGCTTCTGCAAGCTTCTTCCCTGGCTCAACCTTTTTCTGAATCCATCAGGTACACCCAAAGGGTTAATCCCCTTTCTCAGTGCAGTTGGAACTTCATGCATTCCACAGAGTGGGGGAAGAGCCGCGGGAAAACCAAAACAGCAATCGTAGCTGCAATCCCGGCAACTGCAGGCTGATCTCTCTCTCTCTCACCCCGTTGGGGGGGGGAAGCCCGGCCCGGGAGAGGGGAGGGCCGGGAGCCCCCTCCTGGAGTTCCATTCTCCTCTCCCGCAGGCAGGGAGGGGGAAGCAAAAAACAACCTCAGAGCAACAGCAGCACTTCCCGAGGTGGGGGGGGGGAAACCCAGCAGGGTCCCGGGGTCCCGGCCGCAGCCCCGGCACGGCCAGGGCCATGCCGGAGTTACCTTCCCCGCGGGCGGAAGTCAAAGAGGACTTCAAACTTCCCGCTCCTAAAAATGTAAGCTTCGCAAAGACGCCCCTAATATTCAATGGCTACATGGAGTGCCCATCTTAAAATTAGCCAATCCGTGGGCTCCTCACCTCTGCTGGAAACTGTGCCCCGGCGGAAGTAGAAAAACAAAGAAGCCCCCCCCAGGAAGGAGAAAAAAAGTTGTTGTCCTTTAAACCACAACAGGGAGGAATTAGAGAAATTACTGCACAAATAATCTATGAAAAACTTATGTTCACCTGGTCATGAAACATAGACTAAACAGTGCCTATTTGGTAAAAGTTTTGTGTGGCATTGCTGTTTAATATTTAGCACCTGCAGACAAAAATGTTGTTCCTGACAATATGACACAGATGAAATTAAATGTATTTATAAAACAAGTGGAGAAACTATGGTCCTAAGAATACATTCTGTAAGCAAACAGCCAGGTGTATAACTGAGACAACCATTAATACTGGGTTTGAGCTTATATTTCTAGAAAAAGTGAGCACAACTCTGTATCAAACTGCATTTGTTGTCAATAGACCCTGGGAACATCATGTGTCTTCCAGCCTCTGCAAAGGGAAGGATAATAGAGGAAGAAAAAGATGTTCCTTTGCTGTCAGAGTGAATCATGCTTCTTTTCCATCCTGCAAAGTGGAACCTGTGGCTTGAGGAGCTCTGATTGTCACATTGGGCAATTGGACAATTGGTGGTGGTTTCACAAGGCATTTGTAGAGAGTGTCTCTAGTGAGCTGTGAGATAGCAGGGGCTCTTCTGTGGGCTGCTAGAGCAGTTCTAGGCAGCAGTCAAGGACAGAGAATATAAAATATTTAAATTGCCTGTTTCATCTCTAGAATATCAAGGAAAGTAGCTGCACACTCTAGAGAATGAGTACTCTGTATCTACTGCTACCACCTGATGAGCCCCTGAGTATCACTGGAACTTTTACATTTAGCAAAATGGTTTCTTACACAGTTTGATTTCTTTTCCCACCCTCTGACACAGAGTATTTTATTAACAGTTTGTGGATTTGCCAGCATAGCAGGATCTCAGTATTTCAGATCCACGTTTTATGATATTACGTCTTGCATAGGAAAAGTTCCCAAGGTGAATATTAAAATATGTAATGATAGAAGGGAAAAGTAAAGGAAGCTGCATGGCAATGCACTCTTCATATTCATTTCAATATTCAGACAACCTGCTTCTGTCTCCTAAAAGAAAATGCAGAACAAATTTGGAAATTGGTGAGGCAATGGGCCTTTGAAAGACAATGTTGGATATTTGCTCAGAAGTGTCCAGCTTGGCATTCAAAATTCCAACTGAAGGTTTCACAGCTTCTTCAGAGTCTCATAAGATATTTAAGCAGTGTCACACTCACTACAGCATGTTATGTTGAGACCAGCACAAATATTTTGAAAATTGAGGTATTTTAGTGATGATACAGAAACCTCTGTCAATGACACATATTTTCCTCTCTTCAAGCTGTAGATTGGTTAGGTCTCTAGCTAAATGATAATAGTTCTGACTTTCATAAATGAAATTGTTTTTAGGTCTGGCCTGATCTGGAATCATTTTTCTAGGAGGAAACAGCTGACAGTTGGATTTGCTTGTGTTAGCTGAAGCAAGAAACAATTTCTCCTGAACTGTCCATTACTCAGAAAGGACCAAAGCAGAAAAAAACATTCATAGGTGAGCAACATCAAAGCTATAACTTCACCAGAGTGCCTGATTGTTGTGGTTTAATTCTATCTGGCAACTCAGTCCCATACAGACATTCACCCTGGTGAGATGGGGTAGAGAATCTGAAGGATTAAAGTGAGAAAATAGGTAAAGCAAAAGCCACATGAAAGCAAAGCAAAGAAGCCTGGAGAGTTGCTGTAGGTTTCCTACATCCTCTTCTGAGTCTGGGATCACAAAACTCTAGTGCTTCTCAAAAGTACATATTCCTTGGTATATCTAAAGCAAATGGACTGGACAACACAGGAAAAGTAGCACTTAGCAATCTGAGCAAACCCTGGGTAAAATGTCAGGGAAGAAAGGATATTGCTCAAGAATTTAGGGCTCATGTATTATGATAGAACAACATGTTCACTCAACAAGGCAAGGAAAACCAGATTTTTATAGCCAAAACAACACTGCCCATAAAATTCTGACATATCAATTTAACATTGTTATTTGCTTCTGCTCTGGATTTTGGGACTGAAGCTGCTTATGCATTTCCAAAAACATCTTGAATTAATATTCAGTGTTTACTGAGCCCGTTGGTTTTCCTGATGTAATTTGCATCAGTTCATAGCAGCAGGGACCTTGGGAGAGCCAGTACCAAAGAACTAAACAGTAAAACAAATGCTTTGATCTGTTAAAAAATAGGGTCTCCTTCACCTTTACTGTATGATCATCTGTGAAAAGAAGCAAAAACAAATTAGTCACATCCTTTCTTTATTCCACTAATAAATAAAACAATGTAACTCCAGTTAAGAGGATGTGTTAATGGCAGCACATTTGAATAGCAGTGCTTACTGATTATTCGACAGTTTTCCAGGATAAAATCTTCAGCCTCACCATGCTCATTACTAAAGGCTTCTGTAGCCAAATATCCAGCAAAAAAGGATGCATTTGTAACATTAAAAGGTGCATGGGGGGTTCTGAGATCCAAGCCTGTCCCAGAAAGAAACCTTTTTTGGTAACATTTTTTATAAATTTGGAAAAGTCAATTAATCTGCTTGTGCCTGTTTTTTGTCTAGTAAATGTCTTGTTTGTTTATAGACAAGATTGCAGTAGGAAAGACTGGGAGCTCTTATATAAACTATTATCTGTCTGTACAGCAGATGTTAGAATTGGCCAATTCTGTCTGTTAGGGTCTCTTTCCTTTACAAATAAATAATGAACCTTGACCTATCAGCCTTCACCCTAAAATTCCAGCAGAAAAGAAATTCATGAATATTTATATGTAACACTTCACATTGCCCTTGGGTGCACTGCCTTCCATCTGAGAGTAGGACCAGTGTTAGAAACCTTACATGGTCAGAGAGAGGTTCCAGAAATCCTCACAGAATGAAGCTGTGTGCTAACACCCCATGCCAAATGGTTTCTCTATGATGGACCAGAGTGAATTTTCAACATCTGTTCTGAATATCTGAATATTAATAAGGTCATGTCTTCATCTCACTGTGTGCACTGAAGTTATTGAAAGCCATAACATGATTAGGACAAACTGAGAGCTGCCTTATTGTAAGACCACAGTTTCCATCACCAGAATGCTGGAGATTCCTCATACTCCTATTTTGGAATCTCTAAATTACATCCTGGACTAAGTCTTGGACCAAAGTCTTCACCAAGAAAATTTTACAAAATACCTATAGTAGTTTTTATCCCTGAATGTAAAATTTGAATAAATTTTTCACATTGTCTGAACACCTTTCCTAGTTATGTGGCAGCTATTCACTGGATTTGGTGATATTAGATGGCATTGCAAAGCAACTTCTTGCTTTTCTTCAATGGAAATAAATTCTTTGTAAGGTAAAGAGCTTTTTCCTCCATGAGATAATAGTTAAACAGTGGTGCATACATTAGGTAAATAATGAAAGATACTGTCAAATGTATTAAAAAATATTGAGAAGTTCATCAAATGAATTATTCAGTCAATGTTATGGTACCTATCTCTGTAGGGATTTGTACCACAGAAGTATCTGACAGCCTCTAGAGTAACCATACTTTTTAGTGTTAAATTATTAATGGTGCTTTTATGCCTGAGGCCTTATGGAATACTACATTTTACCTTTTATCTAAGGATCTCATCATGATTCACAAATATTAAACACCAGAATATCTAATAAAGAAGCAAACTGTACCATATCACTGTATTGTATAAAATTATAAACATAAACCCAGCACTCACTCAAATTAACTTGATTTTTTACTCTTAGTGCTTTGGCTTAAATCTCAAACTCTCAGTTCCTGTAATTTGTGGAGGAACCTCTGGAAATAAAACAGTCTCAGAATCTCAGAGTCCAAATAATCTCCAATTGACTGTTCCATCACCTGACATCTTTTCTCTAGGACTAGAGAAGTTAATCAACAACATTCCTTTTCCAACTCTGTACCAAGTTGGAAAATCATTGAAGTAAGGCTTCTCTTGAGATGGCTTTGTGTTTAAAAACATGGAAATTACCTTTGATATAAACTACTAAACAGCTAGGAAACCTGTGCTATGTTTTAAAACCTGAAATAGTTTTTGATTACTAGGTCAGTGGAACCAGAAACTTAAAGTAGCATTCCTATGAGATTTCTGAATCTCCCTTAATCTCTATTAAAAATGGGATGTGTAACATGTCCCAGAATGGGGCAGAAACTCAAAATTTTAGATTACAGTGGTAAGCCTGGCCACCCCACTATTTAGAGATGGGTGAAACCACCCATTCTCTCAAGTCCTCAGTAAATTTGTGCCAGCTTTTTGGAGCAGCTCATGTCACTTGAGTATAGCAACCGTCCTGGTGATTGCAGTGAGACTTCCTGATTTGAAAATAAGCAGATGTCCATTTTATTAAATGTGTAAACTGATGTGGGGATTTTAAATTACTTGTCTGAGCTAGTAGGAATCTGTAGCAGAAATGTTCTGAATAACATATGTCAGCTACCTGGTTTTGTTGTTTTTTATTTTTTTGTTTCCCTTTCTATTTCTGTTTCAGAAATACAAATGAAAGTGCCACCAGCCTTCCAATGTTGTCTGAGTAGACCTAGGGAAGAAGAACATGACTTTTATACCCATATATTCCAGGCTCACCAGCCTTTTGCCCTCAGCTTTCTCCCTTGTACGACAAGCATGATCAAAAATACAGGAACCAAGCAAAACAAAAACTCACGAAGCCTTGCCACACAGCCTTGTGGAAGAAGCTTGTCTGAACAGAAGGAAGTGGAGATGCTGCATCTCTGCTGCTTTTCAACAAAAAGGCTTCACTTCTGATCTGGACAGTTGAATTGGGAATTGCATCTGTGATAATAAAAGCATCAGGCAGAGTAGAGCTATTTTTAAAAGAAATGCCTGCAGGCCAAAGGGTAGCTCCTAAGAGGAAAAATAATCAGCTCTGCACTCTTTACATTTAAGCCTGTATGACACTGTCAAGGCCTGATAGTACCAGCCAGCACCCATTTAACATAGGCAAAGATAAGTGAAAAAATAAATACAAGAAAAAGATAGGAATGCATCAGAAGGACAAATGTGCCTGGTTTTAGAGTTGAACTTGGCATGGTTGAGGCAAAGCCAATCATAAAAAAGATGGATGCAATGTTCTCTCCATTGGCATACCTCCAACTTTAGAGAACATGAATTCCATGGATGAAGGTTTCTGTGAAGGTTTCAGCTTAAACGATACCAAAGAGCCTGCTGCCTAATTTTTAAGCTGGCAAAACAATTCCCAAAAATACTTATTTTGAAAATTGCCAAAAGATGGAAAAGGTACAAAAGGATAGGAGTCATTTCATAGATCTGAGAAGTAGATGGATGATGGATATCCAAATAAAGCAAAACGAGTCTTATCTCCAAAGCCTCGTTCATGGTGTAGCTGCAGAGGTCAGAGCAGGAAGAAGCAGGGACTCTGTGGTAGTGTCTGTGCTTGCCCAAAGGTCCAGGAGCACAGCAGAGAGCTACAGAACATTGTAGGTAAAGGATGAATTTGCTTCATGTGATCAGTGATCATTATTTGGTAAGTGAAAAAAAGACACAGAAAGGTCCCCTAACTTGGATCATCTCAAGCTTTGAAGCATCCCAAACTTTCTGTGTAAGAACAGCACAGATGCACTGTTAAAATGAGTTTTAGAAAACACTTGCATTTTGAATTGTACTTCTTAAAGGATGATTTGAAATGCTTGCAAATCTTAACCCGGATAGATTAAATAGATTTTTTACAGATATGTGGAAATCCTGAATCCACTCCTGATGGCAATCTCAGATGACAATAAAGCAATTTCTACGTGTAAGTGGTCCATTACAGTAGTATGCTTAATATAAAATTCTAGTAATTTTACTGCTATGTTGCTTTATTTTCACATCTTGGCATTCTTTGTAGCTTAACTGCTACAAAGAAAGGACAGTGTGTTTTGAATAGACACAAAAAACTAATACATATTTGCTTCCAAACTCTTTTCTACAGCTACAAAATAATATTGACTGCAGACTTACAATTACTCATAATTCCTTTGAACTTACTATTCAAAGTATTATTTAATACACTGATAATTTACAGGGATTGGCCTAGGAAGGGACAGAGTAGACTCCTGATATTAAATATTGAAGCTTTTAGTCTTCTACTGTCTTTAAAATGGCTGCAGGCATTGACATGTCCTTCAATGAAAATTCATCACTTAAATAGTTAAAGGAATAAATGAAATCTCAAAGAATTACAAAGGTAGCAAGCCAAAAATGAGTTCCAAAATGCCAACTGTAAGGAGAAGAAAAAGAGGATCATTTCTTAGCCAATTAATATCTACTTAGCAGCTTATGCCCTGGTGTGCACATGTAACTCTATTTAATGTTAATGAAAGTTATGTGCATGCTACAGAGAAGGCTAAACTCCTTAAAAGGGATTGTTCAAGTGCTTCCAACAGATACAGGTCAAAGATTAATCATTCTTTTTGGCTTCCTCTGCATTACAGAAAAAAAAAAAAAAANCTCAACAATAAGTACTTAACTGCAAAAGCAAGCTACAAGTATTGTTCTTACTATATTTTTTTTCAGGTTTTCAAGCTGTCAATGCCATTTCATTTCCCAAGTAAGAGGAAAAAATGCCAGATTACTGTAATGAAGTGTTTGAGGTTACTCGCACAAGTGTAAAGCTCAGAGTCAGACATTCAGCTGTCATTATAAATGATTTTGATTTTTGCATTGGTTAAGTAAATAGAAAAAAAGTAAAGGTGGAACAGAGGGTCCAAAGACTTCAGTGATGCATAAACAATAACAGATTTGTTCTGTTTTGAAGGATTTGAATAGCTCTACTAGGCTGATGCAGAATTAAATAAATAGAAATAGTGCTTATATTTGAACATCAGTGGCCTAATCACCACAACAGACACCAACATAAACCCATTAAAGCACTCTTCACTAGGTTTTATTTCCACTGACAAATGTAAACTTTATATTCTGTACTCAGATATAACCTGCAGCTATACCCAAGTGGCAGGAACAAAGGGCTCTCTTTTCTGGTGGTCTGTGTCTTACATGGTCTTATAAGGGCTTGACGTTGAAATGCCAAGCAACTGTAGATCACCAAGGCTGAAGTCAGTCAAGGCCTTATATTTCTGCTTTCTCTAGGCAAAATACCTTCAACAAAATTCAAGGAAGAAAAAATAATATTTATTAATCATATTCTAATGGAAATTTCTTTCTTTTGGTCGTATGAATTATACTTTTAAATTATTGGGTTTAGGATAAGGAAGGTCCAGCTAGGTAGTTGAAATGATGGGGAAACATACAGACTTCACTTAAGTTTGATTTCGTTGCCTAAAACCAGGTATTCAGTGTCATTTGAAACATCCTGGGGTATCCAAAACATCTGTTCAGGCCTGAAAGGTGGAAATGCAAGGCCCATGGGAGAACCATTCACCTTCAGATTCCACGAAAGCTGAAATGGCACCAGGTATCTGTGTTTGAGTAACCAATGAGAGCTCCCAGACCCCTGTATTTTGGAGTGTGCACTTGCTATGCACAGCTGTTTGCACAGCTGTTGTAAGTCTGAGAACTTCTATAGTCACTGAACATCTATGGCCTGACCTGTTCATTCACACATGGGCCCAGAGTGAGGTTTGGAGTGTATTGTTATAAACATGAGAAGGGAATTGGCTTTCGTATAGGATCATTAATGAGCTTGTTAATTAGGTTATGAGGTTAATGGTTTTATATGTTAATCAGGTTGTTGATTGGCGTTGTTGTTTGGGAGTGGTGTTATATGTTGGGGGTTGATCACAGAAAGTTCTGGATTTGGGGGAGAAACTGGTGCCAATCACAATTAGCACAGAGGGAGAGAGCTGGAGACCCCATTGGACTGTTAGGAACCAACCAGAAGACCCCGGATACAAACGAGCCACCCAGAGCAACACAGGGGGTGGGGTCAAGGGAGGAGCCATGCTCGGCTCTGGGGTATAAAATGTATCTCCCCAGCCCTGTGGCTGTGCCTCTGGCTGTACCTGACCTGTGGCTGAGCATCCAGTGCTGTGCCTTTGCCTTGTCATTCAGTGGATTGCCATTTCTGGTCTCTAATTGTTCATAGATACTTTTGGTAGTAAATGTCCCTGTTTTAAATTTTAATTGTCAAGCTGTTTATTTCATGTATCCCCAGCTGGACATGGGTCTTCCTTATGTTCTATAGCATAGCTGTTGAGACTAAGCTAATGTTCTGGAGCTCATAACAAATTCCTTTAGTTCATCTCAAATGGCATTAGAAGTTTGGAACATCTCTGTGGGTGGGATCTGTAGTCAACACAACTAAAGATGGCTTTGAAAACCAATAATCTCAGCAACCTATATTTGGCCATTTATGAACAATCATCTCCTCACCCTCCCTCCCAAAATACCTCAACAAAACAAAAAAATATTCCCCATCAAATCACCTCCAAAATACCCTAAACACTAAAATACCTTTAAACACACAACGTAATGTTTTTATCCTCCCATTCAAATTAAATTAAGCAAATTAAATTAATTGCATCCCTCACCTGGGCACACAAGCAATGGCCTTCTAAAGACCCATAAGGCTTCATTTGCTGCTTCTAGATTTTTGTGGTTTACTTTTGCCAGTTACTCATCCATCAAAGACATTGTGTCAGAACCCAGCTCACATCATCTGAGGACCTCAAAAAAAGGGGCTCTAAATCAAGAATAAATCTGGCTTGTTATTTTACAGCACTGTAGAAATCACTCTTGCACACTTGCTGTGGCCTATAAGAGAGAGCAGGATTGAACACAGAAGGAAAAGCTGGGCTTTTGGTTGGTTGGATGCATGGTTGATTTTGAGTTTTTGTTTCCCTGAGAAGAATAAAGACAATCTTAACAAGTAACTTTTGGGATAGATTTCATAATGATTTAACAATAGGGTTAAAGAGGTCTTTAACTTCCAAAATTTTTGACAGCAAATGTTACCTAAATGAAAATGTTTTGCCAAAAAACAATGTTTTATATTGTAATTATTCTGCTATTAACAAAAAGACACCTACTTGTCAGCCAAATTTTTAAGGACAGCATTGTTGTACTCTATTTTTTCTTAATACAAACCCATATTTACAAAAATACAGGTTTGTTCTTAATGAGAAACAATTATATTGAAAAAAAGGAAAATATTAAGATAGAATAAGAAAAGGGGCCCAGAAAAACTACCATATCATTTCAGCGGTTTGCTTAAAGTAATTTAGTATTTAGATATATTTCTATTCCTATGATTCCTTAAAACCTGCATCATATTTCTATGTCTTTACTTTGCTCTTCATTCTAAATGTAAAATTAACTCCAGCTAGACTGCTGAGCTTCTGACTAATACTCTCAAATCAGCTCAAGTTTTACATTTTAGAATCTCTATCAGCTCTGCAAAACACTGTCTCCTGAGGGAAGGCAACAGTTGGCATTTTTAAAACCCAGAAGCAAGTGTTTGAGTTTGATGAGGCTATAAACTCCCTGACTGATGTTCCATGCTCAGCAGGAGAACGGGGATGAGGAACAAAAGAGTCTCCAAGGAAAGGGTCTGCTCTGTGTCCAGACCCACTAAATCCTTTGCTGCTTCCTGAGGTTGCAAACAAGGCTGCTGATTACAGGCAGTTTTATCCCAAGGTCTTTATTACTCTTCCTGACATTTTGAGATTATCTATCAGCAAGATCTAATACCTTAACCATTTTTGGCAAGTTCTGCTCTTCAAAACGCTGCAAGGAAGAGTTGAGGCAGACAAGAGAGTATTCCACAAGGGCAAGCAACCCTTTAATAAACCTAATATTTCCCCATAGAATATCCCATCAGTGATATTTAGGAAATGAAGCATTATTTGGCAGATTCAAAGGACTGCAGGATAACATAGCATGGCTCTGGAAACAGAGGCTTTCAAGCCTCAGGAGGTCAGAATGACTACATCTTTTTAATGGGTAGGCATGGAGCAAGGCAATGACCTAAGAGCTGTGAGAAATAGAGAAACATTCTGTCATTGCTGCCTTTCTGATTAACTCCCTGGCTTTCTCCTGTGATTACTGGAGATTTTCCAGTCAAGGAACACCTTCTGCCTGACACTGATACATGCTGCTTCTGTGACATGAGAGAATGTAGGAAGTTGTCATCTGCTCTCTGAGTGTAAAAAGAGTGGAGAATGCTTTTTCTCTTTAAATCCATAACACAAGTGTTGCTATAAAGGGCTAGGTTTATGCTTTTGGCCAACAAGAGGCAAAGAGGGAAAAAGAAATTTTTCTGCTGTTGGTAGTGGTTCAGAATTTTAAGTGGAGTTTAATATAAGTATTTGTATTTTCATACAGTTTTGATGTTCTTTGTCAGTTTACAAAGAAATGAACTCTTTCTGTGAGACTTTCAGGATTGCACAACACTGTAAAATCACAGAAATACGTCCATGGGTGCTCATTTCCAGAGACTGTAGCTATCCTCACCAAAGCCACCTGATACTTTCCAAGTAAAGCAGTATAAAATATTTATTCAGCCTGTTAAAATTAGTGGGCTATTTCACCTGTGCTGTGTCACATTGGTTTCCTTAAATGTGCTCTTTTAAGTAAGCCAACATTAATTGACACTGTGTAAGAGGGTTCACACCTGGTTGCACTCAGGTCACCTGGAGACAGATTTTGAAACAGGGGGCTTAAATATTCTATTTCTTTTGAAATGTAGGTTGGCATCTTTCTAGCAGAAGTGTCAGACAGTGGAGATCTTCGTGTAACCTCTGTGGCGAGTGAGCGCTGGAGGTTTCCTCTGTGCTTGTCTGTGGTGAGTGTGATTCATTAATGTCTGGTGGAGTTACTCAGAAGTCTGGCTCAGGAGGTCTTGGGTCAGGCATCAGGTTGGTGTGTCAGGCATCAGAACTGCTGAGCTCACTTTCAGCCCTGGTGCTTGAATTGGGGAAGTTGACAATCAGTAAAAATACAGCAGGTCTTATTCAGACAGTGTAGAATCACAGAAGAATTGAATGTCTTTCTCTCTTCCCTTTCACCCTATCCCTTTATCCAAAACCCACTCTTGTGTGCTTATATAGTAGGTCAGGGACTAACATACCGATTTCCATGCCAAGTGTGTAATTTGCTACGAAATTTTCCTGAGTTTTTGTGACCCCTCTGACTTTTGTTGATCTTTTTTTAACTTGGGCATTTCTGAATCTGGGATACTACCCTCCCTTTAAGGGTGGAACATCGAAGACCGACACAGGTTGTAGTCCTAGATAGTTCTCTAGTCTGGTCTGTACAACCAGCCCAACAACTCTCTTGTTTGACATAAACTGGAAGTGGATTAAAAATGTGTCCTACAAACCTGTTCCAGGCAGGCTAACACCAGGGCTACAAAGCTTTCCTGTAAAAATCCAGGATGGGTGTGTGCTTCCTCCTTAGGCATGATGAAACAGAGGGCAGAGCTATTTCTGTCTCACGATCAGGAGGGAGTAGATTGCTGATATTGGAATCATCTGATTTAACACACAACCAAGCACAAATAATCACCCATCTCCTGAAACAAATCAATCTTGTGAGAGAGGGCGTATAGAGCATGGAAAGAGATGGACAGACAGACACATCATGGCCATGTGGGGTTTGGTGGTGGTGTTGTTGGGGTTTTTTTTTTTTTGTATTTTTTTATGTTTTTTTTACCTCAGAAGAGCAGCAGTTTCAAAGTCTGACTATGCTGGAGGAACAATTTAGCCAGGACTAAAACATAATGGTAAGAACATAAGAATAGCTACACAGAGACAGAAGGACCATGTCACCCCCGATTTCTGTCTTTGACAATGTCACAGAGCACGTTTAGGGAGGAATATACATAGAAGTCAAGATGCAGTGACACATGCATGGAAACTTCAGATCCATGATTCCTGGAGAAAAGAAGGTATTTTTATAGTTAGCAGATTCAGTGGTTTTTTATTATATAGACTTCTAATTTAGTATTTGAACCTGTGCATAGTCATTTACCATCTCCAGTGCCCAGAAACATGGAGTTCACAGATGTGCTCACAAGCCTCTCCCACACTGTGTAGAGAAGGATCTGTTTCTGTTCTGTGTGGCTGCTTTGCATTGCCACTGTGATCACTGCTCCACTGGAGGAGACACCTAACAGTCAATCCCTATTTACCTCTGACAGTCCATCCCCTGACACACAGGGTGGATTTCTGTAATACCACATTCAGTCCTTCTCTATTTTTTTTCAATACTCAGTCTTTTCTTTATATTTTCCAGCATTAAAAGTTCTTGATGAGTTTAGCCGTTCCTCACACAGAAACAATATCACATCTTTGATTCAACCCTTGTCAATTTTTTCTGGTTCAATTTTACTTGTGGCATGTCTTATCTGTAAAGCAGAATTGTGCTCATTAAGGTATAGGCATATGATAATTTAATAAAGAATAACAAAATTGTCTACATTGTCTTCTACTTTTTTCTAATAATTTCACAAAATGACTTTTCTTTTAAATGTTTCCTAAACACTGATCAGATGTTTCCAGCTAAGTATTGATTATAAGTTCAGAATCTGAATTCTGTGAGTGGAAGTTATTTTACCACTGTATGTGTAAAGTTCATTGTTTTGTCTCTCTAGTGCACTTTGCATTTATCAACACTGAATTTAGTTTTCATTCATCATTTATCCCTGACTATTATGGAGTTTCTCATCATTGTGATTAACCTGAAGATCCTGAATAACACAGGTGACCAACCACCTCCACTGTCATTTGCAGTCTTATCAAGAACATATCTGCTGAATAGAGGCAGTCCCAGTGTAGCCTGAGACATTTCTAATTCTTTTCTTACCTATTCTGAAAGAACAAAACATGAGAAACAATTCTATCTGTCAAGCAGCTCTTCGTGTTTCCTACAACCAAATTGGGATAGATTTGTTTTGTAAACTCTATGACACACTTGGAAAGTTCTATTGATATTTGAAGGTCTAAACAATTTCTTCTGCTATTAAATGGTTTAGATTTCTTTTGGGGTATCCAGACAGTGCTGACTAAACTATCTTTCCAAAACTTCCAGAGTACTTACAGAAAAATCGCCCTTGTGACAATGGTCTGAGAACAAGATTACATGTTCCATGTCTGTGTCTGGCCATTTTGATATGGCAAAAATATCAGGAACAACACAATTAAGAGGTAATTAGCCCAGCAAGACAGTCATTGCCACAAAGGTGTCTGAGAAGTCAGCAATCTGAGAAAGGTCAAGATAGTGTCTAGAAATGGATATATAATTTGCTTATTTAGATCACAAGCTCTTCTGGGCTCACAG
The DNA here is from genome assembly GCA_013400775.1 of Chaetops frenatus. Lineage (NCBI taxonomy): Eukaryota > Metazoa > Chordata > Aves > Passeriformes > Picathartidae > Chaetops > Chaetops frenatus. The sequence continues at coordinate 54,344 of VZTR01015089.1, forward strand.
AAGGTCAAGTACAAGGACCTCTTTGGAGGCCTTGGAGTGCTAAAGTGAAAAAAATACTAACATATTTAATGATAAATATAATGACAAAGGTGATCCCCAGAGAGGAATCTGAGCTAGGTGAGGAAGATATTTTCTTTCAGGGATGGTGAACTCAGTGTTGACATAATAGACCATGTTTCAGGAACTCATAATTACTTAAAAGGAACATTTGATTATGAATTATAAGGTTTGGCCTTGTTTAAAAACAGCAGCAGTCTTCATCCCTTGGGCACAATGTGTAGGTATATACTTGCATTTATTCCTAAACTGTTAGTTAATTAGGTTAATTGGACAGCAGAAGGTATGAATGTTCTGCTGTTGTATATTCCAAGTTTGGCCTCTTGACCTTGGGTGTTGAGCTTGGCTTTTTCCTGTCCCAGGGAAGTGTGTAGAAGCAGTGTGAGCACTTGCCCTCTGGAAATAACCATCCCCAGATTATGGGAAAAGGGGCAGATATTCAAGGAGATTCAATGCACATTTGCCCACAGAAAGCTCTATCCCCTGGAACTTCTTGGATCTCCTCAAACTGGGCATCTTTCTGTTTGGTAGTTAATGGGATCAGTGGTGTGAGAACAACGGGTTTGGAAGCAGTGACCTGGCCCAAGTCTTGTGGCAGCACTGATTTCCCACATCAGCCCTTGCCCTCAGCAGATCCAGTGTGGAAAAAAAAGCTGCTGAAAGCTGTGTCTCCTTCAAAACTCAACACCTGCACTGAAGACAAGCACCTCTGCACCAGGCTAATGGCAATAACCTCAGGGAGTAGTTATGCTCTCATTTCAAACACTTGAAAGAGGAACAAAAAAGCTATGAAGTTGCTGTTGAAGTACAATTAAGATGGTGTTATTCAAGTGCAGTGTAACCTTAAGCTGGAGAAGCAAGAGAGTTAAAATGGAAGCACTTGTAAAGCAGTAAAAGCTCCTCTGCATGAGGCACTCTGCATGCACAAAATTATAAGATTAGAAACCTTTCAACCAATCCAGTGCCTCTGTAGACAGAGGTTTGTAAAGGACTTTAAAAATGTTTTTCTATGAAAAAGGATAATGTGTGTAAGTGGCCAGAAGGGTCGTTTGCTCAAGCAAGCAGAAATCCTGACCACCACCTTTTGAAGCTTTACTTGAACTTTTTTAAACTTACATAAAATTCACTGAAGCTTGGGGCTCCAGCATACACTGAATTTTTTCTTAGACCAGATAAATCTGTTTACTGCTTACAAGCAATTTATATCTTCAACCCATTTGTTGCCTTCAGAAAAAAAACTGTGAAAAAAAATCTTATTTGGTGAAAAAGTCAATTCCAAAACAGAAATTTCATGTGTTCTTACTTTCAACCCCTGAGCTTCACTGAGGGAAACCAGTTCTCAGTGAAGCTTTCAGGATCATGTTTTAAATTCTTGCAAAGTGCTGGGGGAGGAATACATTCCTATGCAGATACAAACTACAATGGAGTTTAACTTCAGGGGACGGTTTGGGAACATAGTCTATTTTTTGAGTCCAAACCTGAAAAATCCCAGGTTATTTTTGGTGAATGATTTAAGAAATATAAAGCTCTTCCCATAGCTTTAATTCAGTACATTCAACAGAGCTGTCTATTATGGTTCATTAACTAATAAACAATCCTTGAATGGCTACCTTTATTTGAAAAAACTAAATTTTAGACAATTGTAATTAGGTCAGATTAATCCCTCTGGAAATAATACATGACATATCTAAATTTTAAAGAAAAAAATCTCATTTTATTATTTTAAGATTTTGAGCATGAAAAATATAGAAAATTTTTCTGTTTGCTTTTTTTTTTTTTTCCCTGCAACAAATAAAAAATGCATATACCAAGCAGAATTAAAATACAGAAGTGGTTTGGGCCAATTACTAGATGGATTTAGAAAAACTGTTAATGACACTGTAAAGAAATCTGTAATACTTCTCGCATATAACTATTTTCTTTTCTGAGGAATTTTCAGTCCAGTAATACCTAAGGAAGATAAGAAATACCATCCACTTGAATCTAAACATTTTTAAATGTACAGAATCATACACAAGTTTTGTCTATTGAAACATGTGACTCAGCAGTGTAAGTTTTAAATAATTACTAGCATGATATAAATAATCCAGGTGGTTTGAAAAATTTTAATTGCTTAAATATCTAATCTATCAATCCTTAACTGAAAGTGCAGCAATGTCAGATTTAATAGAATTATAGTTAATTCAAATTAAGATGTAGCTGTGAAAAACACTTTGCCAAAATGGTATGAATTCATGTATTTGTGACTATAGATGTGAAGTTGTAAATAATATACCTAACAGATAAAATGTGGGAATCTAACAAATCTTGTGAAGTGTATTCAGTGGGGAATCATCATCACATTTGAGAATGTAATGCTGTGTTCTGCATGCTGACACTGAAAAATTAAACTGCTAGAGCCACTGTAGAATACTGGAGGAAGCTCTGGAAAAGGAGACTATTTCATGAGCTACAGTAATGGCAAGTGACTTCATGGCAGTATTTCTGTGTCATCAGGAAAGAAAAGACTGGGTAGTGTTAGAATAGGAAACTCAAAAGACAGCAGCAACAATTAACTAGTCAAATATATTACTGCATCTTAGAGCTCTGTGCTCAGATATCGCAACTTTCTTTGCAGATGCTAAAATTTGCACAAATTCCATTTACTGTCCTCAGTATGGAAGTAAACTGGTGGAAGGTGATGATGATATATGGTATAAAGATGTCAGACAAAATTATCCAGTAGAATCATAGAATCGTAGAATATGCTGAGTTGGAAGAAAGCCATCAGGATCAGGGAGTCCAACTCCCAGACACCCCAAGAATCACTCAGTGTGCCTGAAAGTGGTGTCTAAAAGGTTCTTGAGCTCTGTCAGGCTCGGTGTTGTGACCACTTCCCTAGGGAGCCTCTTCCCACTCAATTCAGGCATGATGAATCTGTGAATGAATTGTGTCTAATGGCTGATTAAAGCCATGTTCAGTGGGGAATCCGGGCTTGAACAGCAGAGGAAACCCTGCAGAGATTCTCAGTGTGGTACACCAGCTTCTCTGAGACTTCAAGAGTCAAACATTTCCACCCAAGTTGATTTTTTTTTGTGGAGGAGTTTGTGAGGATGGATACAGTAGAGAAAAAAAAACAAACCGAAACTGTAAATTAAACTCATCAGTGATGTTGGATCTCAAAAGCTCAGAGGCTTCCAGAGAGTTTCATAGATCACTTCTCATTTATTTTGCTGTTCTCAACATCCCCCACAAAGCTTGAGTTCTGAAAGTGCTGAGATCTTTGAAGCTGGCCTCAAAAGTGAGACTTTGGTGTTGGGGCCAGAGAAAATCCACAAGAGGTTAGATAGGTTGACATGCTTTTTGGACAGGAAACATCTTGCAGCAAGGAGCTCCTGGTTGTTTTATATTTTCAGAGTTGTCATTAGAATCAAAACAGCTTGAAGCAGTGCTTATGACTCATTTCCAGTGTGGAACAAAGCCATAAGTTAAGCACCACCTACTATGAGTGTAACACATAACAGGTCCCTGAACTACACGGGAAAGTTTTACCCAGTTTTCAAGTGTCAATCTAGTTTTCCTTATGCCTGAGGCTCTGTGACATCTTGACATCTGTAATCAGGTTCATTTCCACCCTTACCGACCATTATAGCTGCCACTCTTCAGCTTCTCCACTTACTATTCCACTACTATGGATTTAATCTGCAGTTTTCTATGCACTAAATTTAAGGCCCAGCAGTTTTCATGTATTATTCACTTCCACTTGCTATACTTGTTAAACAGTATATGTTCATTTGAGTTAATAAATCACCATTCACTTTCTTCCTTGTGTTTCCCAGAACAGAGTTATTACTCAATCTCTATTACTCGACTTCTACTGACAGCAGCTTCAGAGCTTCCACAGATTTCTCTGTATTCATGAACCTATTTATCATGTACCTGTCTTAAATATTAGCAAAGTTAGCTTGCTGGAAAGGCTTAAGCTGTAATCTGTCAGAGATGTATGTGAAGGCCTACAAATATCTGACTCAAAACCAGGTGAAATCTCTACCTATTGGTTGTGTGACACCCACCCCACTTTGGATAATCTGGAAGTTACTAATATGCTCATCAAAGAAGAACAGAAAGTAAATTATCTTTCTTGTGTGTCTCTTGCAGACAAAGAAGGGACCAAAGTCTGAAGTCCTTATTAATGTTGAAAATCTGTTTTTGCTCTTATGTACTCAGGAACACATTGCTGGAGTTGGTGCTGGGGTTTTGCCCTGTAGGTGCCTCTGAAAAGATGTACTTGACTCCTTTAATTCCACTTCTTAGCATGGTGTGGGGCTGTGGGTTGGTGCTGGAAGGTCAGGGCTGCCTGCACAGGCAGCTGCAGCCAGGTCCCTGTGCCTGCTGCCTGTGGCTTCAGTCAGCAAAAAGTTGCTATTTCTGCAATCAAAGCTGAGCTGCCAATGCCAAAGTGAACAAATCCATTCCTCCAGAGTTTTGCTGTGTGATTCCCTCCTTCAGGTCTGACCTTCATTCCTACTTCCAACTTCAAATATTTTCCATTTGACTCTATTGGAATATGTCCTGTCCTTTGTGACCATTTAGCTGCATCACACATTTTATTGGTCAAAATGTGACTTTTTAAAATTTAATAATGCAATCACCCTTGTGTCAGCCAAAAAATACTATCAGTGTCACATTAATCTTTTCAGAAAGCCATTGGACATAACCCCATTAATGAAGGTTTCCTTATCATTGTAAACAAACTGAGGCTTTGAAAAACCAAAGATCTAATCAGAAAGTTTCAACTCCTTCTTTAGAACACATGGAATTTAATTTTTAAAATATTGTTGCCTTGGATTTTATAATATTTTTTCAAAGTAGAACACTGGCTTTTGACAGATTTAAATAGTGACAAATTCACTTGATTGACAATTCAAACAGTTGATCTTTCATTCCTAAAAATCTGTTTCATTAGTATGGCAATACCCCCTGAATAGAACCCTTTTAAGCAACAGGAAGAAAATAATTCTTCCAATTCTGTTTGAAAAGAAATACAGCCAACTATATGGACAATGACACTAATATGAAAGCATATTTTCAAGCACAGCTTGTTGGAGTGATCAAATTATTTATGTCGAGTTCATCAAAGTGCCTCGTGTGCACCCTAGATTAGAGGCATTCAGACAACTAAATTTTTTGAGAAACAGGGAAGCATTTTCTCACGGGGGAAATTCACAGTTGTTACTCTGTCTAAGGAAAAATGTAATCTGGACAGCTTTTGGGACTGTGTTCCAAAGCTTTTGAACATGCTGGGGCCCTGTTCCTTCAGGAAATGTGAAGTTAGGTAGTTATGCTAAGAGGGTTGTTTTGGATAAACCCTCAAAGCCACCATTTCATGTCTGTGGAGCGGGGATAATACAAGTTTGCCCTCCTTCAAAATGGCATCATGATATTGTTAGACTGAGATCTGTGCCACTCCTGAGGTATTTGGGACCTAAGACAGACATTCAGCTTCATTGACTTCCAAAATAATAACGGTAAAAGCAGAAGTGCATTTGGAATTAATCTGATCCAGAGCCGTTGAGGAACCCAGTGCTGTCGTGATGGTGCACGGTCAGAGTTTGGAGATTCTGAATGTGTGCAGTCCATCAGTCACAGGGCAGATGTGCCAACTATTAACATTAGCTAGTGGTAATGTTAAAATACAGAGTATCTTTTCTCTATTATAGAATTCAGTAAGACTTCAGAAATTTAGAATTTCCCACTTTAAAGAATCTGTATAAGCTTTTTGCTTTGAAGAACACAGCTTTTGGAATATCCAGCATTAACATGCCAGTACTTTGTGCAGTAGAGAACAAGAAACTTATATTTTTCTCTTTTTTTTTTACCCTTTAAAACACCAAAACATACAAAAAGGTAAAACTTTGCAAAGTAGATATGAGTTTATGACTTTATATCTGCTAATGCATAAGTAGGTAACTACAGGAAAAGGAGGACTAATTACCCTATTTTCAAAATCTAAATTAAGACACAGATTTTAGGTTTCATATACCTACTGGAAAAGGTGGGCACCTTTAGAGAATAGTCCATCTAACCCTAAAATATATATTCAAAGTATTTGGGACAGTCATATCATCCTTACAGAGCTAAAATAGGACAGGCACGTCACATCTGAGGAGGTGACACAGAAGTGTGTCTACAGATACGAATCCAAAATAAGGGACTGTGACACTCTAAAGGTATCATCAACCAGAAATTTCTACTATTAAAAGGCGTTGTTTCCTCTTTATAAGGACTGACAACAAACGCTGACCAAAGACTGAAGCAAACTCCCTTTTATCTTTTAATATTAACTCTGTTAATAAAAAACAGCAGGACCAAGACCACACCACCAATGTGTGTTCAGTGCAAATCCTGTGTGTTCACACTCAACATCTAAGGAACCCACATTCAGCTGCAGAAGCAAATTGTTGTATCTCAGTTCCAGGACAAAACTGAGAACAAGATGTGGGTGTGACAAAGCTACAAAATAATTTTCTTTTTCACTTTATTGCTACAAAACTCCTCAAATATATTTATACTTATTCAATCAAAGATGAGGTAAAATTACTCTTTGACCAGCCTGGGTTATTTTCAGGTTTCAAATGCAATCCTGCAGATAAAATTTTAAGCACAACCTAAATGAGTTCTCTAGTGAATGCTAAACCTGCTATGTCCAGGTGTGGGTGGGTTCTGAACTGTCCAAACCAGACTTTTTAATGGAACACAAGAGAAAGGGGAACCAAATGGGATGTGCCATGTGTAAGGACTCAGTAGAACGACTCCTTCAAGGCCTACCAGCACTGTTGGCATTTGCAATGAAGCTCCCTGCTATGTTCCGGTACATTTCTAACTGAGTGGTGACAGAATTTGTCATCTGTGCCTATTTATTATCTGTAGTTTCTTTGTGTTCAACTTCAGTCCTTGTAGCAAGGTGACATTTTGGGACCAGTGTTTCCATTAACTCAAATAAAGTAGCACCTTATTTCTGAAGTAGCCTTATCTATTTTAATAGAAATATTTAATGGCACAGCACCCTCCTCAGTAAAAATGACAGTGACAGAGTAAAGTCCTCTTTCTGCACTATATAACTTAGAAAAAGAAGACAAGAATAGGCCATAAAAGCAAGATCCATGGGAAGTTTTATCTAGTTTATCACCAAGGAAGGTAGCAGGAGTGAGCCATCATATGTTTTGAAAGAATAATTTATAACAGAAATAAAATAGCAGTTATTAGTAGAAAAGAGGTAAGCCTTTCAGCCTTGCTAAATATTAAACCATAAATATTAATACTTGCTAAAATGTCTAGGAAGACAATGAAGATCTCCTTTAAAGAAAGGAAAAAAAGGGAACTCTTTGCTTTTTTAACCAATCCTTATTCTTTATAATATAAGCAAAAAATAGAGCATTTGTTGAGACCTTAATAGACTGAATTGCAATGTTTCATTTTTGAGTTAATAAAAGAAATCACGCCTCAGTGTTAGGAAACAAAAGACCAACGAGCAGAACACACAAAATTTTTTCGCTGAATTTCAGAAAATTGCATTACCACTACTTGTGGCTGGATATTCTCCCATCTCATAGACTTTATTTAAAGTTGGTTGTGTAGTTGGAGATTCCATGACTTGTTTTGCACTTTCCCACATGAATTCTCCAGTGTCTAGTTAGAAGTTACATTGTCTACCAGTACTTGCTCCTCTATGAGTCACTGACTTCCCTATGTCACACCTTCATTACCTGGTGACAATTGTCCCATCTTTAAATTAGGCTGAAATGGGCCAAAAAATTTAAAAAAATATCTAGGGTGGGGTGGAGAGAAGAGAGACAGATGGAAAAATACATAGTTTTACACAAATAATGAGCACAGTTCTTTTTCTCTTTGGAGTCTGAGTTATATGCTTGAGAGAAACATTTAGAGCACTCATGCTGAACAGTGATCAGCTCCCTTATTTACTTGGTGATCCTAGAAGTCTGAATATCTTATACAGATAACAGACAGAATTAGGATTGCACTAAACAGAAATTCAGGGTATTTACATCAATTATCCAGAATAAGCAGGGAAAATACTATCCCTTCTGTACTCATTGTTTCTTATATGTGGCATGACTGTCACAAAGGCTTCAAACCTCATCCTCTGTGTATCTTGCAACTTCTTCATCAAATAAAACATTAATCCTAAACTACAGCATATTTAGTACTCAGACATAATTAATTTCTTGATTAACATCGAACATTTACATTATTTCAAGGAGAGTTGCTTCAAAAACCCAGTAATTGATGAAGCAGGTAGCACAAAGTCACCATTCTGCAGGAGATCGATCTTTAATTGTCTGGAGGTTGAAGTGTGCATTTAATTATAGGTTAATCTAGAAACACACTAAACCTTGCATTACCTTACTTCCCACTGTATTTTTCACCATAAGTAAAACTAAATATTATAACCAAGGCCTCTGTGGTAAGATGGACTGTAAGGTTCTAAACCCAGCACCTCTACAAATTTACCTTTAAAATTGAAGTAGACTGATGAGCAGGTATCAGGTAGAAATGAGAATCTGGCTGATGTAGATCAGAACAATGTGATTTGACATATTGAATCAATATAGACTTATATCAGGAGATTTTTAGGAATAATTTTTGCTTTTTTGACTTGTGATTTTAATATTGTCTTAGTCCATAATTATTTAGATTAAGCAAGAGAAGCAGTAGCTCTTCCAAGAGATCAAAAAACAATTATTCAAAAATGCCCAGTGAAAACTCATAGTTAAAAATCAGGTACTGATTGTCTAAAGAAAAGCTCACTATGCAAGTGTACCTGTAACTTGCATACAAATTGTGTATGATCCCTTAGAGTTGTGAAAAAATCTTGACAGACAATTGCTCATTTAAATCTGATAATTGTAATCAGGGTTCTTTGACTTCCTCTAATTGGTAACAACAGAACTAAAATAATCTGTGCTTTTGGCATTCTGTCTGTCTAATTCATCTCATAAGAATTAGAAAGCAGTGTCTAGAAAAAAACTCACTTTATTAGTTATAAGATTTAACAGACATCAATTAACTTCTTTACTCCCCCCTTCTTTCCTATAAAAGACAAGGCAATTTGTTTCCTTGATGTGTGAGCAGTCATCAAATCTAAATTCACAGCAAGAACACTTCTGAGATAGCCCAAACTTATCATAAGGTTAATGAACCATTGCACCAGTCCGATCTAAGCCATTTGTCAATGAATAAAATTGCTCATCTGCTATCGTGCAACACAATTTGTAATAAAACTGCCAAAATAATAAGTTATTTATGTTTCTCTTTAGCACAGATTGCTCCTTCAGATTGTAAAATGTGGGTACAATAGGTTGGTAATGTAAGGAAGGTTTATTATTTTCCAGTAAAAGTCATATATTGTGTGTGAAGCAGATTCTGATTTTTGGAGCCTAGATTTTCTGTGGGAGCAGTCCCATTTCTTCAATGAAATGGACCTTCAATTGGACCTTGAAGTTTTTCTGTGTCTTGGATTCCAACAGGATGAGACTTGGCCTACTATATTTTGAGTAATTTCCACTGTGAGGGCTATCAAGGCAGTTTAATACAGGATTGTGTATGGATTATGCTGCCCAGAATCTCTCAGGGAAAATCAGAGCTGAAAAAATAAGCATAACAGATCCCTATCACCAAGTTATCATGTTAGACCATAATTTTTTTGCTTTTATTTAGTTAGTTATTATACACCATAGCCACAAATTAAGCCAGATGTAATGTTTCAAGATTTGAAGGTGCCATTTTTGGAACAGTCAACAAAGGAAAACTGCTGATAAATAACCAGAGAGAAGCAATGAAATTAATAACCAGAGAGAAGAGAGGAGCAATGAAAGTAAAGAGGATGATGATTTCTGTTATGAAAGAAATGATACAGCAGTCAAGCCATTGACACTGAGGGCGTAGGTGTGAGCAAGCAGTCTGGGAAATAAGTGGTTCAGAAGCTGGGTAATGATAATTTCATCCACAGGAATTGCTGCCCTCTTCAGTCACAGGTGAACAAGTCCTGGAAATTTGGACAGAGGATGGAAGCAAACCAAAGAATTTGTCTTAGACCTCTGGGTCAGTAGAGGTGAAAAGTGAGGAAATGTAAGACACTTGCTGTGGAGTTCACTTTCAGATTAGCTGACCTGAAGTTAGAGAAAACCTTAGGAAACTCTGCAAAAACCTTCCTGTCTTCTACAAAGTTTTGTTGCATCCAGAACAGCACCCACAGGGCTGCTTAATTCTCCCCAAGTCACCAGAGCTGCAACATAAGAACCCCAGTAGATGCTGAGTGTTTGGGGTGGCCAATCTTGTGAGTTGGGCAGTCACTGTGCCTATGGAACTCCAAGGTTAAATTATATTTCCTCATATGATGTGAAAAGCCTTCTGTGTCAAAATGTCCATAAATAATCATCCATAAAAAGGATTTTCTGCATTATTTTTGTCTATCTCTGAAAGGACAAACACTGTGAAGAAGAAATAGATCTTTAACAGATTAGAAATAGCCTTGTACTGTTTCAACAAAGACCATAATGTGCAGGACAATGTCTCCACTTGCTGTCTACACACAGCTGTTTGTTTCCATGCCTCACCATCAAATGCTCAGTCAGGGGTGTAATTTGTAACAGAATATGGGATGTAGAAACTTCCCAAAAAAAGAGTTATCCTTTAGGCTTAAAGCAGTCCCTTGCACTCACACTTCTTGCTTAAAGTTTTTGTTTAAAATATCACTGTAGCGGTTTCACATTCACCTGCTCGCCTGCTCACACCAGGCGAGAGTGCAGTGTAGTGGTTTCATGAGAATAAGGATTAAGAGAAATGCAAAACAGGCCTAAACTTCAAAGATAAAAATAGTTTATTAACAAAAAAACAACAAAATCAAAATCAACCCCCAGGTGGTTTCTTCCCCCCACCCAGCCCCCCACCCAAGATGGTTCCTTTCTCCCACCTCATTTATCTTCCTTTACCACTATCTTTCTCATCAACAACACAGAGAAACAAACTTAAAAAATCTTTGGTCAATTTACCACTCTTGAAATAGG
>VZTR01015089.1:66139-76861 GCA_013400775.1 Chaetops frenatus
GGCACGGCCCCCAGGCCCTGGGGCCCGGAGCGGCCGGCCAGGGCCATGCGGTGTTACCTTCCACGCGGACGGAAGTCGAAGAGAGCTTCAAACTTCCCGCTCCTAAAAATGTAAGCTTCGCAAAGACGCCCCTAATATTCAAGTGGCTACATGAAGTGCCCATCTTAAAATTAGCCAATCTGTGGGCTCCTCACCTCTGCTGGAAACTGTGCCCCGGCGGAAGTAGAAAAACAAAGAAACCCCCCCCAGGAAGGAGAAAAAAAAAAGTTGTTGTTCTTTAAACCACAACAATCACTTTGCAGTTCTCAAGATTACCAGTGATATTTTTCAATTAAAAATAAGTGAAATGCACTTAAAACCTAAACTGCTCCTAAAACCTACAATAATCTCATGGTTCTTGTGACAAACAAGAAGACAAAAATTGAATACTGGCACAATGTTTCTTTGTTTTTCTTCCTCAACAATTTTCCATTCCTTCATAACACCCAAACAAAATTTTGATTTATTTCTTTCCTCTGGGCTCAAAATCAGTCAGTTACAAAAATAGGATATATCACCTAAAACTTCTTCAAATATGTTGCTGACTGTATATTTGCCAGAGGAGAAAAAAAAGCACAAAATTAAAGATATAAATGCAGTAACACCATAAATAAATGATGCTCAACACAAAGAAATTCAGCAGTAAAAAAATTAAAAAGGACAGATGTGTTCAATTCTGACTTCTTAAAGCACAGACACATGCAGTTTTAAAAATATTTTCTTGATTGACATGTAGCATAACTTGTGGAAAAATATGTCTATTATTGCTAACCATGGAGAATCTCTAGCAACTCACATTAAATTATTGTCTTAATCATCTTCAGTATTACAAAAATTCTCATTTTTATCTTGACACTTCAACATGTATCAGTGGACCCTGTAGTATCTGTTTTTTAAGAAGAATCTCTAAACAAAGCATTACTTGTGCTTATTTGTGCTTAATGACTGGAATCAAGTTCATCCATTGAAAATCTTATTTACAACATAAAGCCAGTGATCAGCTGTGATCTTTCATACTAAAACTTGCAAAGAAAAATGGATAGGGTGAGTGAGGAAGTATTTTCTATTCTAAGGAACAGAGTTGTGCTTAAAATAGTCAAGGATATGATCTTTTAAAGCAGTCTTCAGGAGCTACCCAGCAAATTCAGCTGTGGATGAGGGGCCCACTTTCAAACCTCTTTGAAAATTCCAGAGTTAATTATCAGTGCTTGTAAAACTCTTTGAACCTTCAAGATGGTTAAAAAAAAAAAAAAGAGATGAGTGTGATGATAGTTTGTATTAAGCACAGCTTGTAAATCATATAAATCACACTTAAAACCCCTGAATAGATTTATCATGTTCTGGGAGTTTTCCCTGTAGGACACATATAAAGAGATTCAGTTAGAACTCTTGGCTGTGTAACATCACCTTAGTGAGCAGATCATTGATTGAGAACTACAAAGCAAGAGAGACTCTGAACTGACCCTGAGGTAACATCTGAGGGTTTCCCCTCACGTTCAGCATCACGTTTAACACACAAATTACATGTTTAAGCTTTTCTGGTAAAGCTAAATCATTGCACTTAGAGGTAATGTAGGTACTAATAATTCATGATATACCTAATACAAGATTGAGGAGGAAAGGACTGTCCCACATTACTCCTCTTCCTGAAGTCAGAAATAGCACAGGCAGCAGATGATTGGCATCTGTCTTGGGTCTACAAGAGTCTACCAAATAATATATAGAGTTAAAACTCTCATGATCAGGACCAAAGAGAAAAGAGTTTACAGAAATCGATTATTTCAAGGTATTGCTGTCCTATGGCTTAGTTTAAAAAATTATTACTGTAAAATACCACAAGAGTGAGCAATTTTCGAGTCCTTCTCTGGCACCTTGGTTGCTACAAGGAGTCTTCATTTGGTATCATTTGGAAGGTGTTGGGATGCTTAAGCAGCATTAGCTTTTTGGCTTTATCAGTGCTGCAAGGATGCTAACATTGCCAGTTGTGCAGACTGCCATAAAAATGCCTACAGACAAATCAGAGTACAGATAAAGAAAAATATCTTTATAATCAGTATTACGAAACACTAAAAGGCTTTAAAGGTTCCAATTATGTTAGATAAGGTCTTACTATAGTAGGAAAGCCACCACGTTCTCAAAGCTGAGTTTCCAAGCAGCTCATGTAGCCAAAGTGCAAAGGAGAGAGGCACAGGAAGTGGTTACAAAGGAGGTGGCTGGCAGAAGCAATTCCTCTTCACACCATTTCCAAGACCTCAATCAGCATTACTCCTCTGCAACTATCTTTACTTTGAATTAAAATACGGAACAAAATTCTCACTGTAAAAAGTGAAAAGAAGCAAAGAATCTTTCAGTTTGGAGGTGTTTTCTTCGAGAACAAACTTACTTGATTTAAACAATTTTTCTGTTTTCTTCATAAGCCAGACTGGGCTGAGAAAAACCAACCCATTTGGGATAAAAAGCAATAACAGACCTTTTATCGTCACTTAAATTAAAATATGATATTTAACAAATAATGTCTCTTTCCTATGTAAAGGCAACATTTAGTTAATATCCTTTAGCACCATTTTAGGTGTTTTCTTTCTGAAGCCTATAGAGCTCTTGTGCTGAATTCAAACCTGAGGGCTTCTAACACAGCAATCACTCTTTATTTTACATATGCTCCCCTCGATATTCTCATGGTACAATTTCCATACTGCCTGCAGTTATATTCTAGAAGCCACACTGCAGAATTTTATGTCTGGGAGCTAAAAGGCTTTTGGATGGTGGCTCATTCTTGCATATGTATGTACACTACACATGCAGTGAAAGAGCCATTTGAGCTTCTGTGACTTGTCATTTGTAGCAGTACTGGCTTCTGGGTATAAAAGAGTCAGAATTACAAAGGTTTGCAGTAGGATGTTACTTAGCAAGTACCTTCACTTTTGTACCCAGCTCTAAATATAGGGAACACTAGTGGTAAAGTAAGACCTTTCTCCAGGGAGAGATTGCTGCTAAAAAATGTATTAAGATGTCATGGCTAAGCATTTCCTGGAAAGGTATTATTTCTGCTGACTGCATAATTGTAGTTCTTTGTGGCTCAGCTTGTGGATGTTTCAGTTTCCTATGCATTCACATATGTGGTATAAGATAGCCCCTGACCAGCCTTTCCTGCAGAAATTTCAGTTTAAATACTCATGATCACTGACCACTGTGCCCTTGTGGCCAAGAAGGCCAATGGGATCCTGAGGTACATTTGGAAAAGCATTGCCAGCAGGTCCAGGGAGGTGATCCTGCCCCTTTACTCACCCCTGGTGAGGCACATCTGGAGTGCACATCTGTGTGCAGTCCTGGGCTCCTCGGGACAAGAAAGACAAGGAGCTTCTGGAGGGGGTTCAGTGTAAGGCAGCAAAGATGATGAAGGGAAGAAATTCTGAGGGAGCTGAGCCTGCTCAGCAAGAGATAACTGAGAGAGGACCTGCTCAGTGTCTGTCAGTGTCTGCAAGGAGGTGTCAGAGGTTGGACCAGGCTCTCCTCGGTGGTGCCAAGCAATAGGACAGGAAGCAACGGGCAGAAACTGATGTCCAGGAAGTTCCACTTGAACACAAGCAAAAAATTTACTCTGTGTGTGACTGAGGACTGGAACAGATTGTCCAGAGAGGCTGTGGAATCTCCCTCACTGGAGATATTCCACAACTGTCTGGACACAACCCTGTGCCATGTGCTTTAGGAAAACCATATATGAGCAAGGAGGTTGGACCCACTGTGGTCCCTTTCACCCTAATCCTTTCTGTGATTCTGTGACAGAATCCTACAAGCTACCTACCACAAGTGTATTACCTGACTTATTTTATTTTTTTCTTGAATTTTGCTTAATTGCAGACAATTATTAAAATGATGACAATTAGTTGAAGGATTAGACTTTTCCAATCTTTCTTTGGTCCTAAAATTGGGTGATGCAGTAATGAGAGACAGAGTTAGTACCTCCTATTACTTAAATTTGGAGAAAAGTTTGACTTGAAGAAAAATTGTCAGTGTTCTGGTCATAAAGACCTTCTCAAGGAAACTGCCTGTACCACTAACTCATATTCTTAATTTTTTCATTTAGGTTTGTTACTGTAGTTTTCTCTGGACATCTATCTAGCTTGTACATGTAGTGTTCCTTCAGAATTTTGTGTCACTACAAAGACACACCTAGATAAGTGTAAATTGGATAGATTGATTCAGCAAAATAATACAGCATAAATTAAACAATGACAACAATAAAAAAGGAAATAGTGCTTACATTAGAATGAGCTTCACTTATTGTATTTACAAATAAGCTACCACTCCTCTCTTAAATCTTAGTTACTCCCTTTGTTAATAGGAAATTTTTGGAATTTTGTTACAGAAACTTTTACACAGTGGCAAACCTTTTATAGGCTCTAACTCCATTCCACTCAGCATAAACACAACAGGGAGAGAAATCCTGGCTCTGTAGGAGTTGGGGGAGAGGAAGTGGGAATTTCAGCACCCTGCAGTCCAGAGTCATTTTGCTGACTCCACTGTGGCAATATTTTGCACAGTAATGTTTGCAAATCCAGGTAAGTTTTTTGAGTGATGCTTGAAAATGAGGCAACTAAAATGTTTTAAATCACTCTGGTAAAAATTCTTGGTGTTGAAAATAAGTGTTTACTTTCAAAATACATCATCAGATCCCAGTTATCAGGGCAGGTAAATACAAAGTTACAGAGAATAGAAAATATTGTGGTAGAAACAATAACTAGAAATTATAATACCTAAATTACTAATACCTAAGTTAGGAATATTTTACTATCCTGATGATTTAATAGTGTAAAACAGAGTGGTGTTAATATTTTTTTCCAAAAAAAAGCATTTATAATCCACATATAGAAACTGAGTAATTCTTGAATGCTAACTGAGGAACTTTGCTTGTGTATTTCTGGGTCAGCTTGGTCACTGTTGTGTTTAGCTGTTACCTCCTATGGACTGCCTGTCTTGGTTAAGTGAAGCTTGTGAAAGAAAGGGAACAGAAATGTTCATAAATGTCTGAGTTATTTCCCCAGTTTGTAAATATTTTGTGGCCAGATAATTCTGTTTTCAAAGTCCTTGATAATTTCAACCTGGAAACTATTTTTCCAAGAGGCTGAATTTTTGTGATGTTCCACAAAACCAAATTACACTTTACTCTCTGATATGCTTCACTGGCCAGGACTTGATTTATTTATCTTTTCTTTATAACTATCAGTACCAAATGGCTTTGACATATATGATTGCTTCTAACAACATGGGCAAGTATTTCTTCAACTTGAAGAGAGAATAAATATAACCAGATTTTTAATCTCAAATATTAGTGCTGTTGTAATACTGCAGCATTGGTGCCTGTTGTGTTGGAGTAGCAAAAAACCAGTTTGAGCAGGGTCTATCTGGTTTTCTGTTCCAGTTACAGGACCACAGATGTTAATTTATTAATTTGGAAGGCAGTTCTCAAGTATTTCCAGATTTCTCCTGGAGGAAGTAGTAGGTAATATTGAGCACTGGTGGAGCAAACCAGTGCTGGTGAGAGCAGTAAAATAATGTAATTTATGACCTGTCTTATGAATTAGATAGAAAAGCCTTGTGCAGCCCAGTGCCTTCCTGCCTCTTCATTCACTTCCTTCATGTTTAAGAGGGGCTGCTAGTAGTCAGGTAGGCAACAGAAAATAAGGCCAGCACATAGTGAGTACCTCAACCTTCTCCATGGCCCAGGGAAGCAGATCTATTTCTTTCTGAAGAGGATCCACATTCTATCTAGTCTTCTTTTAATCACCACCCTACCCAAATAAGCTTTTCTTTTTTTTCCCCTTGGCATCCCATATATTTAATTTTATACATGCTTTAGCATTCCTTACCTGATCCCTAGCTGCTTGGACAATTTTGTATTTTGACAGAAAGCCAAAGTATTTTGAAATGCAAGTGGTTCATTTGCGAACATCTAATAGATATTTTGTACAGGCAAAATCTAATTCGTAGTGGCCTTTAGGTTTTATACAGTTCTCCTGATTATTTCTTATGAAACTAACTTCAGAGATGTGGAGATTTCATGCTGAGACATAAAAAGAATAGTCACTGATTAAGGGTATACTGCAAACAATACCTTTGCCTTATTGGTATTTTATTGCTCACCTGTGTTTATAGAGATTTTTCTGCTTTTCTTCTGAAGTACTTTGCAAAAGGTCTTACTGTATTGCTCGTTGAGTTAATGGGCTTGCTTAATCATCATGGTTTGGAGAACAACAAAGGAAACTGCATGTGTCCCAATTTATACTGCAAATGGAACAAATGTCTTCTGTAAGTATAAAAGGATCATTTCTTTCAAAGAATAAAGCCCTTTGAAACCAATTAATAGTTGACCTACATAGTAATGCACATATCTCCATGTTTTCTCTCTTTTTTTTTTGTGGATGTCATTTTTCAGTAGCAGAAAAAGAGTAAATAATTGTGTGATCATCCACTTCTACAACAAAGATTTTAAGGTTAAATATTCAAATACTTTTTTGTACTTTTTCTATAAAATTAAGTGCATTTTATCTTTCTAACCTGCTACAACAGCAGCTGAAGAAAATAGTCTGCAAAAAAATCTTTTCTTACCTAACAACTTCCTTGGTGTCTTTGTGCAGTGTACAATGGCCAGTGAGAACTTGAAAACACACAGACTGATCCTTTCATTCTAAAGATCCAAATCCCCAAAACATTTGTCTAGCTGGAAGCATTTTCAGTCTGTGATTCTTCAGCACACAGGCAGGGGAGTTATTTGGAAGCTCATGGGGAGCAGCACTGTGCCTGCACAACATTTTGTTTGTTGCAACATCCTTATATCATTACCATCCTTGCTTATAACTCCTGATGTGTGTCATTACTATTCTTGCTTACAACTCCTGATGTGAGAAAAGAAACTTGGAAATGTGAATTATGGATTTAATAAAAACATAGCATGTATACTGGGACAGAAGCAGTGTGTTAGAGGGATAGCAACTGTGCTGGTTGGTTTAGTGGCTGCAAAATCAAGGAAGCAAAAGCAAGAGGGGCCTAACATTTTATTGTACATGGACCATGAAAGAAAAGTAAATGGTGAGATTTTGGCCAACAGGTGTGCTCTGTATGCCTGCTTAGAATAAAGCTCTCTCAGCCTGCTCCAAAATGTGAGGATTTTTGCTGATCTCACCTTGTAAACAGCTGCAACTCCTGAGCTGATCATAACAGACTTTACTCATGCTAGAGAAAATCTGATATTAATCTCTTCATGAAGGTTTTTTTTTTTTTTTTTAAATTTAGAAACTAGGTGCTAAAAGGTTGAAACCAGGCTTTAGCACTCACACAACAAGGAAAGAAGTTTGATCAAGAAAAATATCTGTACTCTAACACCGAGTATAAAAGTCTTGAGCATAATGAGGAAAACTAAAGACTGAACCAAATGTCACTACTCAAAACACTACAGAGGAGAAAGGATACAGAATAATAGTGTCATATTCCAGGGTTGATCAGGATTATAGAATGGAAACTGAAAGTGAAATGCTAAACATCAGATTCATGAAGTTCCGTGACAATTGTCCAATATGAAAAGGGGAGAAGAGGACTTTACTTACTTTTAAAAATGAGGTTACCAAATTTACTGATGAGATTACATACTTGCAAGAACTGGCAGGTAACTTAGTCCAGTGATCTACTCCTATATACCAATGAGAAAAAAAAAAAAACAAACCACCTGATTCTGTTTTCCAGCAACAATCCTTTAATGTAAAATTTATCTCCCTCTGCCTGTTGTACCCTGATTGGGTCTGACTGAATGATTTTTGTACTGAATCCCATCAACATTCTCACAGTATCTTTGCATTGTTTTCAAGCACCTGTTAAAGAAGTGACTCAAAAATAAACCTGTTATACAGAGCGGAGATGTACAGATGAATGTAATTAAAAAGGCACCTCCATTCAGCAGGAAAAGGAAATTTATGTGTTCACATTATAGGCTGAACAACCAAATGGTTATTTTCAGCATTGTATGTACAGATATGAAAAATGATATGGCCCTTGTACAAGATAATCCCTAAGTATTTAAATGGGATTGTACAAATCCATGCTCTTTGTTCTGCCCATTTGTAGACAGGTGACTTCCCACAGTATAAACCAATGCTTTCTTCTCAGCTTTCCTCTTGTCTTCCTGATAACATTCTCTGTTCAGTGAATGGAGCCATATTTTACAATTAGACTGCAGACTTCCCTCTATTTCAAAGGGATGCAGCACTGCCAGCTTTGTATTTGCATTACATTGCCTTCAAACACAATTTTTGGATCACTGCACCCTGAGCTTATTTTCACTTTGAACCATTGTCTCCTCATTTACCCTTTCTAATATTACCTGTAAATTATTCTTTTGACATTTTGTGTTATATGAAACCATTACTCACTGTCAGTGATCTCTACCTGACTCAACTGTTTTGTCAGACATTTACTGTTCTGTCTCTATATGACTGTCTTCTATGCTGGATTATTATTACAATTAAATAATAGTAATTTCCATTGGTATATCAACTATAGGATGCCTACACATGAATAATTATTTCACAGACTATGGATATGATGCAAGGCTTTCTAATAGTTCAGGGCATCTGTTTTCAACCTGCAGACTGTGTGATGCTTTTGAGACCCTCAGAAAAGTTAACCAGCACATTTTCTAGGCTGATATATCCTACCCAGATGTGTATGCCAACAGTGATTTTTTTCTCAGAATTCCATAAAAAGATCCAGCACCACTGCTTTAGTAAAAAGCAAAAAGGAAAGACTCATCAAGTAGTAACTGAAGGAATGTACTTACATAGCCAATGGAAATTAAATAAAATTCAGTGAATATTAAACCTGCTCTGTGAGGAAGCACTAAAGGATCTCTGAAGGCTGAACTGTTCTAAAAATTCCATCTAAATTTCTTCCAGAAGACTGTTCCACCAGTAGAAATTGCTTCATAATAACCTCTTTTGCCAGCTGGAATTCTTCATGCCAAGACAAATTCATTTTGGGTAATCTCCCTAAAATTTCTTCCAAAAGTAAGGATTAGCTGGAAGGTTTTTTAAAAGACAACAGAGAGAAGTTATTACACTCTTCTCCTGTGCAATAAATGGTTTATAATTATAGTTTATGCCACACAAACCATTGAAACATATGTGTAAATCATTAAGTGCTGCAACTTGAATACTACAAGCTCCTACTTCCTTCTAAACTAAGATGATAACCCATGTCACATACTCTCTACTCTTCCATTCTGAGATGATTAATGGGAAAGCAGAGAAGTTATAGGATAGACATAGAAATCCTTCATCCAAGTCAGTCCAGAACTTTACCCACACAAGTTGTGATATTTGTTCTAGACTCACCATTTCAGCAGGGAGGAGCACAACACAGTGTTCATTAGATTTTGGAAATATGACCTCCTTTATACAGCTTCTCATTTCCCTTCTGTTTGCAAACCTAGGAAGATATGAAAGGATGTCTTTCCAGCAGCAAGTGACAAAAACCTGTATAGGGCTCCTGTTCAAACTATCAGTGCTCTTGCAACTTGGCCTTCTTCAAAATGGCTCAGCAGGAAGAGTTGCTGCTGAATAGATCAAATCTGGTGCATTTTAATAAAAACCACCGAGTCCTTCAAGTGCAGATGAGATATTTTGATGCATGTTTCCTTAAAAATATGAGGGACTTTAAAATCTCAGAGGGAGAAATCAGCATCATGTGTTGTGGCCATTGCTATGGTAACGATATTTTTTGCTTTTATTCAATAACAGTGTGAACTAGCTCTTAAGCCTGTGCAGCAACATGACCTACTGAAGACTAAATTACTAGGGTTCTATGTACTTATACACACTTTAATATTCAGTACATTTTGCCCAAGAATAAATGGATTTTAGCATAAAAGTAAAGATTCTGACCAGCAGAATTCTTTGTATTACTTGCTGTGCCTATCACTTTGTAGTTCATAAAAATAAGAGGAAGGCAGTCATGAAAAAAGTAGGGTGGTCTAATGTTCTTTTTTTTTTTTTCTTTTAATAACAGTAGGGAAAGCTGGATTTTTCAGCATAGCAAAATTACTGTGCATTCAGTTGTATTTTTCTTCAAGATTTAAAAATTATTCAGACTCAAGCACTGCAAGATGCATAAAGACATTTGTTGACTAGCAAACAATTTATTAAATTAATATATTATTTGTCTCACAATAACACATATAATCTCCACTTGATATTGGTTCCATTGAAGACTGAGAACACACAGAGAAAAAAAAGAGCTTGTAGGACAAACCTGAATTGCATAACTTGGAAACCTTTTTTATCTGCTTATCTTTCACATGCTAGAGGAAGGGAGGAGAATGGCAGTGCAGCAACTGAGGTACAGGTGTTCACATAAACATAAAATTTAAAAACCTAAATATCTTTTGCATTCTATGTAAAAGGATAAGTAGCTCAAGTTTTACCAGCAAGGACTTTCCAGGGATTCCAAGAACTTTGTTTCCATTTCTCCAGCCCATTTTTGAGAGGACAAATGAATACAGATGGGTAATCAAACCTCTGTCTGGAGGAGGAATTAAGCAGGAAGCAGCTTCTGATGCTGACATGGTTAGCGAGACATGTTTGAATCCCAAACTCCTGTAATATCTATTTTCATCCCAGAGCTGACCAAAAAAAAAAA
>VZTR01015089.1:85413-110868 GCA_013400775.1 Chaetops frenatus
TATATTTTTTTTAGTGTGAAAACAAAAAAAAAAAAAAAAATCCTCTAATGATGTTCTTTTTTTTTTTTAATGCCTTTGTTAGTAGTCAAACTTTGGATCTTTTAAATATTTTTTTTCTAATTCTGTAACTCAGAGAAATTTTTTTCCTCTTTTGCTTACGTCTAATAGCTCTTTCAGCAATGATTCTTCACTCAGTGTTTGGCTGGGAGTGGAATTTTAATTTCTTAATCAGCCGAAGTGAGCCGTGCTGTTCAGACTTCATTTTAGTCATCTCAGGAATTTACTGGGTTAAGAACATTTGTGTCTCAGTGGGATGCACAGCTCCTGACTTGCATTTTGTAGCACCACAGTTGGATTACTGCCACTTTATGTTTGCAGCCTTCCTTGACCACACATCGTACAAGTCCCTGGTTTGCACAAAATTCAGCACCTAGAATGGCCACTTGCATACGTTGGCTTATCACATGGAGATGGAGGATGCTGCACAGGCTTCCTCTCAAATGCATAATTGCTTTTACAGTACTTGTATAATCTTCACATCTTATTTTCATCTCCACTTACCTCCCTAAACAGATGATTAATCACTGTCCTTATAACTGAGCCTTCTACTTGCCTTTTCTTAAGGATTTGATTTTTTTTTAAAGTAAGTTGCATCCCATTAGACCTATGAGAATCTTAATTTTTTTGAGCTTTTTGGGTCATTTATTTTGGATGCCTCGTCTTGACTTCTCTAGCAGAATTTCTGTTTAATTTTAATGTAGTTTAAGTGTATAATGCCATGTGTTTCTTCTGCATGAAGTGTTCTATATAAATGTAAATCAGCTAATTAATTCATAACAACAAGTATTATAGCAACACATTGACTGTCATGCTCTGCAGTTTTCCAGTTGAACACTGTGTATATGCTTCGTTAGTAGAGGAATTGCAAGCAGGAGGGTTAATAATTTTGAATCTAAGTAGTCTTGGCTGTTTACACAGCCAATACAATTGTCTATCTGGAGCCAGTACAGATTAAGAGGCCAAAGTTTCTACTCTCAGCCCTAGTTCATTGAATCATATAAAGGTTTGGGTTGAAAGGCACCTTAAAGATCATCTCTTTTCAATGCCCCTGCCATGGACAGGGACAAAGTTGATGTCATTCTATGTAAATGTGAGAGAAATCACCTGTTTGGATGCTTTCAAACATCACCTGTTTGTGAAATGTGGAAAATTACACCTTTTCTTCTATGAAAGGTACCCAGAGATACGTATGGATAAATTGACTTTTGTAAGTGGAAATACTGAACATGATCTAAATTCTCTATAAATCACTCTGAGTTCAGCTTCATCATTCTTTGTAACAGAATGTTACAAAAACTGGCAAAATTACCCTAAAATTACTCCTCTATTTCTCAGCTGTTTCTAAATCAAATTTATCCAGAACATCTAAAGTTCTCTGGAGTTGCAGCAAGCTTTATGTAAGCCAGTATCTGACAAATCAAAAACATGCTCCATTCTGAGATGTTGATAGTTACCAGCATGGATTACCAATCTTTCTCTTTGCTCAGAAATGCAAGTTTCATTTGAAAATATTTAGTTTTAAGCTACTCTCTTAAAAGGCAAAAGATTCCTCTGAGCACATGTAATTTACTTCATATGCCTCCAATGTACCATGAAATCCGTGGGAATGTTACTGTGTGTGCATTAAGGATCACACAACCAGCATGGTTTGGGTTGGGAGGACCTTTAAGATCTTCCAGTTCCAACTCTCTACCATGGGCAGGGACACCTCCCACTATCCCAGGCTGCTCCAAGCCCCATCCAACCTGGCCTTGGGCACTGCCAGGGATGGGGCAGCCACAGCTTCTCTGGGCACCCTGTGCCAGGGCCTCACCAGCCTCACAGTGAAGAATTTCTTCCTGATATCCCATCTAAACCTACTCTGTTCAGTTTGAAGCCATTTCCCCTTGCCTGTCACTACATTCTTGCAAGATACCTCTCTCCATCTTTCCTGTAGGCTCCCTTCAGGCAATGGAAGGCTGCAATTAGGTCACCCCAAACCTTCTCTTTTCCAGGCTGAACAATCCCAATTCTCTCAGCCTTTCCTCATAGCAGGGGTGCTCCATCCCTCTGATCATCTTGGTGGCCTCCTCTGGATTTGCTCTAACAGGTCTCTGTCCTTCCTGTGCTGGGGTTCCCTAGGGCCCAAGTGGGATCTCACCAGAGCATTTTTGAGGGTATAAATCTGACTGCTCTGAGAAGCATTTTGCAGCAGGAGTTTCGTCACTGGCAGAACAGTTCCCTAAAGAGAATTCACAAGTGAGAAACAATTTCTCTTCAACTTCTCAATGGAGAGTGTTGGTTAGTTGTTGAAAAAGAGAACAACTGAAGATTTTAAAACCCTGAAGATAACCAGGTTTTAGACAGTTTACAAGGAAAAAAAAATGCAGATACTTTACACAAAATAAAGTAAAACATCAAAAATATTTTTCTTTTAGAAAAGCATGTGGAAATATTACCACCAATTTATATACCCTACATCAGGTTGTCTGATACAGAAGTGGAATAGTTGGTGCTCAAATATTTTGTCTGATGAAGGGACAACTTAAGCTTTGTGGAGCAGTTTCCCAAGGTTTCCTCTCTTCATTTCAAATCCTCACCCAAAGGCTGAGGCCAGAAACTCCCTTCCCTAGAACAATGGGTATAACCTGAGAGCAGAAACATCCTTCCTCTCTGAAGCTGGATGCTGGCAGCTGAGTGATGCCTGTTGGCCCTTGCACAGCTGCCAGGTCAGATTTGTTCTGTAGCAGCTTCTCACAAACAGCACTGAGCAACCACAGTGGATTAAAGTACACGAGGGGCACCGGGATCTGGAGGAAAACATTTGAGAGACAAAAGCAGCATTTTCAATTGGAGTTGTTTCTGACATTTTTCCTCTCTTTCACCGATAAAATATGTCTTAAACTGAGCATTGTCCCTTGCAATTCTGGCTAAATAAGATCAGGAGGGACATGCAGCCCCCACCCAAATTGTTTATTTTCCACTAGTATTCAGAAACTCATCAGAAAAATCCCTCCACTTCCTTTATGTAATCAAAACTTTCCTCAATTTATCAAAGTTGTTAATAACCATTCTCTAGTGTAACTTCAAAATAAGTGAGTTTTTAATGTGGTTATGCTTTCAAGGTCTAAAGGTTGATTAAATACTTTTTGTATGTGCAAATGTGCTTATGTATTCACACATATAAATCCATATGCATGCTATACAGAAAACATACACAGCTATACATATACATATTTTTCTCAGCCTCACTGTTTCCATACACCTTTAAAAACCAAAAGGAAATGCTTCACTGTTAGACACAGACGCTTAATGCAGCTAGAAGGAAAGAAAAGTAAAGATCCTAAAAGGCTCAGTTACAGAGAAAATTTCCAACTGGAAGATTGAAAAAGACACAAGAATATAATGTTGAAGTAGCTGTGTAATTATGCAAACCATCATATTTCTTTCTATTCTTTTGTTGTACAGTTAAATACATGAAGGATGCCAACAAAAAAAAATTTACATTGTATGAAGGCAGTTCACTTCAGATTGCTAAAAACATTATCTTAACTACCCTCATATTATGCTCAGAAAAAAAATAATTAGCTTTTTCTTTATGAGAACTGTCAATGCCAAAAATACTTCATTCCAGAAAACTGGATTTAAGGAAAAATATTCAAAACAACTTCTATTTAATCCATGAATAGTTTGCTTTGAATTTGTTGTTTTTAAGCACCTGTAAATTAAGTTATCCAGAGATAGGAGAACCTTGCTTGCAACATCTGTGAATCTCAGGAAAAAGATTGACCCTTTTGGCTCATTATTAGTTATGAGACGTTATGCTTAGGACAGGACTTAATTTGGAGCAAGAAAAGAGCAATCTATGTCCTCAAACAGAGGGGTTATCCATTCACAAAAGTTATGAGGAGATAAGAAAAAACAGCTGCACCTAATCACAGAACTTGGTATTAAATATTTAAATGAACAGACAACAGAAAAGCTTTTAATCAGTACACCAGATGAATAATGACTCTGGAAACATGTCTTGGACAAGGGCAAATAATGCAAAAATTAAGAAATCACAATCTGATGATAGACATAAAAGTTTAAGTGAGCCAAGGGAATCTCTTCTTTGTGAATTCTTAATTTTTAAATATAAGAAATCTTACGTTAAAGTCAGATTTTGCTATGTGAAGAACATGGGTATTCTTATGGCTCTATCACTTGCAATTTGGCTTAAGGTGTAAAATCTGATATCACTCCTCCTTGTGTACAAAAGATGGTGGAAATATTTCTTTCCACTTCTCTATTTGTTTCATCCACTGAAAATCTTTCTTTCCTCTTTTCTTATCTAAGGTAGATACAAAAAAACCATACAAAAAATGTATGTTTGTACAGCTCCTGGCACAACTGAACCCCAGTTTCCAGAAGTAACTTCTCAGTATTTCTACAATAAACCTGGATGCAATTAGACACTTGGTCTTAAAGGATTTAGAGACTAATAAACAAGAACAACAACTAAAATAAGCCTGAGGCTGTGAAGACTTTGGCCTCCTCTACTAGGTGAGATCAAGCTCAGAGATCACCCATCCCTTGTATTAAAGACAGTGCCTGTTTTTAAAACAAATACTAAGTCAAGAGTTCGGGTGTGAAATTCAAACCACTTATTTTCCAAGCTACTCTTATGGAACATGACCTGCTACAGGGTCAGATGAGGCAGGAGGAGAGTGAAAATATGAGAGGGTCATGACAATAACCAAAAGGCTCATCAAAGTACAGGATCAGAGCCCCAGAGCAGGGAAAGAGCTCAGGATTCAGTTTAACAGATGAGTTGCTATTAATAACTGATGTCTAGAAATGGCTATGACTGACTGAAAACCTATAAAGTGAATGTAGAAGGTCTGTGAGTTGCCTCTTGAGAAAGCAGATTTAGCTAATAAATTAATAAACTGAGGTGTGCCCTATTCAGCAGTTTCTTGTGAGGAAGGCTCTCCTGGTTTCTGATTCCTTTTTGCAGCCTTGTCATGTGAGTTCAGACAGGAGTACCAAGAGTTGCCTGTGATCTGGAGTAGTTACACCATGCTACATAAATTCTGAGACACCTAAGACCTTATTTCAACTGTGGTGAGAACTCGAAACAAAAAATGACCTCCCAAAACTTTGGTTTTGACCAGTATTTCAGGGACCCACATCTTCATTTCCATGACAGTTCTAAGGGTTAGCTGAACTTTCAAAGCACTATCCTAATGATAAGATATGCATGATACTAATGAGAAATACATTTTCTCCAGATTTTAATTAAAAAAACTAATGTCTACATAAAAAAAAAAAAAAATGATAATATAGTTTGTGGTACAAGGAAATTTGTGATCACTGGCTGGCAATACTTGATTTATTCATTCATGGGGAAAAATTACAACACAACATACACAGTATGAAATTAAGATAGGATCCTAAACAATTTTATCCTTTAATACTTCTAGCTTTCCTCTGTGTGTGTGTCATAGAAAAACATGTGTTATTTACCCAATGGACCAGAGCATTTTCTCTGAAAAAGATGAGCTTGTAATGGAAATGCTGACACAACCTCAACTATAACAGCATGAACAAAGACAATTTAATAACATTTTTATTGCTGTAACATCTTTTAAAAATGAAACACCTGAGACTTGTGCTTAAAAAAAATAAAAACAAGAGCAGAATTGTAAGTTCTGCTCTCTTCATATGATGGAAAATTAACACAAGAAGTCAAAGAGTGGAATGTTAACTTACCCTACCAACATTTAAGATCATTCAAAGAAAAGATAATGAATAGATATATTCATGTGTTTCTCTGGAAATATATTGCTATATATTTAATGTTATATATTTAATGTTATATGACCTAACATTTAGAAATGTATAACTTTTAAAGAGCTGTTACACCTTCACAGATATAGAAGTCACTGTGTCAACAGAAGAGTTTACAGTACAATTTAACTTGGAATTTACAAAACGAGAGTGATGAGGATTTTGTGACACACTAAGGATGGTATTCAGGGACATATTGCTACATGAGATATTTCTTGAGAACGTTGTGCTAATACTAAAGCTATGAGGAGTTAGTAACATCTTTATAAGGACCATGTTGCACTGTGTGTGAAGAGTGTTTCTAGGAATTTCTTCAAGTACCACGTGAATCTCCTTCCTGGAAAATTTCAACTTTCGGGATTGTAGAGGGAGACTCTGAAGAAAGCAGAACTCAGGTATCAGGAGGTCAGAAAGGAGATTTTAGGATTTTATCTTGCAGTATTACTGTACCTTGGGAGTTGCACTTCTGAACCAATTATCACTGCATTGTTGAGAGGGACAAAATTGAATAAGTCATGTTAAATAATCCTTTACTCAGAAGTTCAACAAATATCCAAGCTCAAGTCTCCAAGCTCTAACATTAATGTTGGCAGGGCCCACCTAAGAGGTTCTCCAAATCTTGGACTTTGCTTTTGGGAATTATTATAACCTCCCTCTGATGCTGACATCATCTGAAAATGAGGGATTTTACAAGGAGCAGCCAAACTGTTGTGGTTTTTAAAGCTTTTAGATCTACAAGCTCAGTGAAGAGTTCAGGAAGTTTGGGGTTGTTCAGCTCGGAGAAGAGAAGGCTCTGGGGAAACCTAAGGGCTGGAGCAGCCTTTGGTACTAAATGAGAGTTACAGAGGGATTTCTGATGTCGTTAGTGACAGGACAAGGGAGAATGGTTTTAAACTGACTGGGAGAGTAGGTTTAGATCAGATATTAGGAAGAAATTCCTGACTATGAGGGTGCTGAGGCCCTGGCACAGGGTGCCCAGAGAAGCTGTGGCTGCCCCATCCCTGGAAGTGCTCAAGGCCAGATTGGGTGTGGGTGTGAGCAACCTGGGATAGTGGAAGATGTCCCAGCCCATAACAGGAGGGTTGGAACTGGATGATCTTAAAGGTCCCTTCCAACCAAACCCATTCTACCAGTCTGTGATTCTTCTGCATCTTGAAGTTTCTCATGAATCTGACAGCAAGTGAAGACACCTGGTGAAGCTTCATTTGGAAGCCCCTGTTGCTGTTAGGGGCTGCTTTCACCTCATCTAAATTTAGTTGTGCTGTTGTCAGTGTTTAGTTCAAGATTCAGCCCTGTTCTGGCCAATGGATTTGGTGATTCACATCATCCTACAATAGTGTTCTAGACAAGCAGAAGGTCAGCTTCCCTGTACAGCCTTCTGAGGGAATCTCCATCTCCATTGTGGAGAACATGTCTGCGTTTTACATGCCTCTGTCTTGCCTAAAACAAACTATTTTTGCTGTTCACAAGTGCAAAACCCACTAAATTTTCTAACTAAGTTTCCTATAAATCTCCTGATTATGTAAAATTTGAATCCCCAGTGATCACATGAAGTTCCTTATTACTGTTTCCAATAACCCACTGAAAAAGCAATATCAAGATACTAATATTTACACATGTTTGGACTTGTTCTTACCATTGATGTTGGTAAGATTTGAGTGCCATGTTATCTTATCTCTTCCTTACTCCTCTAGGTGCAAAATGAGGAAAAACTGACTTCCCTAGGACAGAAGATCTTGTGACAGCATTGTCAAAGGTTACACAGCCCTCAGACAAGGTGGTATAAGTTTAAAAATACTGACTGGAAATTATTTGAATTTTTAAGGTAACTTTTAGTGTGGTGTAGGGGAAAAGTGACAAAAACAGAATAATATGTGTGTATAGCTATTATCATTGCCAACAAAAGGCACTACAAGAGCACAAGCATTGGATTCAGTGCAGGGATTCTGCAGACTCCCTTTCTGTGTGCTGAATTCCAGCTGAATGGTGTTCTATTTACTTAAAGTCAAGATTCAAACTTACAGAAATTCAAAACTGCTGGGGCAACACCTATGGTAGATGACTGGTTTCTTTTACTCTCATTTATTTGTTCTGGTTTTGGGATTGTATCAGATTATTGTGAGTCTTCATTAAACTTTATCCAAGCAATTGTGTTCCCTCACACTATGGGAGTAGTACAAAAGTACCATTTATTAGACCATCTGTGCTCTCTCTGAAGCATATGCCTCAAAGGATGATCTAAAAATGAGTAGTTTTCTATTTAATCATACCTGATAATCAAGGAGAGATTAAAGAAATTAAAGATTTCCACCCACGTGGAAACCACAAACATAGTGATTTATATCTCTTACAGAGCTGGTGCTGTTAATTGTGCAGAACTGGATATATATTTATAGACTCCACACTAAAGCATTCAAGTCAATAAGTTCTAAGAATGTCCGGTGTGCCTTAAGGAAGTCCTAATTTTTCTTTCCCTTCTGCGAGGCAATCTCCTTGAACTTCCTCTCTAAATAGCATGTGAAAAGAATTAACTTTTTCACTAACAACCTGCATTTTCACTCTTATTTGTTGAGAGAGGTTTTAGGAAAAAGGAAAAAAAACATCATTCAAACCATCAATTTTCTGATCTTTCTTCTTTTGGTATAACTGCTTTAACTAACTACAAGAAAGGTGCTTGTATCATTCATTTGAAGTGGAAGAGTTCCAACAGGAGAAAATTAGTAAGAATTACATGAACTGTCTCAATAATCTGGTGATTTCACAGGTGGTGGAGGAGTTTTAAATTCAAGTCCCTGGTCTACATCAAGTGGAGTTGAAGCAGTACTGGGTTGGAAAAACCAGGAAAAAAAAAGGGTCCATGTGTAGTAAATTATTTTCTGTGTAATATTTCTGCTCAGCGAATGTATGTGTTATCGAGGTTAATTTAGAAGTAATCTAAAAAAAAATCATAAATAAGTTTGGGTTTTTTATACTTTCAGCTGAAATACATATTAAATACCTATATTTTCCTGTTCACAAGAAGCAGAACTAAGAAATTGAGCTCTCCCATTCCAAAGTTTTTCCTCAAAGGAAGTAAAAGAACATAAAGTCAAAATTTTCAACCAGTACCCAGAACTCCAGAATATTAAGATAATCCCTAGATCTATATATTTTTCATTCTATATTTATGATTAATAACACAGTAATGATGGAAAGGAAGAGTTCTGTGAAATGAAGAGGAAACAAAGTACTTTGAGTAAATTGGAGAGAAAATGGTCAGGATGAGTGGTAGCCATAGCTTGCAAATTTTCTACTTGTATCCAAAGATTAAATGCAGTACCATCAGCATCTTATTTTCCTTTATTTAACAAAGACCATGTGAAAGCTAGAAAAAGCTGTCTCCAGTGCCACCTACCAGTATCCTGAATCCATTGGTCTTCCAGTTACTGTGATGTATCTCCCAGCCACAGGTAACACAATTCCATCCTGTCTCACTCTCCTGTGATGTCTGTCATTCCTCATCACCTGCTCCTGTCCCAGCCCAGGAGGCACCAGTTTGATCATAAATGCTTTGAAACACTTCAGTTCCTCTGTCTCAGGTTTATCTCTTGGTCAGTGAAGTTGTGGCTGCCCCACCCCTGGTTGTGTCCAAGGTTCAAATTGCACGGGGCTTGGAGAAACCAGATCCAGTGGAAGGTGTCTCTGCCCATGGCAGATGCATCAGAACTGGGGGATCTTAAAGGTCCCATCCAACTCAAACCATTTTTTAAATTCTATGATTCACTTTATGGACAGCTAAGGAATTGTATGGGCTGCCTGTGTATCTTGACTTTTTCCACGATAAGTTCATATACATTTTTGTGATTTGTTGCTATGGAGAAGACAGTTCGGTGAAAAAT
This sequence comes from Chaetops frenatus, assembly GCA_013400775.1. Classification (NCBI taxonomy): domain Eukaryota; kingdom Metazoa; phylum Chordata; class Aves; order Passeriformes; family Picathartidae; genus Chaetops; species Chaetops frenatus. Next base: position 95,163 of record VZTR01015089.1, read on the forward strand.
AAATGCACTGTGACTATATAAATCTTCTGGCAGAAGGTAAGATCTTCTGAGATACTTAGAAACAATTTAGTATATATTTTTCGCAATACAGAACTTTACCTCAACACTACAATTACAGCAGCTGTTAGTGTCATGAACTAAAATGAAAGCACTTTAGTTAAGATAAGCTTTTAGTTTTCTTTCAAACATGAAATGGCTCAATTATAAAAATTTATATTTTTTATTTTTTGATACTTCTATAATAAACCAAATAGCCCCTTCTCCTCCTTCATAAATTGCTCTAGAGGAACCATGGTTTCAAATATTGTATTAGTAATAAAAATACAAAACAAATGCAACACCCATTTGGATGCTTTAAAAGCACTTGGTCTAAAAAACAAGTTGCTGAATAAATAAATGGGTTCTTCAGAGATTGTGTGCTTGTTAAAGCAGAAATCCTGGCAACAGCTTCGATTGCTGTTCAAAAAGTGTGAAGCTATCTTTAAATATACAGATAGCTTTATTTAAATCCCTGGGAATGTGCATGCATTGAACTTAAATTCTGCTTAATTTATGCTGAATTGAGGCCACAAGTAAGAGATACATAATTTAAAGTATCAGATAGATATAAAATTTGAGGTAGACATAAATCATTTAGTAGCCCTTGCTATGGTTCCAGCCATTAATGTAGATGTCTGTTGCACCTGCTCAGCCCCACACTGAACAGCAAACAAAATTGCATTTACAGGTGAGCTGAAATGAAGGGCTCCTTCTTGCTTATATCAAAGGCAGTCAAACCTCTCACTGACTGAAATGGAGATTGGCCACAGGACAGGCACTGTAAATAAATTCCTTTCTGATCACTGCTAAATGGAATCCATTAATCAGTCAAATGGAAAATGGAGAGGTGACCATGTGCGTCCAACGTAACATCTGTGTTCTCACTGTGGAATTAAGTGACCCTGTTGTTATTGTTCAGTGCCTTTATTTTTATTATTATTTTTTATTGTTCATTAGCCTTTTCAGTGTATGACATGTCAAACACACTCAGTGTTTAAGATGGCCCTAAACTCTAAGACTATCTAACAAAATGTAGAAATGTTATTTCTTTGTGATGTCCAGCTCTAATATAAACCTGAAGATACTCAGCCTCAATCTGGCTAAAAATGACAAGGCTGCCTTGCATTTTGAAGATATGTGTCTCTCCAGTTTTGCAAACATCTCTTGGGAAATAACATCTCTTCTATCATATCAAGAACTTCCTGGTTAGGGGTTTCTGAACTAGGATTGCAGAGGCAATAGTCATGATTTCAGGATTTCAGCACTGCAAATGCCACAAGGAATTTGGAAACCTATAGAATTTCAACAATGAAATGTGATGGACAAAAAAGTTAACATGACATTTTGTAAGCTTTGAAAAAAAAAAAAGAGTGGATTCCTTTTTCTATTTCATTATTAAAAAGTATTCTTTCCATAACCAATCTTTCATGAACTAGTTTAAAAACAGCTCCTGTCACTGTCCTATTTATATAATGGACATTTATTTATCTGTTTTTGCAAATTTGAAATGTTTGCACTCATGCTGAGGGCAAACTAGTGAGAATTTTAGATGCTTATGTGTGAAGGAAAGAATTGTAGAATAAAAGAGTCCTGCTGCATTTACAAAGGTAATTAACAACATCCAAACTATTCATAGAGTAAGACTGGCCCCTTTTTTCCTGCCCCTTTTTTCAGCAGCAGGAAATATTTGCCTGACCCTTGTTTCAGCAACAGTCTGAAAAAGATCCCTGAAGGTTAACAAAGTAAGAGGCAGGGACAGCAGTCTCCCTGCACTCTACTGAGGACAAAGATCCCAGCTCCCAGCTTTCAGATTGTTCTGCAGTATTCAAAATAATAGAAGAGAATCTCATACATACACATTGGAATATGTAAAGTTGTCTCATTTACATGTTTTCATATACTCTAGAAATTGTAAACCTAATATCCTCTAGTTTTCTACTGATAGATAGCAAAAAACTTTTTGTTTATCGGAGTTCATATACTAATGAATGTAATGTCCAGCAAAAATCAGAAGATTGTATTACAGTTCATGTCTTTTTTATGTGCCTAAAACTTGTGAGATTGTTTTTGTTCATATATTGATGATGACAGTATGATTTTTTCAGTTAAAGTATTAATAAAATCTTATAAAAGGTTTGATAATAATGGAAAATTTTAACAGTGATTGGTCAAATAAACTTATGCCAACAGCTCCCTCTATGTACCATATAAAGGTTGCTAGCAAATGCATTGCATGGAATATATATTTCTTTTCCAGAGAAAGATATTAAGGAAAAAGAATAATTTCTGTGTCATTTAATTTTGTCTACAGTGAAGATTTAAAAAGTTTTAATAAAAAACATGAATTGGTGTTACCTGCCTAATTATAGTGATGCATTTTCCTGTTTGAAGTTTCCTTGATTATTTACTGTATAACTCTGGCTAATTCATTCAATTTCCTTCCTAATCCCATTTGACATACATAGATTATTGTAATGCAGATAGTTCTTTGAGTACACAAAATGGAACAATGCAATAAAAGGACAGTAACTAATGTCATCTGTCTAAACCTGGGAAGGGGAAGATGAAGGAGCATGGAGGATTATCTCTAATGAGAGCTGTACATCTGCTTGAAAAAGAGTGAGACACTATTAAAAGAAAAGCAGCACTGTTAACTGGGGACAGCACTAGAGAAGAAATCAAGAGGGTTTTATCCTCCTTTAACTTGTTCTCTTCTGTGTGACAACAGACTGATACCTTCCTTTCCCTCTCTTGCTGTCCCTTCCTCCCTTTCCTCTTTAACTCCTGAAATACCAGAGTGGGGTGGATCTTTAATTGTGGGCTGAAATGTGTCTGTCACTGTGGGCTGTGCTTGTTAAATATAATTCAACTGATTACTCAGTGTTGGGTCAACTGAGATAATCTCTGCACAGGCCTGTAAACACAATGAAAAGTGGGGGTTTTTTCAATCTATTTCATAGCAGGTTATATCAGGTGACATTAACTTGCATTTTTCCATAGGCTGAAGGATGCTTCAAGTCCCCAGTGCTCAGATAACACACAGACAAGTTGTTAAACTGCAGACATTTGACTGTGACTCTAGCCGTGGGGGGTGCCTGCACAAATTTGTCTTGATAGATGTTTTTTGCCACCAGCTTCCTAAAACTAACAGCAGAATTAGTGAGTGCTCTTAGACCTGAATTCAAATCGATTCTACTAAGTACTTTTTACTTAATTAACGAAAAGTGATCTCCTTGCGAATCAGGGAGAAAAATAAACGAACATGCACACGTGGAAAACAAGCAAAAACCTTTTTCTCTCTCTGTCTCTTTTCTTTTTTTTTATCTGTAGATTCACAGTAGGTTGTTGGGCACTGGGCACGTCTGCTTGCCAAAGAATTTATCAAGTAGATTAAGGAGTCAGAACAGAACATAATCACTATGTGGAAGTTTATCTGGAAGAGTGGTTCAGAAGTGCTCACCACTTTGGGGCTATTGAAGTTTAAAATTAAACCTTATTTTATGTGGAGGAGTTGAGGGAATGGAAGGGAAAGCAAGGCAAGGAAAGGCAAGGCAAAGCCTTGAAAGATTGGGTTCAGTCTGGATACTCTGTAACTCTGAAATGATGTTTTAGAAATTTCACATGGGATTCGACCACCAAACTCTGGATGACTGTGTTCACATACAAGCCTAAGAAGATTTTCAGTGCACATGTGCTTGCAGGGGTGGAAGAGGGAATGAGCCAAAGCTCAGGGATCCCTTCTGAAGTGCTGTTCCCACCTTTCCCATTTTCTTCTGAGAGTGTAAGCTCTTCCTGTAATGCTCTACTGTACTTGGATTCATAAACGAAGCAGCTTCAAGGATGTCCCTTTGGGCAATCCACCCTTGTCTACAAAGTTTGCAGGATACAAACCTGCTACTCTCATCTATAATTATGTCTTTTCATTTACTTACTTCTAGACACTACTGTGGAAAATGCACCTTTTTCTTTTTCCTTCCTAGCACTGTATTAAAATACCTGTGTGCATCAGAATATTTGCAGTTGAATTGGTAGAATCAAACAGGAAACAAAGCATTCCAGTTAATTGAAGGACTCACGATCCAGACCACCACAGCACCCTACTGTCAGCTGCCCCTTCTGTGAGAGAGAAGCCCGTGGCAGTTTGCTCTGCAGCCAAACTCCTCCATCCCAGCCATCCTGCCAACACCTCTCATTTGGCTCTTTTTTCATCCCTTGCTGTCTCCTGTTCCTCTTCAAACCAGTGCCCCTGTGTCACACACTCCCCCAAATGCCATCTGTGTGGTTTCTTTCAGACCACTAATGCAAAGCCCTTGGATAGCCCCCTATTTACTTGCTTCGGAGCTGCACTTAGAGGTCCCACTGCCTGAAACACTGCAATCAAGCTGACAACACAACCAATCAAGGTCTGACCTGCAGCCGTTTCCAAGGAAACTCAAGCCACTGCCACAGAAACAGATTGTACACAGTGGAAGGAAACATATATTTTGGGTGAAGGGGAAAAAAATGTAAAAAGAGAGGCATTTCAGATTTCTTTTCCAGTACTTCTGAGTTATTACAAAGCACTTCTAAAATAATAGTAATGAAAAATGCTCTTGTTAAGAAAGATTGAGTGATGATGGTCATGTAAGTACTTAAAGGCAGGCAAAGAGCCTCCAAGAAAGACCATGAGCTAGAGCTGACTGAGTGCTTGTTCCTGCTTTGCTCCTGAATCACTTCATAACCCTTGCCAAGCATTTGCAGAAGATTTCTATGTCATTGGGTCCATAGTTCCAATGAAGAACGAGTCCAGATCAAAACAGGATAAGTATCTGAAAAAGAAAACTTTGTAGAACGCAACAAGATTATCATGGCCATACTGGAAAACCAGAGAAAATAACCCAACCTCTCCTTGACGAAACACCACCACCACATTTTACACTGATGAGCCTGATTAGTTGGTGTATTTATCAACTGGGAGAGCTTTCAGTATTATTTTTCCTTAGTGGAATAGTTTATTATATGTTGCAATTTGCAATTTATTTATAAATAAGTAAATTCCATGTTGTTTATGAATCAATGTCCAGCCATTTGAATACAAGGTGAATACAGGAATAAGCATATTCTTTGTAAGATTGCTGATGGGTGCATTAAAAGTGGCCTGCTGTGAAGTGGGAGCTCTCAGTTTTAGTACAATTATCAGTGCAATGAGGAAAAGGTCACAGGATGATTTTCACCATAAGGGAACTTTCCACTAGACCAGGTTGTTCAGAGACTTGTTCAGCCCGGCCTTGAACACTTCCTAGGATAGGACAACCAGAGCTTCTCTGGGTGTCAGAGCCTCACCACCCTCACAGTAAATTTCTCCCTAATATCCAATCTTAGCCTACTCTCACTCAGTTTAAAGCCATTCCCCTTGTCCCTTGGGTGACCATACACCCTTGTAAAAAATCCCTCTCTGGATTTCTTGTAGACTCCCTTCAAGTACTGAAAGGCTTCAATAAGGTCACCCCAGAGCATTCTCTTCTCCAGGCAGAACAATCTCAATTTTCTAAGCCTATTCCTGGGTAGAGACTCTCATCTCCAGGGTATGGTTAATTGCATCTCAAATAGATCAAATGGACCATTTTCTGAATACAGGTCTTGACTTCCACTGATCCGGGAGGGAGTCTAGAGCACCTCACTCAAGGTTGGAGTTCTGACTCCTGTTCTCTACATTTAGTTAAATAATTCTCCCATCACTTACTGGGAGAGTGGAGCTTGGAAGAGGGCTGACAACATCAAATTCAGTAAATAAAAAGTTCTTTCAGATCTGTGTTGGGCAATTTGAGAGAAGGACTTTAGGGAAAAGGTGAGGTGGTTTTCTTGCGGAAATTAAAGTCTCCTTTTGCACTGTTGTACTACTCCAAAGAACTACCACCAAGGACATAGAAAACTGAGTTTTTTCTGACTTTTGGTGATGACTATGAGGAAAGAATCTCAGGAGGACAGAAAATGGAGCTAAGGACTTCCTCCTGTGGTTTTACACTGACTGACAAATACAGCTTCACTCTGGATGTGCATGGTTAACTCATGGAACCTCACACATAAATCTGTGCAAGTATATAATAATTAAATAAACGTGAGCTCAACCATAGTGTAATCATGGTTTGTAACCCTGGACAACTTTCTGTAACCTGCACCCAGAAAAAAAAAAAAAACCCAACAGAAAGTAATATGAAGAGAAAGAGTTGTGTATTGGAGGGAAAATTGACTCCAGCAAGCAGTACTCAGACCACTCAGTATTTGAATAACATCACACTTCTGAAATCTGGGGTTTTTCTAAGGAAACAGTACTTTTCTTCCTACCATGAGTGACTATTGCTCCTCCTTAAGTTCAGTTCTCTGCCAGGCACTTCCTGCTTTCACAGCTCTGTTCCATCCTGTACTGTGGTTGCAGTGCAATATGTGACAATTAATAAGAACTGTGAATCAAAGCTTCCAGCTATGATGAGACAGCAGATAGATTAATTAACAGAAAAAGAGCTTTTGGGGAGGGAGAGTGAAAGGAATCTCAGTCAGACTGCTCACATTCTAATGGTAATAAGCTAGTTTTAACAAGAATAGTCCTTAGTTTCTCACAGGGTTCTTCCTAGACCTCTTAATATGACAGTTACCTCTTAGAGTGGCCATAAGATACATCAAATGGATATAGGAAAATAAAATATATCTTTAGCTTTTAGCCATCCAATTTTATCTTTTTTTCCTGGTGTCAGCAGTACACCATCATTTATGACTTTGTCTCAAATGGAAGACTTCATGCTGTGGATTTTTTACAATGAAAGCTCATTATTCTGCTTATGAAGAGTATGAAATGACATAGAAAACAATCTCTCTATGTCCATAATTTGAAGAAGCACCTTGTTCAGACAGAATTAAAGGCAATGTGTTGGTGGTCCCCAGTGGCTGAGGAGTAAGGGAGAAATTCAACTGCACTGAACTGATTGTAATAAAAAAAATTATGGATTTATTTTTAAATTAAAAGGCAGAGAGAAGTTGCTTTTTTATGGACTGAAAACATTTAGTTCAAATTTGAGTTATGAGAAATTTTCTAGTAGCCATTTAACCATGGCTCTTTATGTACTTCCCAGCAGAGTTTCTCGCTTTGCTCAAACAATTTTTATCAATTTTTAAAAAATGCCCATTGCCTTTTCACCATTGTACAGCTCTAGCAATGTCTCACTGCTCTGAATTTCCAGTGGTTCCTGTCAAACCCTCTGAAGAAGAGGTTTCTTTTAGGCAGTTGTATTAGTGTGTGTCTAAAAGGCAAGAGACACCTAGAGCTCCTTTTTGTGCCAAGGAAGCTGAAAGATATGGTTTGATTTCCTCTTTCTCCCAAGATTTCTTACACTAACGTTTATAAGATGTTTAAAAACAAAGCTGCAGTGTACAATATGATTTAGGTGGATGCATTTATCACCCAAATTTGTATAGATAAAAACTAACCAGCCACCTGAGACCTGGTTATTTTCAAGGTTTCTGGGCTATAGAGCTGTTGTCACTGTATCTGAATGGCATTTGGACACTGGGCCATGCAATTCATCAGCTCCCTGACAGCACTGCAACAGATAGAACTTGTTCTACATAGCTCCTTTTTGATATCTTCTGTCTAAGTTATGTGGCTTTTACCCAGCACTAAACAAGGCACTGAAGATTTTTGCATTCATACAGGTGTTTCCACTTTGAGAAATATTTATTTTTCACAGGTAGGGAGTATTTTCTAGAATTTATTTTACCATGAAAACCAGAATAGACTTTCTGAAGGCTACCACCAGATCTAGCAAGATGGGAATTTACCAAAGCAGATGACAAAACCTGTCTTTAATTTCAGCTTTCTTCTTAGCTCTGTCTTGGAGAAATACATTAACTGGATGTACAAAAGCATAGTTAAGAATTATTGATCTCTGTTGAAATCCAGCTTCTGAGTATGTTTAGGAAGATAAACAGGAACAGATTGCATCAACTTTACACAAAAGAGGAGTAACAACACTCATTATGCCACCAACTCATTTCACTCTGACACCAGGGGTCTACCCACTGGACACATTATCTTTTCTTAAAACACATTGATTGAATACAGTGTGAGGTTTTGTTTGCTGGAATTCATTGCTTAAAATTGCTCCCAGGCTATTTGCTATTATTATGTCCTTACAATTTCTTTGGCTGTTTTGCTGTTTCTCTAGTTGATAACCCTGTTATTCCCCCATGCTTAATCCTCCCCTGGACTCTGCTGCTTGATTGTATGGGGGTGTTATCACCACTGATTGACTGGCCATGTCTTTTAGTCCCTTTCTCTTTGTGTGGGTAGGGGGTTAAAGCACTGAAAAGAGGGATTAGAAGCAGGTTTACAGCCCATAACTCTGCACTTAGGTGACTGACGTCATGGTAATTAGACTTTGGCAAGTTCCCTGTAATGCAATTGCATGGTTATCGTGACAACTTAAAATCCAAATGGGTTCCCTGCATCCTGTAGTTATTTCCAACATATTTTTATTTTGCTTCTCTCCTCACTGAGTTAAAAATATCTTTTACTTCTTTAAAGAGTTTGTGCTGGTCTCTGCCTACACCTGACTGTGTCCCAGCTGTTACGAAATTCCTCCCCTGGTTTGCATAATCATAGGTTTATTCCTTTTTTTCTTCTTTTTCATCACAAATTCTTACATATGGTGTCTGACCCGCTTGAAAGAAAATCACCACATTACCTGCAAATGGGCTGGACTGCCTTTGACACCAGGCAGCTCTGAGATTGATTTTCAGCAATAGTTATTCACACACAAACCCTAACAGGCTGGCACCTGTGTCTTTATCGACCCCTTTTGGTAGTCCTTGTTTCTGGCCATACCCCTGGGTCAAGGAACAAACTGCTGCTGTCGATGGTATCCATTTGCCAGCATCTCTGGGGAATAAAGAGGGAGCACAGCTACAGAACCAAAGGTTAGCAAAATTCATTAAACAAAAATAATGAATCCCTCAGTTCCTAAGCACCAGTTCAGCAAAGATATTTAATTACTTGCTGGTCTTTACTCATATCCTCTTAGTGAGGTATGTGTTCATGAACTTGTGGTAGATCGGAATAAAATAGAGTTTGAATTCAGCATTTAAGATTAAGAAAAAAGGAAAAGAGAAAGAAAGAAAAAAAAAACTTTCCAGATTAAAATTCTGAAATTATTGTGACAATCCTGAAGCAAAAATATTTCAACTATTTTTGGCATAGCTTTCTGGTAATTTTGATTTTCTTGAACAAAGGAACAATTCCAGTTGATATTTAGCAGTGAGTTGCAAATACTTCTTTATTAGCTGGAATAGGATATCTGTGCACATAAATTTGTCCAAGTGCACAGCTATAGAATTCTGTCTACTCCTAAGCAGTTTAAAGACAGTAGAATTTTTATTTTGAGATTGCCTAGGTGGTACTTCCAAGGTTTGCAGCTCTGTTTATTTGTTTACCTCTACTAAAAAAATACCTGTCTGAAGTTCTGGAAAGATGAGTAAAATAAAACAACACTTAAAAAATTTCCTTGAGAGACTTCTATCCCCTTGTTATCCTCTTTTATGTATCTAGGACTTTCCTAAGTGTGAATTTGTATCTTTGTCAATCCACAGTTCCTTGCAATCTTTGTCATAGAATCTTGGAATCACAGAATCACTGAATGGTTTGGGGTTGGAAGAAAACTTAAAGATCATCCAGTTCCAACCCCCCAGCCTGGGCAGGGATTCCTTCCTCTAGACCAAGCCCCATCCAACCTGGCCTTGAACATTTCCAGGGATCGGATATATAAAATTTACAGAGAAAAAGGAACAAACAGAAAGAGGACAGAAGAAATTGAAAACTTTTAGGCCACCATTTAGTCAAATCTGGCTGACCGGTGAGTGTGGTGTGCAGCTGTTTCATGAAAAGTCTCAGCATTTTTAATCAAGATTAAACCATCTAATCTTTTTCTGCTGATTGTCCTCAACTGAATGTCCCACATCCTGTTGGTTGATTGCCTCAGGAAAGGGCAGGTGGAGATGAAGGACATAAAAGTCATTACATACAACATAAATGTCTTAACATTTATTTAAAGCTATTAAGATCTTAGAGATGCTCGTGATAAGCTAGACTGGGGTTAAGTTTTTTGCATTTTGGGTTTTTTCCCCTCCAGAATGAAATTGTCCTTATTAGTTTTTTCACAGACAGAGAGTGAGTTATGACATAACTTATCTGCCAATATCTTTTCAATAGCACTGTGGGGGTTCAGTGGTTTATTGGACTATAGGTCTCCTGGGTTCCAGGAAATGGAGGGTTTATTTCTGTCACTTGCTAATTGCAAATTATTCCTATTTCTGCTTCTCAGTTTCTTTTTATTGTCTTTCTGTAAAATGGAGAGAAAGATGCTCCTTTCTTTGTAAGAAGTCTTCAAGATTCCTGGCATCCTGGTATTTTTGAGTGTCTAAGTTTTTAAAAGACCTTAATTACTTTGTTGAAACAAAACCCTTCAAAATTAATCATACTTAAGAAATCTGAGTTCATTCTCTACTTGGCTGATAATTTCTGTGTTTTGGACAGTCCTGTGTTACTTCTGACAACATGAGAAAGCTCCCATGAAGCAATTTTTTTAATATGTCTAAGAAATAAAGCACTGCTGTTCTCACATTTGATAGCATAAATCTCTTCAACTTCTCCAAAAACATCTGGGTCTGCTCCAGTACATGTTTCTGATATTGTTGTGCATCCTGAGATTGTTATTATGGGATGTTTCCAGCTGGTCCCTATTTGGAATAGAATTTGAATACAGACAGCAGAGTTAGCACACTTCCCTCAACACCAGTCTTTCCAGATTCTTGGAAGATAATTCCTTCATAACTTGCTTTTGACCCAAAGATTTTGTTTGATATTGAAATAAAAAGGTTGATCCTCCTGATAAAACCATTAATTTCCTGGGGAAAAAAAAAAAAAAAAAAAAAAACAAAAAAAAAACCAACCAAAACCCAAAAANCCTTTTGTTCTTTTTCTCTTTTTCCTTCCAATAAGGTCTGGGAAGAGGTTGTCTGACATCCATTACCTGACACAGGACAGATTTATAGCATGTTAATGCCCTTTACATTACTTGTCAGTTTGTCAGAGCTTAAACTCTGAGCCAAGTTCTCTTAAAAGGAGACCAAAAAGAAACAAAAGTAATGATGAAAATAAATATTATGGAAAGCCTCTTGAGATAGTCTGTTCTTTCTTTATTTTTTCTATATTTCAGTTTTTCACCAATAAAACACAAAGGATAAGAAATATATCTGAGAGTCATGGAGCTTAGGGGACTCCAGTGTGTAATATCTGCAAAATGAAGAGGTTTCAGAGGTGTATCCTTGCCACAAAAGTACAGGGTAGCCTCTGCCTATCCCACTGTCCGCTATTGCAATAGTTGCTGGTTGGAATCATCCTTTGAAGGTTGTTTTGTGACCTGTATGAAATGAATTTAGCATCCACCCGCAATTACTGTGCTGACGACTCTCTCCTTTATATAAAGCCATGTTGGCAGTGTTTTGGATCACCTCTGATGCCTCAGAGGTATTATGTGTATGATGAACTCTTTTACAGCTCTACTGCAAGTTTCTTTCCTGCCATACAACAGCAGAGTGATGAGCAACAAGAAGTAAACTTGCAGTGCTCTTCCTTACTCCCTGTCTGTTCAAAACATTGGATACATAGGGGCTTTATTTATTCTATTAAATTTTAATGTTGTCTGGCACCAAGGTCTCCTTCTATGCAATGACTCACATTCACACTCTTAAACCCCTTTCCTTCAAAGACAGCACAGTTGATTTCCAGTTGTCTATTGAAAATAATCCATGGTCTGTGCTAGATCTCAATCTGTGTTTGGCAAATTCTTGAAGGATATTTGTTTCTTCTCATGGAAACATTGCCACGGATTGCTTTAACAGTCTAGTATCTTGAGGAGCATTTTCTAGCATAATCTAATTAGGTAGTGTTGATGGAGCCAGCTTGTCCTTGTGGCACTGCTGAATAGAAGTGAAATTCTTTTCTGAGCACATCACTGGATAATAATGCACAAAGATGTCTCAAGATGGCCCCTAAAATGATTATAATACTTATACTATCCTGTTTGTGTAACACATGAAATTTTAGGGACTGCTGTTGAAAGTGTTGGCCTCGATTTCGAACTTAAACTTAAAAGGCTGCTTAGAGGAGAAAATTACTGTATTGGTTTTGGCTGGGGTAGTGTTAGTTTTCTTCACAGTAGCTGGTTCGGGGCTGTGTTTTGAATTTGTGGTGAAAACTGCATTGATAGCACAGGGATATTTGTCTTATTTCTGGGCAGTGTTTACACACAGTCCAGGCTGTTTCCACTCCTCACCCCACCCCACCAGTGAGGAGGCTGGGGGTGCACAGGGAGCTGGGAGGGGACACAGCCAGGACAGCTGACCCCAACTGACTCCAGGGATACTCCATGACATGTGGCACCATGCTCAGTGATACCAGCTGGGGGAAGAAGAAGGAAGTGAGGGACATTCAGAGTGATGGTGTTTGTCCCCAAGTGACTGTTATCCATGATGTAAACCTGCTTTCCTGGCTTTCCTGCCTGCCCATGGAAAGCAGTGAATTAATTCCTGAATTTGTTTTGTTTATGTGTGCAGCTTTTGCTTTACTTATTAAACTGTCTTTCTCTCAACCCACAAGTTTTCTCACTCCAAGCCTGCTGAGTCTCTTCCTCACTGTAGCTGGGTGGGAGTGAGTGAGCAGCTCTTTGGGGCTGAGGTCCTGCCATGGCTAAACTATGACACTGATTGACTGGTGTTAAGGTCTGGGATTTGTGAGATGCCCTGCTAAGGCTCTGACCATGTCATGATGTGAGCCTCAAGCAGCCAAAATTGTACTGGATAGAATATCATGGAAGAGCAAGGAATGTTCTGATAAAAACCCCCTTATTCTGTAACACATTAGCCAATTTTACAGAGTAGTGGTACAAAATAATCTTCTGCAATGGGGAAATTGTGCCACAAATGCTCTCTTGTTAGAATAAAATTTCTTTATATTTGCACTTGGCTATGTCACACCTATTTTCAACAGCAACAGACAGAACACTGTTTTCTCTTTTCTCTACAGAACAGATGAGACTTTTGGGTGACATCTGAGGAGTGACAGAAGCCTATTTCAGGTAAGAACTTAGGGCTTTTTATAATTTGACTCTATTTCCCTACATCTCCTCAGCCCTAATGTGAACACACTCACCCCCCCACCCCCACCCCCCCAATGTCCTGGAGTGACTCTACTAACTCTTTCCAGACTGGCAGCAAAAATCCACCTAATCAGAGAAAAGCACCAGATCAAACAATTAAAACAAAAAAAGTGAGCCATTTTCCTGTCTTAGAGATCCAAATTACCTAGTGAGATGACTGTGATCGGTAGTTAAAAGAGAAACAAAACAAGAAATGGCCAAATTAAAAGGGGGGGTGGGGGGAGGTTAAAAAAAGCATTTATGAAGCAGACAGATAATTTCAAACAGCTTTCATACCAGGAATAGGGCACCATTACAATGAGAAAACCTTTAATTATGTTGTAAAGGTCTGATATTCCACTGAAATGTCATTTCAAAATAAACTTCTAACAGTTAATTATCAGTGATATTTAACTTGTGGGAAAATTAAATATCACCACATACTCCTGTGATCATTTTATTGCTTTTGTAGACATTTTAATATTTTAATGGTTTCCAAGTAACAATGAAAAATGTATGCCACCAAGAATGTTTTCTTGGCTTTCTGTAGATAATCATATAACCTTTTCTTTGTCTTCTTCATACAAAACAGACCTCTGAGTCAGGGACTGAAAGGACTGAAAGGAAAAGCTTTGGGAATAAATACGAAAAAAGCATTGCTCTGTTTCCCTTAGCCAGCACGAATCCTGAGAAAGAAGTTTTATTAACTGTGGTAACTGGAAATACAATGCTGAATGAACAAGTATTGAAGCCCTATTAGCATTCAGCTAGAAAATCAGATGAATGTGCAGTGTTCCAGTTAGTGACCTGTGTATTATCCAAAGCTTATAAAACCCGCTGAGCGATCGGACCCAAGGATGCAGCGACCCTGATCAGGCACAGACTGGGAGGCTGGAACAGGAAACCTCCTGTGCTCTTGTATAAATCAATACTCTACAAGCTAAAGGACTGGGATTGTCAGGAAAAGGTATGAATTTTAAGGCCAGACGTGACTATTATGTGAATGACTATTCAATCAGAGGTTTTGATTGAATTGGCTCTAGAAATGGATGGGTCCAACTTGCCTCAACTGGCTGGGTGTTATTAATCCTTCTCCAGGGTGAGCCAATGCAGCATGAATCATTAAAGGGGCTTGGCTCAAGAAGGTTGGTTTGTCCCTCACAGCAACCTTTATTTGCCAGCTTTTAGCTGTTGCTTCGAGTTTCAGATATTGTACCACTAGGAGCTCCAAAATAAATACTATTATCTTAAAATATTTGAATCATCCTGAGATGAACATTGTAAACAAGACCAGGAAAAGGATAGAAGAGCAATTGTAAGATCCATATAGGTTTTAAACTTTACTGAGTTGAGCATTAGCTGAGATGCTTATCACAATTCTGGTCTCCAGGGGCTTTACGTAAAGTTAACATCAATGGCAAAATATGACAAAAATCCTGGAAATGAAAGATAATGGAACTTCTGACAAAGTCAAAAATCTCTTCCAAGAAATCAAAAAATGAGTAATTCTGTTTGTTTCTATCAACTTACCTTCAGAGATACTGTGAGACTGAATATTTCTATGGTAGTGAGAAATCCATCTAATATTTCTTTAACTTGTGAAGAAAGGAGAAAAATGCCTCTAAGATAGAACTTATAGGACTGGTGTTGACTCTTTTAATGTGAATAGATTTCTGCATTTTTCATCAACTTGCCTAGTCTCCTAAGGTCATATTGCTTAAATACTCAAATGCTTCCAAATTCTGTGCTTAGTCTCTGTTGTTTAAACTGACAAACGCCCCTCAGCAGCACTCTTACAATAAAGGCAGCAAAAAAGCGGGAATGTTGTTAGACTCAAGGTTGACTGCTAGGCAGGAAGAGTAGCAAGTCCCTTGGAAATTATGCTACCGGCAGAACAACAGAATCATGGAATGGCTTGGCTTGTAAGGGACCTTAAACATCATTCAGCTCCAAACCTGCTGCTGCGGTGGATTGGCACATCTGCACTTGTCGCAGCGCAGGCACGGGCGGCTGGGCACCGCAACCTTCCTGCAAGTGTCTCCACCGGGGCAGGGGCTCCGGTCGGGAGGAGGGGACTCACCAGCAGCCGGTGGAAATCAGGCTATGGAGGCAGGAGGGGTTCCTGTGCATGGTCTTCCAGCTGTGGTTTATTGGATCCATGGGCTGAAGAGTCCAGTAACAAAGAACCAGGGAAAATGGAGAGTCCAGGGTTATAAGCATGTCCTGGTTTGAAGGACAGGTGTCTGCTAAGGAAAGCAGGGGGCCTCCCTGGGAATGTAAAAAATGTAAACCCTTTCCCTCCAAGTTATCGTAATTCTGAAATTAAGGGGCTCACAGGCAAAGATATGGGAAATGGAATAACAGTTCTTTACTAGTATTTATAATAAAACAAACAAACAACAGCTACTATGGCACTAACAACAAACAGAAGCAGGAACCCAGTG
>VZTR01015089.1:111282-127683 GCA_013400775.1 Chaetops frenatus
AAGGGAAGAACACCCAAACCCCAACAATGCGGGTATGGAGGGGGCGGAGCCAAGCGGCAGGGACCAGTGAATGGAGAGGGCAGGCACAGAGACAGACACATTCACCAAAGGGGAACGTGGTCAGGGGAGACGAACACTGGAACGGGGGTACAGAGAGAGGGGAGCTTACTAGAATATAACCTCACATGGCAAACTGGGGGGTGAGCAGGCCAACGGGCTGACTACCAATAGGGTTATAGGATACAGAACATGGCCATAAAAGGGAAACAGGGAGAGTGTAACTGGGGTAACGGGCATCTGCTCCTTGGTCTTCCATGGGAGAAGCCAAAGCCTAGGGAGCGTCCTTCCAGGGCAGCTTAATATGCCCACAGGTCTCCACATGCACTCATAAAATGAAATTTTTCAGAATACAAGAAATACTTCTTTAGGAAGTGTTTTATTTGCCTTGGAGCTTCCTGGTAGAAAACCTTTAATGTTCACATGTTCAAAGGTCTGTTTAAAATCTTTTCTCCCATCGAAGCAGTTGGAAGTCTGTCAGGTAATTCCACTTGTACACAGGTGGCACCACAGATAACGTCACTGGCATTTTAAAGGGCTGTTTGAGAATCTGGCTATTAAAATGAAGAGCTAACTCTAAAGAGAGAGGCAAAAGAAAATACTAGAGTACTTTTTCTTTCTCTGGGAAAGAGCTCATGGTAGTGTCCAGAGATCTGTTAGAATAATCATAGCATTTTCTCCCTTTTTCTAAAATGGAGTTCTGCATCCAGCGAGAGATTAAGACTCTGATAGCCTTGGGAGTTTGTGGGTTTGGACAGTTTCCAGCCCCAAGACCATCTCCCTTTCCTCCCCAGAGGCAGCCATAACATCTCTTTTCCTCCAAAAATCCTTTTTGTCCTTAGTTCTAAATGCCAGGTCTTAGCACTAAGCCAGATATTGAGGGGGGTGTGACCTGGAGTCAATTGATCTGTGTGGATTTATCTCTGCTAAAGATTTTTATTTTTTTTTTATCATTATTTGTCAAACAGTCTCAGTACTTTGTGGGGTGGAGGAGAAGTACAAACAATCTAGAGTGGAAGTGAAGATGGTGTTACCACCTAAACCATCAGAAAATTTTACTTTACATCTGCCTTTGCGAAGACATGTTTAACTATGCAAACCAGTGGTTATAGAGAATTATACACTTCTTTTTGTAACCCTTTTATTTACCTCTTTTATCTCTGCAAAAGATTGTAGTCTCCTATCACTCCAAATTATTACAAATTCACATCTCATGTTCTTAAATCTTTGGGTCCCCAGATAAAATTCTGTTGCAAATATAATAAGTAGCAGAATTAGATATGAAAGGCAAGGGAGAACCAGACACTTACTAAGCATGGAGAAGGTTTGGAGTGTTTTGAACTACCTTGTTCTGTCAAGGTCAACCTATTTAAATTTCCAGAGAATGTGGATTTCCAAAGAAAATCAACAACTGCTTTCAATCTATTTTGAAACTCTTTCATTCCAAGCCTTAAAACCCACAGAGAAATATTTCTTGTTAACTTTGTATTTTGAAAGGCATTAAACAAAACTTGAACTAAGATAAACAATTGTCTGTTTTCTAAAGTAAACAATAAATTGTTGCAGGAGGAACATTTTTCGTGCATTTGTAGTATTTTTTAAAGTGGGAATAATATTATTTGTGAGCTTATAAACATATAAAAATGGTTACACAAACACTAAGAAAATTCCAAAATATTAAATATTATATGTTGGCTGCAACTCTAATTCTAGAGGTAGTGAAACATGGCAATAAAAATAGACACAATTTAACTTAAAGTCATTCTCCCTGACCTTCCTGAAGTTTGAAAGAGTGGCAGCAAATGAGTCAAAGCTTAATATCTGGTAGTTTATGAGTAGTTTTTCTGGGAGTGATTCTTAACTGGCTGAAGACTCTGAAAGTCCCATTGTCTCACTGAGAACACTTTAATTCAGAGAAACAGGAAGCTTTATGTGCAGCATTACTGGCTCTTTCACAATTGTTGCCATCTCTAGAGTGAAGTTTGCAGGAAATGGTGGAAAGAAAACATACACAGTAGCTCAGAGGAGAAACTATTAGGTGAAAAACCTTGACATGAATTGAGCAGAAGAGAAAACACAATCAAAATGATCCATCTTAAAATCTCGTGTCTAAATCAAGGTTTTATTACAGTTTCTTTATGTTCACTGCATTAATGGTCTTCAATCTTACGTTTTTTTTTCTTTTCTTTTCTTTTCTTTTCTTTTCTTTTCTTTTCTTTTCTTTTCTTTTCTTTTCTTTTCTTTTCTTTTCTTTTCTTTTCTTTTCTTTTCTTTTCTTTTCTTTTCTTTTCTTTTCTTTTCTTTTCTTTTCTTTTTTTAATGTGATATTAAGGTGCACAATAGAAGTTATTCTGAGTTAAATAGTGATCAGATATTTCTCCCATATTAGTAGAAGACAGAAGATTCAGATTTTTGGTACAATAAACATAGTCCCTCTTTTCCCCAGTTTCTCCTCGCATGCCTTAGATTATTTCCCAGTTATTTGGGAAACTTTTGTAAAGGATGTAGTCAGAACACTTATACTTAAATAATAGTAATTTATAAAATGAAAACAAGGAAGAGAAATGGATCTTACCACTGAAAATTCCTGAGTAGTTCTTTTCTTGATAAAATTTACATATTACTAAAGACAGTGAAAACACATACTGGAGAAGAGAAGACTTCAGAAAGACCTGATAGAAGAGTTCCAGTACCTAATGGGGCCACAAGAGAGATGGATAGGGGCTTTAGATAAGGGTACATAGTGATAGGACAAGGACTGGTTTTAAGATGAAGGAGGGTATATTTAGGTTGGATGCTGGTAAGAAATTAAGTACTGTGAGGATGGTGAGGCTCTGGCACAGGTTGCTCAAAGAGGCTGTGGCTGCCCCATCCCTGGAAGTGTTCAAGACCAGGTTGGACAGGGCTTGGAGAAACCTGATCTGATATAAGGTGTCTCTGTCCATGGCAGGGGCGAGAATTAAGGTCCTTTCCCACCCAAACCACTCTAGGATTCTATAATCCTATATACACAGGCAAGTCTGTGCATACACAGACAAACAGACACACACACACAGAACTGAGGTCAATGCACCTCCATCCATTTATGCCACTTGTGGATCTCTCCATTATATCAGAATGGAATGATGTTGTCTTACATCAGCCTCATTAATTCTGTCAGCAGCATAGAGCATGATTTTAACTTGAGAACCAACTCCCATTGGTACTGAAAAAATACTGAAAAACCACAGTGGATTGATTGGATGTGCTTTTTGTTCTAACCCTGTCAAATGAAAGGCTGAAATAAAAGAGTCAGCTGGTTGCTCAAGAAACTTGGGCATCACTTTGGCCAGGCATGAATTGCATTGAAAAAACCCTGTGGTTAAGAGTGGAAAGAGCTAACGCAAACAATATTGGGAAAGGGGTAGGAGGTGCTCAGAAGTAGAAACATTGTGAGGTTTAACTGCAAGACTCAAAAGACATGAAAGAACTGGTTTGACTTTCTGTCCTCCATCTGCCAGGATGAATCCCTATGTACAATATAGGTTGCCATTTTCAGCACAGGTTTTGTGGTTCTAACCTTCTGGCAAACATATAAAAAATCCATTAAAGTACGAGCCAAACTCCTGTCAACAGCCCAAGGAGAAGGATATAGCTCTGGCTTCTCTAATTTTGCATAAAACCCAGATGGAAGTACAAGCACTTCTATGTTGAAGTGCCAAATAACTCTCACAAGGCTTATATTATTTTTATTTCGTCTTGCCTCAGAAAAACTTCCTTGCTTCTGGGGACTCCGCAGCTGTGTGAACTCCAGCAAAAGGCTGAGCATGGCAAGCCAAGTCCTGGGGATTTGCTTTCCAGCTTCTGTAACAAGGCTTCCCTTCCCTCCCAGTCCCATCAAGGACTGCTCAAACAGGAAAAGCAGCTGCAAAATCTTCACAGATTCTTTAAAGCAGTATTTAAAGGCGAAGTGCCTTGTTTTCTTGAAGCCTGATGCACTGCGGACAAAAGTACACCAAAACAGTAATGCAATGACTGCCTAGGAGAAAAGTGAGGAAAGTAATATGGGGAGGTTCTAAGGGGGAAATTGGAATTTAGGAGAGCTGATAGCTTTTAAACATGAACCTGTGTTTTAATTCCATTTCTTTAACCTTGCCTTTGGCATCTTTTGTTCTGAAGAACATAATCTTTGAGCTCCAAGTTTCTGTAAATCTGAGGATTAAGACACAAAAGTGGAGTATAGAATGATTGTTATGCCAAAATCATTCACATCAAATACAGTCATGCCTATAAATAGTGTTTCATCAAATATACTTTGAGTAATATTGGCTAATATTATCCCTTACTTCCTCATAAAGCCAAATGTTGATTTGAGAAAAGAAGTGACCTCCAAGCAAGGACTATATCAACTAAATCCATCTTTCTTTAGAGCTGGATATGATTTTTTCCCCTTCTGAATAAGAATAAAAGTATTCATCATAATATGACAGCATGATGACTGAGCTGCTGTTATTCAAAGGGTAGAGATAAAAGAAGGAGGTAATATAGATTTGTAGTTTGACCAGGCAGGTGCAAGAAATGAATCTTGTTTGTAACTCAGTCAGTAATAGTGAGACATTTCTGATATATCAATCGATTCTATGCATTAGGCTGCATGGACATTTTACTTCTTGCATTCAAAATCAAATTCTGGAAATCTCAGGCTCCTTTGAATGGCTAAATTCTGAATAAAACTTAATTTGGCCTCAAAAATAATGGATTTGGATGTGGGAGAGAAGAGGGTGGTCAATATTCTTTGTGAACTCTGTGTTATGGTACAGAATGAGCCTTTTCCTCTGGTGACTTCAAGACTAAATGAGCTTGCTGTTCTGGGGCACCTCTGTAGCTTTTCCTAAAGAAGACTTAACTACAGGAGACTCTTCACACCTCAGCCTAAAAGAGCCTGGGATCTTTAGACATCTCTCCTTACTCTGATGTCAGAGAGAAGATAACTTGGGTTCTTCCTTGCAGAGAGCACTGTATTTCTTCCTAAAAGAACACTGATAAAATTTGTTGCATTGGAATTCACATCAGCCCTCAGCTCGGTCTGCACATAAGCTTTTGGAAAAAAGATGCCCAGGATTACAGCTGAGGCCATGGAGACTGTTGGAATTCAAGGACCAGCTAAGATCATTTTTCAGTGTTACACTGCAGTTCCAACAGTAGCATTCTTAAACATAAAATCAATAACCTGTCCTACCATAAATTTCATCCATTCTCCTAAACAAGTTGCATAGAGTGTCTATATCTAGTGGTACATCTTAAACCAGGAATAAAACAACACATCCTTTTTTTTTTTTTACTCAGAGAGGTAGTAACAATAAATTCATGAAAACTGTAAAGACGTTAAAACAGGCAACCATATGGAAGATATCTGTGCTTGTGTGGGTAAAAGGGCAACTTGATTTGATAACTTTTGATTGCACTAAGTTGCACTGATGCCCTCTCAGGCAAATGAAGGATATAATTTTATGTCACATTGAGATACCTTGAAAAGTAGCTGATTTGAAATGTGATACATAAATCTAAATAACGCTTCCTTAATGACACATATAGTTTTTAGGGTTAAATTATTTATTTAGCAGGAAAAAAAAAAAGAAAAACACAAAAAATAAACAAAACAAAGCAAAACAAAAAGGATGGCAGGGAATTTTCTGCTTCATTCCACCCAGGCTGCAACAATTAAGACTCTGTTTTTCATACCTGTCTCTAGAAGCTTTAGCATAATTTTCAAAGCCACTACATGTGTATAGCAGGAATGTTAAATCTGATTCAATGAGCCTGGGAAATTCTTATGCATCCTTTTCACAAAAGTAAACTTTGCTTTAAAGAATTTAGTGTTAAATTTTTAATTTAGAATTTAGAGTGGTAGCCATATAGATTTCTATACACAGTTATTTTTTCTCACAAATAGATTTTAATATTTCAATCTTAATTTATATATGGATGTCTCCTATTTGATTCCTACCTCTGATGACTGCTCATGAAGAGCATTTCTCAGAAATCTCATTTTTTCCATTCTGTACAAGCAGGCTGGCTACTGTGACTTATTGCTAACCGAGGACAGGGTTCATGAGTAGCTGTTGGGGTGACCTGAAGTAATAAACCTCAAACCTCCAAAAGAAATAAATTCTTTTACTGCCTGACTGATGGATGATGATAATCACACACACTCATGCAGCACTATTATTTCAGCTGTTATGATTTCAGCATGTAAGATAGGGCTGAAATTTCAGGCAGGAATAAGGGGTTGGTTTGTTTGTTTTTTATAAATAATATCTAGGAATGAGTATTGTCCAAAACATAAAAAACATCATCGAATAAGAGTAATAAACATGCACCATGTTCCATATCCCAACAACAATTAAATCATTGGATTCAATTAGATAAATTTCAAAGAAAATCTATGGAATGATCAGAAGGCTGAACTCCCACAGAAAGGGCAGAAAGACTGATTTAAAAGGGTCTAAAAGAAGAGCAGGAGCTGGGTACTTGATAAAAGTAAAAAGATGGGAAGATGCTAAAAAGTTAAAGTAAAAAATGTGTTTTTCTTGGACACAGCAGTCAGGACATGTGCAATGGATGTTTAATTGCTACAACAAAGATTAAAATAAAGAAAATTTAATGTTAAGAAAAGGTTTTTGTAATAAGGTTAGTGAAGTACAAATTATGTTTTCTTAGTTGCTTACAGTCCTCACTTCCCTCTGTAACAGGTTTTAAAAACAGGCCAGAAAAGGAACTGTGAGACATTATATAAATATGGTTCATTTCATCTCAAGAAAATTAATTTTTCTGAAAGTTTTTGTGATCCTTTCAAGACTGAAGAATCTATGGTTGAGTAAGAAAAATTAAATTAAGAAAACTTGATTTCTTTCAGCATTTAATGCCATTTCCAGCAGCTGAGATTTTCTACCCTCAGCATAACCTCTGTCAAAAAACAAGCAACATTTCAAAGAAGATGTTCAGTCTTTCACCTACTGTGCTTTTTATAGGATAGCACCAAGGTACCTTAGCAGCCAAAAATTGGTGAGCTGTTTGAGGGGAAAACAGTCATTGAGTGAGAGGGAGAAGGAACTCACTGAGAATACAGTTCACTGAGCTGTTGGACACATTATCTGTGACTGCAGGTTCACAGAGCAGATAATCAGACAGCACAGACATAATCTGGAACAAACCCTTTGTTTCACATTAGTCCTAATACAAACTCATATTACAGATAAGTGCTGTCTTCTCAAAGACCATACATAATCACAATTTTCCCAGTTTCTGCCATGGTTTGTTTTGTGCATCAAAGTCATCTTTGTTTGACTTTCTATTCACCAAAGCTTGGTGCAAGAAATGTCACAGGCTATCTTGCAGCAGGCGAGTGAGAAACTAAGACATGTCCCAGATACCTGATTCTGTGTGCAGGGGTCAGTGAATTGCATTTCTTCAGGACAGAGAAGCAGTGGGTTCACTGCAATCTGAATTCTGAGTGATAATGATTCAACGTGCCTAAAAATGCCAAATGTCTCCTCCTTCTCTCTCCCATGGGGATCACAAACCGCCAGTATCGTTTTCCATTTTTCTTTTCTATTTACTTGTCTATTTTTCTATTTACCTTCCCCTTCCCCTTCCCTTTCCCTTCTTCCCCTTCCCGTTCCCACTCCTTCCCTTCTTCCCCTCTTCCTCTTCTGCTTCCTCTTCCTCTTCCTTTTTTGTCATGAAATCTGCTGTAAGCTTTGAATCTCTCCCAGCTCCTGTTCAGTGTTTGAAAGAGTAGACAAATGCTTTTTGTAGAGCACCACAAGAGACTAATGGATAGTTTGTGCCAATAACTTGTGATTTCAGGGGTGAAAACTTCTTAAAAATAAACATATAGTTAAATTTTCAGCATTTCTACAGATAGCATAATATTTTTGTAATTCAAATTTATTTTCTAAAATCTAGTAAAATTTCTAACTTAGAAAGATCATGAGTTATTCAAACTATCCAAAATCTTGCCTTAATTTATATATGAGGACATGAGAGAAAGAGATGAGCAGAGGCTCCCCAGGGATGGGGTGGAGTCACCATCTCTGGAAGTGTTCAAAAAATGGGTAGACATGGCACTTCATGATATGGTTTAGTGGACATGGTGGTGTTTGCTGAAAGGTTGAACTCGATGATCTTTGAGGTCTTTCCCAACTTTAATAATTCCATGATTTTTTTTATTCTGTAAAGTCACCATATTTCATCATGATAGAACATTACATTTTATCTGGATTAGATACACCGGGTTTGGGCATGGATCCCACATTGGCCATGTCTGCATGGAACCCTCTTCAGGGAAATAAACCCTGATTTAGGCTTTGATTCAGCAGCTCTGTGTCTGACTCGGCCAGGAGGAGGAGTCCCCCCTGCCCTGAGGAGGAAGGAGCAGAAGAGACAACACGTGGTGGACTGACCCCGGCCTCCATTCCCCGTCCCCTGTGCTGCTGGGGCGGAGGGACAGAGAGGCTCTGATGGGCACCTGGTGTCCAACCAGGGTCAACCCACCACGGTAACAAGACTTTGGTCTTGTCTGGAAAAGCAGCCTGCAAAAAATGCTCTGTTTCACATCCCATAGGACACGAGATCAATCTTCAAATCAAGATGGTGCTTTGTTTATGTTTTAAAGCAAAAGGACCCAGCAGGCTTTGTAATCTCTCCCAAAGAGAACAAAACTGCAAAACTGCTATTCTTGTTAGTATTTGTCTAACTTTTTTCAGATCTTATTAAATGGCTCCTCAACTATTTCCTGCAGCTCCCGGCTCCTTCCTGGAGAGTTAATTACCTACAGTGCAAGCACATGCACCCATTTAAACTTTGTTACATTTAATTTCATCTCTGGTGGAGGTGGAAAGAGCTCTGTCTCCCAAAACAGCTCAAAGTGGTAAAGGTTTATTTAAAAAAAACTAACTCAAACTTTTATTTTTTTAAATAATTTTCACTGTCATAACTACAAAGGGAACTTCTAATTGAAGCCTGTTGCGATATCACCTTCTGAAGGCAGACAGACTCCATTTACAGCAAGGAAAAGGTTGCATTTGACATTTTCTCTTTTCAAAGTGGCTCTGTACCAAAGCTGTTACAATTATCTGAGTTCAAAACTAATAGCAGCAAAACCTGACATACAGCACGTTCATTTTTGGTGGTGGGAGCATGACTGGCAGGAAAATAGCTGATGTTGCTGACCTCTGGGTTTTCATCATTAACCTTGAGAACATATGAGCCATTAAAAGGAAATAAAGGATTGCTGTCACTGTTCAACAGTTTGCATGTCTATGTGCTCTAAAAAAAGTCCTGCTTTTGACACTAAAATCCACTTTCTCATCCTACACCCACGGCAGATTCTCTTACTGAGATGTAGCACTAGTCCTCCACCCACTGACCAACTGACTTCTCACTTTTTTGACATTCCTGAGACCAAGTTAATTTGGTTGATGGAGTTTTTACATACAGAGGGTTCAATCCAGAGTTCATGAAGTCAATGGAAGTTCTTCTCTTTATTTTACTGGATCTTGTACCAGGTTAGCAAAGAACAAATGCTCCTACTTTAAGTTCCAGTTATTCCTCATTAAAAGGAAAAAAAAAAAAAAAACCCACACAAGAACAAAACAAAACAAAAAATCAAAGAAAAGAAGTGAAAATAAATTGGCAGTGACATAAAGGAGAGAACAATTTAAAGAGCCCTCATCTGATGGTTGTGCAGCAGCTTTCTCCTAACTACATGACATTCACACTATGCCAATAGAAGTCAGACATGTGGAAGACACACGTAACAGCCTGGTTTGACACTTCTCAGCAGGCTGGGAAATACTGAATTGGACCAGCTCAAGGCTCAGGACAGAGCTAAAACACAAATGGAGAAAGTAAAGCAGGTATCTATGAAACAAAAAACTGGGATATAGATTTTCCTGGTCCTCCTGCCACCAGAGCATGGGAAGGGTGGAGACAGCAACATTTCCTGGTAGAGGTTCAACCCACTCACCACAAAAACAATTATTATCCTGTATTTGCTGAATGTCCTCCTCCAGTACCATCAGTCACAGCATCTAATATGATTTTCCTACACTCTTGCAAGGAAAGAGAAGAGTCCAGGAAAAGTTGATGCTACCTCAGGAGCTCTGTTGCTTATCCCTGGAGTTGCCCAGGGTACCTGCTGTATAAAATTACAGCAATTTCAGGGATGTTTGATACCGACTGGTTTTGATTTCTTCAAGGAAACAGTTTTAGTGCTATCTAACAAGAAGAGGTCACAGACATGCCTCTAAAAATGCACATAAACTCTGGATAATTCCACCTGAAACAAGAGATAAATGCTCATTTCGTATTTAAGAACATGTCTTAGTTTTAAAAACAGATTATAGGAAAGCTTATTCATTTACTTGAATGAAATATCTTAAGGAAAGATGTGGCTAGTGTGCCAAAATTAATGACTTTCACAGATCTTCATGATTTTTCTTTTAACATTCAAAAGAAGTACGTCTCAAAAAATATCATGGTACAAATTTAAATGCCTAAATACAGCTCTTATCTCTCTCTGCCTACACCACCTGCCATTTCAGATTTCTGGAATGGACCAAGAAAAAAAACAAATAGAGAAGCTTCAGGTTGATCTCTCTGCTATTATATTTTTCATATTACTGGCTTCTTTCTTGTTATCTTTCTATCCAACTTAATCAAGTCTGTAATGTTAATTCTCTTCCACAGAAATAAGCCTCTCTACCCCCTATGCTTCTTACCTTTTATGTTGCCCTTTTCGAGACTTTTTTATTTCTTTCCCTTAGTTTTTAGAGCAAAAGTGATCAAACTGAAATGCAGTACTCATGGTGAGTGAATGCAAGTTATTCCTGTAATAGCTCTAATATTTAATAAGAGATTCTTCATTCAATTTTGATTTAACCTTCAGTCTCACGTTTTTAAAATCACTGCTTAACATTGAGCCCATGTCCCTCACTAAATGTCCTTGCAGCCTTTCCTCTCTGACACTTTTTTCCATGTTCCAACAACAAGTGTTTCTCTCAGAACCCCCCAATCCATTAACAATAAAAATATTTAGGCAAAATATGTCAGGTTTGAAAAGAACTAACCCCCAAAAGCATAAAAAGAGTGCCTTCCTTCCCAGCTCCATAATGACCAAAAGTTTTACTGACAAGTCTGCTTAGGCCATGGTAAATTGAGGTAAAATCCTAATTCTGCCTAAAATCAAATGTGATGTGAGTCAAACCTGTTATCTCCTCAGTCACCAAATTGCACTTTGCCTCTCTATTTTGATTTAAAAAACTTCCTAAATTGTTAATTAAGTCCAATGCGGGTCCTAAAAGACTTTCAGGTTTTCATGAAGCAAGGAAACTTCAATACCTCACTTCAATAAAATTTTGCCACAAGTTTTGTGGGATTGAATTTTCATGAAATCCTTCTGAACAAATGGAAGGATATATTATAACAAAGATTTATTATGATTTCTTTTTATTATTCTATATATGCAAGCTAAGCAGATGTCACCAATCTTATCTGGTTGCATGTTAATCTCACCTCCACTGAACTGTATTTTTACATGTAGTCACAGGTGATGAAAACATTCTCTCTTTACACACACAAAAAAAAAAAAAAAAAAAAAAAAAAAAAAAAAAAAAAAAAAAGCCCCAACCAACCAACCAACCAACCAACCAACAATAAAAACAAACAAAAAACCTTCCCCCCAAAACAAAACAAAACAAAACAAAACAAAACAAAACAAAACCCCAAACAAAAACAAAAACAAAACAACAACAACAACAAACAAAAAACCTTTTTCATTTCTTTCACAGCTGCTGAAACCCTCCAGAATGTTTTCTTTTTGAAATCCACACACATCTTATCACCTTCTGTAGAACATTGTACTTGACTAACAGGGCTATCCTTGAAACAAAACACAAAGTGTTTGTGAATAATTTTGAGCCTGATAAGCCCACGTGAGAACATTGTGCCTGGCACACTTGACCTGCCATGAATCACAAAATTTAGGAGACAGCATCTCCTTTAGTATAAAAGGTGGCTCTGTTGACCATGTAACAATATTTATCAAAAATATTGCTTTATCTTTTATTTTAGCAATGAGATGTATGCAGGTGATTGTATGTCAATGATTTATGTCAATGGAACTGGATAATGTTCTTTGTTTGGCTTTTGGAGTTTTTTTGTTTGTTTGTTTTTCTGAGCTGATTTTGGAGTGAAAAAATATTTAGATTGAAAGCTCTCTCAGAGTTGAGCAGGATTAATGCCTTTGGACAACACATTTTCTTACTTCCACCTGTGTCATGGGGTTCTCCTTGGCACAGGAATACTCTCACTTTGTGCTCTACAAATGTTCATCTTTGCTGTTGGTGGACAAGAGATGGAAGGCTGAGATTAAAGACGGCTCCGATTTTCTGGCTTTCCATGAATTTTCCTCTGGATCACATAAAACATTTACTAGTTCACTGCAGTACTCCCAGATTATTTTTTAGCATTCAGAATAGCAGTCCTGTTGAAGGCACAGCTAAGATCTTCTTCATCCAATTCTCTGACTGCCTTTTTTTAATGCCTATATTACATAATCAAATATAATTAAAATTACCAAACCTACAAGATGTACAGAGAGTTAGATTTCTGCTTTGCTTTATCAAATTAGTTGCCTTATCCACTGGAAGCTCAGATGAAAAGCTGGGGGACAGGTTATGGTGTGTTTATTGTGGGTCAGTGTGGATTCATTGACTTACATCTGCTGAGAACTGATTACCCAAACTCCTACAACAAAAATCTTTGCATGACTCGTATATTCAGGTTGTTCTTTCTGCCTGCAGTCAGGGAAAGGAATATTGCCATGTGAAGCACATTAGCAAACAATAATGAAATATTGTCATTCACTTGGTTGAGCACAGGATGGAACAAAGTCAAGGGCTTTTTGAAGTTTTTGGAGTTCACATTCTCAGCTGGAATAAATCAATATTGCTGTAATTACCTCTGTTGTGTTGCATAATCTGCAAATCAGGTTCATTTTTAGGCTTTTTTCCCCACCTATATCAAAGCAAATTGCTCTTTACTCTGATTTAACCCTGACTGATCTATTGATAATGATAAAATTTTAAACCCTGATAAAGAAAGAAAGTTTAAAGATGGCATATTTTTGAGTACAGAAGGGTGGTGATTGTATGGCTCCTGATTTAATCTCTGTTTCATCCTCATTCTCCTTAGATGGACAAGTTACTCTGCTTTATGTATACATAAATGTTCTTTAAGGTTCTCTTTATTTCATTCTCTAGCCATATAGAAAATAATGAGGTCCCCAATGAAAGCCTTAAGGGTCTCCTAAACAATCAGGGAGGAACAACTGGCTGTCTTATGAGCCCCTGTGAAAATAGCAATTTGTTCATTAATCATGGAAGTAAAGCCTCATCACTGGAGAATTAAGTCAGCCTTACTCCATGGATAACAACAAAACCACCTGCAACATGAGTGAAACATTCATCCCACTAAACCTGTAAATTCCATGTACTGGCACTGCATTAACCCTTTCCCTTTCTATCTTATGAAGATCTTTCTTGGTACAGTAATTATGACTGATTTAGTGCCTTTTTCCACCCTGTAAAAAAGAGGTGAATGAATGTATTGACCCTGTAAATTATGTTAAATCCTTTTCTACTAACTTGAGGTTTTGAGCATTAAAGTTTCTTCTTATTATTAGCAACAGCTGAAATTACTTTACAACACTGCAAGTTATGTAAAATGTAATGATTTGTGAGATGGAGCCAAATATTGCTACTTATATAGGA
Organism: Chaetops frenatus; assembly: GCA_013400775.1. Taxonomy (NCBI): domain Eukaryota; kingdom Metazoa; phylum Chordata; class Aves; order Passeriformes; family Picathartidae; genus Chaetops; species Chaetops frenatus. The sequence continues at coordinate 125,154 of VZTR01015089.1, forward strand.
ATATACACGTTGTTGGAAATTAAGCCCACAGTTAGGAAAAGAACCATTAAAGGCCCCAGTTATCAGTTTCTCCTCACCAGTTCCCAGTGAAACACCCATCTTTGCAGGATATTATTTTTGCTACGTTTGGTCCTTTAAGAAGCTCACCAGCTGGTTACAAGGATCCACGTAGGAAAGAGGGTGGGCAGCTGGGATTTGGTTTACTTGGATTTAGGCTGGTGTAGAGTCACGGCCTTAAAGTAAATCATACAAGTCTGTGTAATATAGAATATAGTCTTATATCACTGCATTGAAAATTGACATTTAGCGTTTATGTTCTTGCACTTAAATATTACCTTCAACATTATTCCATAATTACCTTGGATCTCATTGTGGTTGAAAAATATGAAACACAGGGCTAGACCTTGGAATTGGCTTTGGAAGACATTGTGACAGCCTCTATTTCACAGGAGAAAATGCAGAAGTGCACATGAGAAAATTCACAAGAACTTGAATTCTCTGTCTCCACATGCATACATTATATACAGATTGAAATTTAAAAGAAAAAAACAAAACCCACATCATTTTGAGGAAAAATATTTAAAAAGTAACAGTATGGAGTGAGTCTTTATCTTAAGTAGACCTATGAAGGATACACAGGGGATAGAATTAGGTTTTCATGGATGTGCACTACAAAAAAACCTAAAGGAGGAAGTTGCAGGCTGTCAGAATAGAAATTCTCACTGTGTAAAGGCAGATGACTTTTCAAGGAGGGCAAATTGGAATACAGCCCCTGAGGGGTTATGGGATGTCTCTCTTTGAACAGTTTCTAAACTACAGCTGGACACATCTGGGCAAGGCACTAAGCAAGCTTATTAAAGTTTGAATTCATTTGTGTTGTCTGCTTTTTATTTTGTATTTACTGCAACCATTTTGCAAAATCTGTTTTCCTCAATTTTTTAAAAGTTTTTGTTGCATTATTGACCTTCAGAGAGTTTTGTTATACAGAGCCAGTCCCTCCTTGAGATGCAAATAAGCAAAAACCATTGTAAACATCTCCTACTAGAAATATCAAAACACCTCTTTTCACCAAATCTTAATCTTATTCTGCTACAATGTTCAGTCAAGGAAAGTACAGGGCTAAACAGATGGGAAACACAGGCAAAAGTCCAGTGGAACCTGTAGAAACCAAACCTGAATTGCCAAAATTTGTCTTCCTCTTGCAATTCTAAGAGATTTGAAGGGACCGGCGGCACATAGGGTGGCTGACTGCATTCTCCTCTTCCCCTGCTATGAATTTGGATATTGCAATGATAGTTTGGAGGAAAGGGAGATGTTGGAGTGCTGTGCAGACTCTTTAATGTGTTCAGCCTGTCTTGTTCTCTTCAGGTCCTTTTTTATTTTTCTCCTTTGTTTTCTGGATAAGATGCTGAGTAATGAGGCTTTGTTTTGGAAAGGTGACATATATAGCACTGAATTTTTCATCTTGAATTATCTTCACAAGAATAAAACTCCAAATATTTGTTTTTAATTTCCAATCTCAATTTCAATAGAAACCTTTGAAGGTGCTGCTGAATTCACCTAGGAATAGCAAACTTGACTCACAGTCAACTGTTCCCCTCATTGTGTGCTTGGGGGGGGAAAAAATCCATGTACACAGACTTTGTTATTTCATATAAGGCAGTTTTATGGCACTGCATGTTATATGCACTTTTCTGAACAACAGCAGAAACAGGACACTGAGATAAATCAGTGAGTATAGATGTTATCATCAACAACAAAAAAGCTTCTTTTAATAGTGCTATGGATTATTCTTAAAGTGAGTTCTTTCTTTTATGTGTTCAATTGAAGATGGTATTAAATTTTTTTAATGATATTACAAGAAGTCTTACAAGAAACAAATGTAAATTTTTCCTCTGTGAGTAAACCCTGACCCGGAACTCATTTTCTCAACAAGTAACACAGAGCTATGCACTACAGGAAAAAAAAAAAATCTCTGCCAAAGTACACATATTTTTAGTGCAGTCTCTCACAGAAAAAGAAGAAGTCAGGTTTTGTTATGCAATATCACTTAAATAAACTGGTACTTTAGGGAAGAGTGACATTTTTATAGCTGCTTGATGTAACAACTTCCATAAGGTTCAGTGGAAGTTACTGATTGTACAAAGATAATATTCCCTAAAAGCTACAAAATTCACACGTCATTTAGCTTTAATTAAAAATAGACAGCCCCAAAATTTAATCCTTTGGCAAAGTGAAGTGCTGAAAACATATATGTTTGTGATACAGTGATAGAATTTAAAACAAAAATGTCCAGGAAATACTGGCATTATGGAACTTGACTTCTTTCCAGAACCGAATTAATCATGGCTTTTGAGTGATCTGTAGATTTAGTAAAATAAAACAAAAAACCAAGCCAACCAACTAACCAAAGAAGCAAAAAAATAACAAAAAAATACAAAAAAAAAAAAAAAAAAAAAAAACCAAAAAAAAAAAAAAAAAAAAAAAAAAAAAAAAAAAAATTGTATTTGATCATGCATATTTTTATAAT
>VZTR01015089.1:146616-175468 GCA_013400775.1 Chaetops frenatus
AATAATAGTATTAGTAGTGGTAGTAGTAGTAGTAATAGAAGTGGTAGTAGTAGTAGTAATAGAAGTAGTAAAATATTAGCCTGAAGCCTCCTTTTTGCACCAAAACTGAAGATAAACTAAATGTAAAGTAGGGAGACTCCAGACAAGAAGAGGGGGTGTTGTCACAATGTAGAAAGATTTCCACATAAATATATATTTTCCAGTGTTTCTGTTATCATGGTGGTCCACATTTCAAAGAAGGGAAACAAAGACACACTGCTTCAGAGTTCCAGCATTAGGTAAGGTAAATATCTGGACAGAACATCTAGTGTCCAAGAACTAAAAAACTTGATAGCTCTCAAGTGTCTTTGAGGAGAAACAAATACGCAAAAGAAAACCACAAAGGATTCATCTGACTGTGTGTGCTAATGTTTAACAGATGCTGGTACTTACAGGAGTGTTATGAGAATTAATTAATGATTGCTGGTAAAAGTAAGCCAAGGAAGCAGGTTTTTTCCATATGATGAACATATTGGGAAAGAGGCAATTTTCCTTTTGTTAACTTTATAGTAGATAAGTGAAACACACTCTTGGTCATGAACACAAGGCTTTTAAATATATTCACAATAAAATCTGAAAGTAATTTAGTCATAGTTCATGAGTCATATAATATCCTGAGTTTGAAGGGACACACAGGGATCATCCAAGTCCAGCTCCAGGCCTGTACAAGACAGCTCCAAGAAAAAACAAAATAAAATTATCCCATGAATTTGTAAATCATATGTTCTTTAATACCACCATTACTTCATGCCTGAGAGCAGGGAGAATCTTCTGTTCTGTGCCTGGAATCCCCTTGTCTCATAGAGGTCTTGTACTTAGTTGGGTTAAATTTGTTCTACCACAATATGAAGAATAATTGGCAATGAGTCCAAATTCACTGCTTCTATACTTAGATAATTTGGAAATTTAAAACTCCCCACAAAGAAAAATCAGCTATGAGATAGAGGTAGTTTAAGGTCAATGTGCACATCCTAACGTGTTGTGTTTGCACATACTCCCTGTTTTGGCCGTCCATGAGCTTTAGCTTTAGTTGATAACAGGAGTAATGGTGACAACTATAGTTACAACTCTCCTTGTAACTTTCTGTCTTCTCTAAAGACAGAGTGATGCAAAATAAAGAGACATCAATAATATTAATTCTGTGCTTATATGGCACACAATACCTGTTTCTCAGTTTTTTGGGGGTTTTTTAGAATCACAGAATCATTAAGGCTGGAGGAGATGTCTACAAGTATTGACCATCAAGTTGAAATATTAACCCAAACCCACCACTAAGCCATGTCCCCAAGTGTCACAACTACTCATTTTTTGAACACTTCCAGGGATAGTGGTTCCATCACTTCCCTGGTCAGCCCTTTACAATGTTTGACAACCCCTTCAGAGAAGAAATTTTCCCTAATATCCCATGTAAATCTCCTGTGGTGCAACTTGAGACTGTTTCCTCTTGTCCAGTCATTTGTTACCTGGTAGGATGCTGATCCTCACCTGGCCACAACTTCCTGTCGGGGAGTTGTAGAGAGCAAAGAGGTCCCCCTGAACCTCCTTTTCTCCAGGCTGAGCCACCCCAGGTCCTTCAGCTGCTCCTGATGCTCCAGACCCTCCCCCAGCTCTGTTGTCACTCTCTGGGCAGGCTCCAGCCCCTCAATGTTTGCCTTGTAGGGAGGGGCCCGGTTCCAGACCCCACTGGAAACCAAGAGATCAAGAGGGAGGTGAAGCAGCACCCTTGATGTTTGCAGCCAGGCAGGAACTGCACCAGATTGCAACAGACTAAACTGGGGCTGATACTGATGCTTTGGACCCAATCCAAATTTGAAAACTCTGTTTTGTGGAGCAATTAACACTAACTTTATTTGCTGAATAAATGAATGTTTGGGCTCCGGAGAACAATTGATATAATTGCAACATCCTCCACTTCCCTTTTTTATTCCCTTGGCAATTCAATGCGAAGTTTCATGGATGATGTACTGATCTAAGAGAAGTAATAAATTATGGAATTCAGTCAAAGCTTTTGCTAATCGTTAGGATCGCAGAGAGATCTATTTTGCCATGGAATGTGATATATTTATAAATACATAAAATTACTTTTCCCAGTAGTGTTATTGCACGACCTTTTTAACCATCTTTGCACAGGAAAAATATTCTTTTACTGTTAGTGAATAACAAGGTTTGCTAAAGCCTTCCATGCAGTGACGTTTAATTGTCTTGCTGGCAAGAAAGTCTCTTCGGGAAACCCTTCTTTATTTAGATGTGTGTAACACTTGGACCCTTCTTTCTGTCTTTAGGTCCCAAACGGCACCTTTAGAAGTGGTTCCAAGTCACACTTTGATTCTGCAGCAGCGCGGCTCGGGCGGCTCAGCACTGCTGCCTTCCCGAGAGCATCTCCACGGGAGAGGATGCTCCGGTAGGGAGGAGGGTGCGCGCCACCCTCACACCCGCGGCTGCCTGATACAGTAAAGGCAACGGAGGCAGAAGGGGTTCCTGTATGAAAGTCCAGCGGGGTTTATTGGGTCCACGCGCTGAAGGTACCGTGAACTGATACGCAGGAAAACTCCACAACTGGTGAGTTGTAAAGTAGGTGTGTTTATTGCAGCGCTGGGGCGCATGGGGGATCGCTCCTCCAAAGACGTGTGTGCCATCAGCAGCCCCTGTCTCTGCATGTATCCTCTGAACAGTTACACATGCATTAAGTTACACAATACGCCTACACATATTCATAATTTCTCCCTGCTTTGTATTATAATGAGCTCAAAAGTCATTTCCATATGCCCGCATTTGTGCAGTGCCTCCTGGTGGTGGTGGGCTGGAGTCTCTGGGATGCAGTAAGGGGTCTTCATCCCTGTGGCTTTCTTTGACCTCTCTGTCTGGGCAGGTGTCCCAGGTTAGCTTGCCCTGGCCAAAACCACAAGCTTGATTCTTACTGGCTTGGGCTGGCTCTTTGGTCGCGGTGTCTGCTCTTTATCAATGGTCCTGCATCCTCCCTTAAATCTTTCTTTTCTGCTTGTGAAGCACAGTAAGAGTTAAACCAGCATAAATGTTAAGCAAGCAATATCTAGCAAGCAGTTGCAAGATTTAGCAATACCTGTGATCAGCAATTAACACTTAAAGCTTCAAGCCCCCTGTATCAGAACAAAGAACCAGAACCAAGGCAGGGTCCTAGGGTTTTACCAAGGAGGCAAAGGGCGGGGAGAGCATCAGAGTCCAATGGTCTGAGGGCCCAGGGGTGGTGCACAGGAGAGGCCAATGGGGAGATAGGGAAGGAGTGGCCAGGGCAGACAAACAGGGGGGCAAACCAACAGGGGTACAGAGATCGGGGAACTTACTAGAGCATAACTTCACATGGCAAACTGGGGAATGAGCTGGCCAATGTGCCAGCACCAATGGGGCTACAGGATACAGAATGTGGCAATATAGGGCAAACAGGGGGGAGTGGAACTGGCATCTGTGACAGGGGTCTGCACAGATCAACAGGAGAGGCCAATACCTAGGGAATGCCCTTCCAGGGCTCTGCCCTATGTCTCCCGACAGGCCCACCGGCCTCCATATGATTCCATTTAAAATTAAAAGAACTGCACAGGCTTGTGATGGCCATTGTCACATATGCATTGTAATAAGAAAAAGCTATATAAGAATCAAAGAAAATTCACCAGAGAAAAGGTTTAGTCTTGTTAATTCCTTAGTTCAAATGGAAGTTTGGTATCTTCTGTCATTTCTCACATTCTGTTTTTCTTACCAAATTTTTAAAGCAACTTGCAGCTGAGATTCCACATCTATTGAAATAATAATCTATTTCAGTATTAAGCTTTCTAATATTAAGGTTAGTCCTTCACTTTCAACCTGAACCACATTTAACCTTCTTGCCTTATTTTAAACTTTGTCCTTTTTGTGGTGTCTACAATGTCTATCTACAGTGTCTATCCATTAAGAATCAAAACAAAAGATATTGTATACTCTTTCCCTTCCAACAACGTTTCATATATCCAAAGACACCTCTGCTAAACGTTTTCTGTTTCTTTATCATTCCTCAAAGTTTCTGTTTCCTAGATTGCTTTTTTTTTTAAATTTGAATAACTCCAGTAGATTTCCTTTTTAAAGTTTAATGTTCAAGTGTGTACATGATATTCCATCTGATAAACCGTGGGAATATTATTTCCCTTTTATATTAAAAAAAGAAAAGGAAATTATAATTGGTGATTTAGTTAAGAAAAAATCCAAATGTTAAAGGAAAAACAATTCCATTTTGATGAGACTGAAAAGGGCTGTTTCAGTTTTTTGCATAAGCATCATATTTTTGAAGGTGGATTTTTTGGAAGATTGTGGGGATTTTGGCTACTCAACATTTTGTCTTGTAANTACCGTGAACTGATACGCAGGAAAACTCCACAACTGGTGAGTTGTAAAGTAGGTGTGTTTATTGCAGCGCTGGGGCGCATGGGGGATCGCTCCTCCAAAGACGTGTGTGCCATCAGCAGCCCCTGTCTCTGCATGTATCCTCTGAACAGTTACACATGCATTAAGTTACACAATACGCCTACACATATTCATAATTTCTCCCTGCTTTGTATTATAATGAGCTCAAAAGTCATTTCCATATGCCCGCATTTGTGCAGTGCCTCCTGGTGGTGGTGGGCTGGAGTCTCTGGGATGCAGTAAGGGGTCTTCATCCCTGTGGCTTTCTTTGACCTCTCTGTCTGGGCAGGTGTCCCAGGTTAGCTTGCCCTGGCCAAAACCACAAGCTTGATTCTTACTGGCTTGGGCTGGCTCTTTGGTCGCGGTGTCTGCTCTTTATCAATGGTCCTGCATCCTCCCTTAAATCTTTCTTTTCTGCTTGTGAAGCACAGTAAGAGTTAAACCAGCATAAATGTTAAGCAAGCAATATCTAGCAAGCAGTTGCAAGATTTAGCAATACCTGTGATCAGCAATTAACACTTAAAGCTTCAAGCCCCCTGTATCAGAACAAAGAACCAGAACCAAGGCAGGGTCCTAGGGTTTTACCAAGGAGGCAAAGGGCGGGGAGAGCATCAGAGTCCAATGGTCTGAGGGCCCAGGGGTGGTGCACAGGAGAGGCCAATGGGGAGATAGGGAAGGAGTGGCCAGGGCAGACAAACAGGGGGGCAAACCAACAGGGGTACAGAGATCGGGGAACTTACTAGAGCATAACTTCACATGGCAAACTGGGGAATGAGCTGGCCAATGTGCCAGCACCAATGGGGCTACAGGATACAGAATGTGGCAATATAGGGCAAACAGGGGGGAGTGGAACTGGCATCTGTGACAGGGGTCTGCACAGATCAACAGGAGAGGCCAATACCTAGGGAATGCCCTTCCAGGGCTCTGCCCTATGTCTCCCGACAGGCCCACCGGCCTCCATATGATTCCATTTAAAATTAAAAGAACTGCACAGGCTTGTGATGGCCATTGTCACATATGCATTGTAATAAGAAAAAGCTATATAAGAATCAAAGAAAATTCACCAGAGAAAAGGTTTAGTCTTGTTAATTCCTTAGTTCAAATGGAAGTTTGGTATCTTCTGTCATTTCTCACATTCTGTTTTTCTTACCAAATTTTTAAAGCAACTTGCAGCTGAGATTCCACATCTATTGAAATAATAATCTATTTCAGTATTAAGCTTTCTAATATTAAGGTTAGTCCTTCACTTTCAACCTGAACCACATTTAACCTTCTTGCCTTATTTTAAACTTTGTCCTTTTTGTGGTGTCTACAATGTCTATCTACAGTGTCTATCCATTAAGAATCAAAACAAAAGATATTGTATACTCTTTCCCTTCCAACAACGTTTCATATATCCAAAGACACCTCTGCTAAACGTTTTCTGTTTCTTTATCATTCCTCAAAGTTTCTGTTTCCTAGATTGCTTTTTTTTTTAAATTTGAATAACTCCAGTAGATTTCCTTTTTAAAGTTTAATGTTCAAGTGTGTACATGATATTCCATCTGATAAACCGTGGGAATATTATTTCCCTTTTATATTAAAAAAAGAAAAGGAAATTATAATTGGTGATTTAGTTAAGAAAAAATCCAAATGTTAAAGGAAAAACAATTCCATTTTGATGAGACTGAAAAGGGCTGTTTCAGTTTTTTGCATAAGCATCATATTTTTGAAGGTGGATTTTTTGGAAGATTGTGGGGATTTTGGCTACTCAACATTTTGTCTTGTAAGAAAAACTTAAGTCAGAAAATTTACAGTGGAGCTGAGCCATTTCAGGAACTCAAGAAATTAATTGACTTAATATAAAGAGAAAAAGCCAATAAGTCTCCTGAGAACGACCACAAAGGAAGTTGGAACCTGAAGGGACATTTTGTTGTCTCCATGGTATACATTCTGATTTTAGTACTGGATTTGTGTTTCCAGGAACAGAGTTCAGCAGCTGAGTCTCTGCACAGCAGTTTAGGAGAGTGAGAGAAAATAAAAGTTTTCATAGAAATTTTCCCACCTCCACGGAGTTTATTCTCTGTTTGCATCCTCACTTTCATATGAAAACATTACAATTTAAAGTGATTTACTATTATTTCCTGTCACATTCAGAACTTACTGTTCAAATTTCCTTCTGTCATACAAGGGTGCACTTCTAAATATCTAAAAGCACAAGCCAGGGCCTTTAATAACAATTAAGTTCCTTGAACATAAAGACAAATGTGATGCCAGCCCAGAAGAGTTTACAATACACTCAATACACCAGTCAATACTAATTGAAAATCACAGAAGGCTTTGCATTTTGAACTGTCCATATAATTGATTTTTCCTTCCATTAGTGAGCCAACTGAATATTTCCTTTAGCCTCTGCTACTGTTATGTNACACTTAAAGCTTCAAGCCCCCTGTATCAGAACAAAGAACCAGAACCAAGGCAGGGTCCTAGGGTTTTACCAAGGAGGCAAAGGGCGGGGAGAGCATCAGAGTCCAATGGTCTGAGGGCCCAGGGGTGGTGCACAGGAGAGGCCAATGGGGAGATAGGGAAGGAGTGGCCAGGGCAGACAAACAGGGGGGCAAACCAACAGGGGTACAGAGATCGGGGAACTTACTAGAGCATAACTTCACATGGCAAACTGGGGAATGAGCTGGCCAATGTGCCAGCACCAATGGGGCTACAGGATACAGAATGTGGCAATATAGGGCAAACAGGGGGGAGTGGAACTGGCATCTGTGACAGGGGTCTGCACAGATCAACAGGAGAGGCCAATACCTAGGGAATGCCCTTCCAGGGCTCTGCCCTATGTCTCCCGACAGGCCCACCGGCCTCCATATGATTCCATTTAAAATTAAAAGAACTGCACAGGCTTGTGATGGCCATTGTCACATATGCATTGTAATAAGAAAAAGCTATATAAGAATCAAAGAAAATTCACCAGAGAAAAGGTTTAGTCTTGTTAATTCCTTAGTTCAAATGGAAGTTTGGTATCTTCTGTCATTTCTCACATTCTGTTTTTCTTACCAAATTTTTAAAGCAACTTGCAGCTGAGATTCCACATCTATTGAAATAATAATCTATTTCAGTATTAAGCTTTCTAATATTAAGGTTAGTCCTTCACTTTCAACCTGAACCACATTTAACCTTCTTGCCTTATTTTAAACTTTGTCCTTTTTGTGGTGTCTACAATGTCTATCTACAGTGTCTATCCATTAAGAATCAAAACAAAAGATATTGTATACTCTTTCCCTTCCAACAACGTTTCATATATCCAAAGACACCTCTGCTAAACGTTTTCTGTTTCTTTATCATTCCTCAAAGTTTCTGTTTCCTAGATTGCTTTTTTTTTTAAATTTGAATAACTCCAGTAGATTTCCTTTTTAAAGTTTAATGTTCAAGTGTGTACATGATATTCCATCTGATAAACCGTGGGAATATTATTTCCCTTTTATATTAAAAAAAGAAAAGGAAATTATAATTGGTGATTTAGTTAAGAAAAAATCCAAATGTTAAAGGAAAAACAATTCCATTTTGATGAGACTGAAAAGGGCTGTTTCAGTTTTTTGCATAAGCATCATATTTTTGAAGGTGGATTTTTTGGAAGATTGTGGGGATTTTGGCTACTCAACATTTTGTCTTGTAAGAAAAACTTAAGTCAGAAAATTTACAGTGGAGCTGAGCCATTTCAGGAACTCAAGAAATTAATTGACTTAATATAAAGAGAAAAAGCCAATAAGTCTCCTGAGAACGACCACAAAGGAAGTTGGAACCTGAAGGGACATTTTGTTGTCTCCATGGTATACATTCTGATTTTAGTACTGGATTTGTGTTTCCAGGAACAGAGTTCAGCAGCTGAGTCTCTGCACAGCAGTTTAGGAGAGTGAGAGAAAATAAAAGTTTTCATAGAAATTTTCCCACCTCCACGGAGTTTATTCTCTGTTTGCATCCTCACTTTCATATGAAAACATTACAATTTAAAGTGATTTACTATTATTTCCTGTCACATTCAGAACTTACTGTTCAAATTTCCTTCTGTCATACAAGGGTGCACTTCTAAATATCTAAAAGCACAAGCCAGGGCCTTTAATAACAATTAAGTTCCTTGAACATAAAGACAAATGTGATGCCAGCCCAGAAGAGTTTACAATACACTCAATACACCAGTCAATACTAATTGAAAATCACAGAAGGCTTTGCATTTTGAACTGTCCATATAATTGATTTTTCCTTCCATTAGTGAGCCAACTGAATATTTCCTTTAGCCTCTGCTACTGTTATGTCTTGCATTGTTTGTTCTTTAAGGAGAATATTTCTGCACAAGGTTTGCACACAACAAATGCAGAAAAGTTGAATATTTGTAAGCCTGCAGACTTCAGTAGAATATTTAGAAGCAAAGGAGAGTTTTAAAAGCTGTGACAATGCTGAGTTCCTGCTCCAGTGAAAGGACTATTCCTCAGTTTGTAATTGTCAATGTAGCAATTAGTAACAGGTTTTTTTTTCTGGTAAAGTTCTCCTAAAGAATGAAATCTGTGCCCAGCATAAAAGTAAAGCATCAGGTAATCAGGGATATGGAGAAAGTACAAGGATGCAGAACATCCATTCTATACAGGATGTTGCTTGTGTATAGCCTTTCTTCCTACATGACTCAGAAAAAAAAGCCCTTTAGTGGGTTTGGACTGGTTAAAATAGCACCTATGAAGGCCTAATCTTTCAGTAAATAGCTGTCACTGTAATAATATATTGGAAAATAGGAAAGGGTGCTCAGGTGAGGGGTTGGAAGTAAAAAGAAGGGGAGAAAGAAGATTTTCTCCATAATAAGGAAGAAATGCCTTTTGAATCAATGCACAGTGCTGTATTTGATGCAAAACTACTTGTGTGGGTGTGTTTGAGTTCTTATCTTCCTTTCTGCATAAGTTTTATTCAATAAAAGGGTATTTTTATCCCATATGCATGCATTCCTTCCTTTCTCATCTACAAACATAGCCAGATTCTAACTACACAGGTGGGTGATTTCAGCTTTTAAACTTAATTTCCAACTGAAATTCCTATTAATTGAAAAAAACGCCAAAAACAAACAAAAAAAACCAACCCCTTTTTAATTTAAATAATGAATAATAATTATCACCTCCATCTTCATTAACTGCCATCCTCAGGGCCTCCCTCAGAGACTTGATGTCAGGTTCATGAGGCCCCTGTTCTCGATGGGCTTGAAAAGGGATGTACAAGGAAAAGGTCTGTGAGAATGCCCCCTACACCTCCTGCACAGAGATATATGAGATGTGTTTGACCTGCTGTGCCAGTGGACATCTCTTGCCTAAAAGCTTCTTCAGTGTATAAAGGCTACAAAATCTGAGCTTTCACTTCATCCTTTTCTGCCACCCCTAATTTCCAAGGACTACTCCTGTGAATAGCACATCCATGCCCAAAACTGCAGTTAAACACTTGTGTGTCTGTAGTGAATCTTTGCCTGCAGAGACACAAGAAAGTAATTCCAATTCACTAAAATCCATGCATTTTACACTTCCTTTTGATCTTTTTCATTATGTTTCCTTTCAGCTAAAAGAAAAAGACTTGTCAAAGTGCCAGAACATTCTTTGTTTCAGGAGTGCAAGAGAGTTTTCTAGAATATAGGACAGACTGACAGTTATAATTTCTTTTCCCTGCAGACAGAACAGATGATATTTCCTAGTATTTCTTGGTGCTAGAGAGATAAGGAAAAAAAGTCACAGCTGACTCCTGATAGTGACAAAAAGGCATAAGATTTAAGGAAGTTCTGATAATTTAAGTGGTGAACAGAGCAAACTGACAGGTTATCTTCAGAGAGCCAGCAAGGTGTATGGATACGATGAAGGAATTTAACTTATATGAGTGTTTCAGTGTGGGATGATCAGAAAATGAACGGAATGAGACGTAGAATTCATTGCAACCTATGTTATCTAGATGCCACAGTGGAAAATAATAACAAATTTATTGCTTTTTTGCTGACTGCTCACTAACAATTGTGAAGCACCACTACTAGGTGGTACAGTTCTGTTCTGAAATACACTGTATCATCTGCCATTGGAGATTTATTCTAGTAAAAGGGAACTTATCTGTCCATTAGGACTATCAGCAGTAGCTTTTGACGTGGAGTTTTAGCACAGGGCACATGAAAACAGAAGTCAGATTTCCTTTATCATGTTATGGATAAGAATTTAAACCAAATTCTTCCATTCTGGGGGAAAAAAACCTAATCAAATAGGACAAAGGGGAATGTTTTTAAACTGAAAGAAGGCTGTTTTAGATTAGATATTAGGAAAATACTCTTTAAGGTGAGGATGGTGAGTCACAGGAACAGCTTGCCAAGAGAAGCTGCGGACACCCCATCCCTGGAAGTGTTCAAGGCCACTTGATGGATGGGGCTCTGAGCAACCTGGTCTAGTGGAAGGTGTCCCTGCCCATGGCAGGTGGTTGGAACTGGATGATCTTTAAGGTTCTTTCCAATCCAGTTCTAGAATTCTATGACTGCAGTTGCTAGTTTTCTCTGTGATCCTTTTCAGATTAACATCAGAGGCATTTCTAAATTAACTCATGTTTATTGTGCAGAATGGGAAGTATTGCAGAATATCTACTTTCATTCCCCATCTGGTAGCTTATATACATTTGTATTTTGACATCTGAATACCTGAGAGCCATTTCACAGTGGGAGTGAAAGTACATTGCAAATAACTCCTGGTCATGGCTGAGGTTTTACACAGAGGCCATTGGATTGCATTTTCTCCCTGCTGTTCCTCTTAATTTCACCCAGATGTGAGACCTCCAAGGTTCATCCTAAAAGGCTGAGACACTTCAATTAACACAGATAATCTTTCATAGAATTTCCTAACCAAAAGACCCTGTGTGGGCTGTCTGACTGCTGCAGGCTCTGAGGTGCAATCAGGACAGTTTACACACCATGTTTTATCTGCAGACAGGCAGAGGTTTGTGCTCTTGGAAAGAACTATCCCAGCCTGTGCTGCTCCACCTGGTGAGTTTCCTGCACCTTGACTGCAAAGCCAGAAGTCGCACTGGTACTGTCTCAGAGCTCTAGAATGAATTTGAAAGTGTGGGAAATCCATTCTGCCCAGAAAAGAAATTCAGGGTGAAGTCAGTTTGCATGTGGGTGGTAAATCTGACCACAGGAAGAATCAGCAGGCATGTGGAATGTGTGCTGCAAGACTTTACTCAGCATGCTCAGCACCATCACCTGTGGTACGAGGCAGGCAAGAGTCTAATGGGACAAGTTTCAGAAAGTTTAGAGCTTCTGCAGCCTGTTCATTGTTTATCCCAGCCTGTAATCTGGGTTCCCCATCCTGCTGGGCTGTCTGCAGTCTGTACAACAGAATTTAAACTCCCATAGCCCGAGATAAATCTTTTTCAGGAGAGAATTCAGTAGGACTTTGACAGGGTAAAGCAAACTGCAACACAGGCAGACATCAGCAAGGTGCAGTGTTTGCTGCAAGCCATGGGTAGCCTTATTTTAGTATAAGACATATCCCTCTTGGGAGAATATCTCTTTTCTATGGATGGACCAAAATGGACTTGCTGATCTTATAGACTTTTTCAATTTCAAAAAATTATGATTGTGCAATAACACAGGCAGAACTTATTGCCAACAAAATAATGCATCTCAGAACAGACTTTCTGGTTCAGCACTGAACAGAAGGGAGGAAAAATACACTGGAAAAAAACAACCCACTTGGTTTGATGAGTATCTTAAGCTTTGTAGTCATAACTATGATAGATAAATTAGTAATCTTTTCTTAATATTTATTACCACTTTGTCAGCCTGTGCAGAGCAGAAATGGGCAGTGGAATAGACCTTGCTTGAAAGGATGCCCAGTTGCTCTGGAGCTTTCTTTAAGCATTACTTTATTCTTTGTAAAATCCTGTTTTGGGTAATTTCCCCTCAGCAACAGCACAGCAGTGAATCATAAAAGAATGAAAAAGTGACAGCTGACACAGTGCTAAGGCTGAACCTTGATTTGCAGCTAAAGTTACATTTTAGATACTGGTCTCCATCAAGAGGCTCTGTTGTTTACTTTTAGGCAATTTGTTTCATGTCTCTCTGCTCCTTTTCTTCTATGTTGGTCAGGCTTGAATTTTCAGCAGCTGATCAACACATCTCACTGGACTCTGGTGAGAATTCTCTGTAATGCTGGCAGGACACCAATAAATAAATGTGTGCTAAACTGGAGCCTTGTTATCCTTTTCAGTGTTGATCTGAACAATGGGCTTAGCAGATGAAAGAGAAACATGCAGAGGTTGTGAGTCCTGGGGACACCAGAGTGGAAGGTTGAATTAAAAATTTGGAGGAACAATTTGAACCATGGTTCAGAGGGAATTTCAATACTAATAAAAACCAGTGTATGTTGCTACACTTCTGTATAGGAAATCAAATTCATATAACATAGAAGTAAATTGCTAGATAGTAGCCTGAGAAGACAACATTGAAGTTTTGCTAGGATGAGGGTCAGTGGTGTAACCCTGGAGCAGAAAAAGCACAGACCCTTCTGGGTTGTTTTGATGGGATGGTTGTACGTCAGTCTCAGTGGGTAACTGCTCTCATGTGCTCAGCTGGAGCCTTGTTTACAGGGCATTGAATATAAAACATGGAGATCAAGAGAAGGACAATGAAAGATCTAGAAAGCTACTGTGCATGTGCTAGGTTTGCTTTATCTGGAAAGAGGAATCTTGATTCAGTTGCCAAAATATTTTCTGTCTAGGAAAACTGGAGTTGCCTTATGTCATTCCTATAATCTGCAAAGGGTAGGCCAATGTGAGGGAAGTGGAGGTCAGGCAGGATCACAGAGGCATCTGAAGTAGTGCCATATGTCTGTGTTTGGGCAATTGAGTTACTGGCCAGAGAACAGAAAGGAAATATCAGAATCTTTTAAAAGGAGATAGCTGATTATGATTACTACTACTGCTACTGTTGTTGTTGTTATTATTATTATTATTATCATCATCATTATCCAGTGGCACAAAAAGTCAACTAAATCCAGCCCTAGGCATCTAAGAGTTAGCTGAAGTGTTCTCCAGGATTTGGTCACTACCTTGTCTAGATCTCTCCTGACTAAGAGGAGACCTTTAGATATCCATACAGAGACACCAAAACACGCCTTACTTGGTTTCAAGCTGATCTCCATGCTGAAATCTCATTTCGGTTGCCTGGACCACTCACTGTTCTGGTGGGCATGGATCCTCCAGAGGTCCAGTGTTATTTCTGTCAGCCTTATGAAGTGGTTTTTTGACTACCTCAAAACTTTTCATATGGCACTGAGTGCATGTGTATTTGACATTTACATCGAGAAACTTGTCACCTGGAGACTGAGCTGCACATTTCTCTTCCTGCTAGGACTGCAAATGCTGAGGGTTTTGCACTCCAAAAGGAGCATGACACTTTTGGAAACAGAGAGCCCTCTAACAGCTTCCTAAATTGCCTTGTAGGTAGGCAGATCTCCAGCATACAGGTGAAGTTGTTATTGAATGTTTTTAAAGATAAAAATTCCTTAGGAGGGTACCTCAAGATGGACATGTGGTTCTCTGATGTTGTGGATTTCTTTGCAAAGTGCAGATATGTTACACACAAGACTGGAATCATCAAAAGCTTCGGGTGTGAAGGAATCTGAAAGATCTTTAGGTTGCTAATCCCCTGCCTTTGTCAGAGACACCTCCCACTAGACCAACTTGCTCATTCCTTTAAAGGATGCTTTCCCAGAAAGAGAGTTTGTGCCAAAGCCACGATGAAAGCTGGGAATGATTTCTCTGCCCAAAATGAGAAAGGGAGCCAATCTGTCATGTTAGGCATTCACCTGTCTTCAGAGTATGAGCTTCTGGAATGACTAAGAATGAATCAAATCCACCTGATGATGAACAGCTCATTTACCCTTGACTGAGCCTGTTTTCCCTCCCCAGCACCACTGAACAGGTTTTCACAGCAGCAGCTCACACAGAGAATCCTTCCATCACCACTGGAGAGCACCTTGGATTTTTATTGATCCAGGAGTTGCATGTGAGACTGTATGTCTTGTAAGAGTTTTGATGAAAATATCAGAGCAGCTGTCACTGAACAGCACCAAAGGTTGGCCTCCTGATCTCTAATCAAAGTTTTTGGGTATGCCTCTGTGACAAAGTCAGTAATTCAGAGTGAAAGTTCTCCACAGGAGCCAGTGTCATATCAATCTTATTTAACATCTCCTTAAACGTTATTCCTGCTATCTACAATCAGTACACAAGTTCAGCTGTTCAGACAGACTACAGCTTGCACCCCTTAGCTCCTTGATCATGTCAGTGAGTTATTCCTGTCATTTTCCTCACCTTTTTTCTCTACCTTTACTCTTGTCTGTCTTTAGACATTGACTGTGTCATATTGAATTTAGCTTAAATTCCAGCTAGAGACAGAAGAAAAAAAAAAAAAAAGCAAGTTTGCTTTGTGAAATGCCTCACACAATTCCAGGGCATCAAAGGGGAAGATCGACATTTGCTTGCTGAGAGTGAAATGCCTGCATGAAGACAACCCATCACTCTTGCACTCACTCCCCATCCTCCCCCTTATTCTTCTCAAGAAAAGTGAGACTTCATGATAAATTTTGTCACCATGGACTTTACTTGATAATTTCATTTCTGGAGAATGTTTTCCCAAAGTGGAAAGATTAAAATGGAGAGAAGGATGGAGTTGTTTGCTAGGGGTGATGTGTTTATTGGCACAGCAAAGTGGAATGGAAAAAGTATGAGAATTGTGGTTTTCCTGCACAAGTACAGGCAGTGGTGTGTGGTCCATGAATATTTTCAAAGTGTCTCACATGATCTGATTTAAGAATTACTTGATTATCTGCACCTGTGGCTTTAACTCAGGAGGAGGTTTTTATAAAACTGCTTTTAAAATTTGACTTATTGCCTCCATTAAGTAGGCTAAAAAAAACCAATTCATTACATTAAAGATTGTTAAATGTCACAACTGCACTGGTGTCCTATTCAGCATGTGCCAGACTAATATAAAGAAAGAAGTTCAAGTAAATATTGAATGTTAAATTATGACCCCAGAGCTAATACAAGCTAATCCACTAATTCAGTGTAAATATAATTCCCCCTTCTTTTCTAGGAAGAGAGTTGTTCTTAAAGAAGCACATTTAACATTTGTTTCAACCTCCATGTTTTCATAGTTTTGTATAGTCTGCCAAAAAAAAAAAACAAAACCCCAAAAAAGAGTATCAAACATGAAACATGATAAAAAAGTCAACAAAATGACAACTTTTATTTTACTGTTTGGATGTAATGACTAATCAGCACCATAAATTCCCACAACTCTGTTATTCTAAGTACTGACAGATTTTGCATAGGATGTACAGATCCTTATCAGCAGTGTGAATTTAAGTGAATAACTTATTATTATCAGAGGTGTTGATTTTATTCAGACTCTGCAGTAACACATTTTCAGGAAATTTGTTAGGGCTGCATTTATGCTAAAAACTCTTATTTTTAGAATTTCGTCAATCCAAAAAATGCTTTAAAATCCATGTTAGTTGTAGGGTGCAATTCATCTCACCTAATATTTGGAAATATAAAAAATAAATAACCACATTTTAGCAGGTCACTCTGACCTCTTTTGATGGTCTGTAATGAAAAATAGGCATTTTCAGATGATGAGTCATAAAATCTGTCTCATCTCCAGTTTTAGAATACTAGGATACCATTTATTACTCCCTTTTTCTGTCCATTCCTTTTGTAGGGTCAAACTCAGGTATATAACATACTGTTAAGATGTCTCAGCTGCAGCAGGTGGATCCTAATTCTTAACAATTTATGAGTAATTAGGAAGTTTTACACATATAAGACCTATACTTTGATCAGCAGAAGCTTTAAGGGCTCCAAAGCCTGTATTTAGACAGCAAAATCAAGAACAACAACAACAAAAGTCCAAGAAATTAAGCTGCTTCCTTTAAACAAAGACTTCTGATGAATTAAGAAATCTTAGAGGAAGGATTTTGATTTTCTTCATTGTAGAACTACCCTGGCCTAGAAAATAAAGATGACTATATAGATTGAATCTGTTGGTTTTGCAGTATTTCTGTGTTGTAATTGTGATGAATTTTACACACTGAGGTAATCAACAAGTCTCAGATTCTACTTTATATTATTCAAGATATATTTAAAAATTTTTTATCAAATTAAAAAAAAGTAAATGAAAACAAAACAAAAACAAACAAACAAAAAGAAATACAGAAAACAACTCCCCCTCTGTATTATAAGAAATGTCAAGTAAATTAAAAAACCAATTTAAGAACCAAGTCATAAATATCTACTTTAGCAGCTAAAACTGAGACATAAAAACTTAGCTAATGGTTTATTTAAATTAGGCAAGTCAAAACTAAAGGTATGGTTTATTTTTAAACGCTGATGTTTTTCTTACAAACAGCTCAATTTCAGATTCACAGTTAATTTCAACTGATATGAAACTTCAGACTCAGCCTTTAAAATGTAGTAGTATTTATTAAAAATTCCCACATGAATACTATAAACCAACACTGGAGGAAAACTCTGCTTGGCTGTGAAGAGAGTGCCTGTCACAGCTTTAAAAATATGCTCTTGCTCAGATGGACTAAATGCTAATGCAGATCCACCTGGCAGCATCCCACCTGATACAAAAGGTCTTGTTCTTTTCTCTAAGTTTTGCTTTAGTGCAGTTTAACAGGACTCCAACAGACTGCACAGCATCAATAACACAGAACTCTGATAGCTTTGGTTGTGCTTTGTCACTGTACATTTTGGGTTCTTTTATTTAAACGTTTCTTTAACAGGATTGGTGACCTCTTGGACTAAGAATTTGGGGGCCACCTAACACAAATCCAATGGCAATGACTCCTTTCAATATGAAGAAATTGAAAAGCAATAAAGCTATTTCCAAAAGCTACCTTGTAATAATTTTTCTGCGAGTTTGCCCTTGTAACATAATTAGAGAAATGTAACACATAGTCACACACTGTTTCTCAATTATTCTATTCATATTTGAGTTTTGTAGATAGTCCTTCAAAAAGTTTCCAGTGATCAACAGCAGCTGCTCCAAAGAATTTGGCAATTACTGCTTTAAACCAGTCAAGCCAGGACATTTCATTATTTTTAATAAAAATAAACTATTTTATACTTTAAAAGTGAATTTTAATGTCCTAAAGATATTTTTATGGAGAGATGAATCTTTATTTCATAAAATTTTAGTGCAGCATGATAGATTCAGTTGACTGATAAAAGCACACACAATTAAATTTTTCCATCAGGATTTTTGGGTGGGTTACTGTAATGGAACATAAAGTTACTAAAAAATTTGACCTTCTGAAACAGTTTAAGAGTGAATGCAAAATAAGACATTTGTTTTTGAGAACTTTTTTTAAGGAAAAAATGTTAAAAAGTAAATATGTGTATTTATTTATTTTATTTGCATATGTACATATTTCCCTAATTTCTACCACTTCATGTTTAATTTGATAGTGACAGCACTTGGTTTTCTCTTCCATGGAGATGCCAGAACATGTGTATGTAATTTAATTCTTTTCTGTCCTAGCAAACTCTAGCTTTATATGATGAGATATAATCAGTGAGAAATCACTAAGAAATGCTGCTTATTTTTAAATGTTAGAATTATCCTTCTGTATTTACTGTCCTCTGAATTTACCTGCAGATGGTGATTTCTGATATTTTAAAGCTCTATATTTGGGAATGTCTTTTTCACAAAAAATCTGAATCTCTTTCTTGTATTCACAGTTATCTCTTCAGCAAAATATACCCTTCAATTAGGTGGGTTCTACTGAGAGACAATCATCTGAGTGTCATCTACCCCATAGAGTACTTTCAGGGTCGAATTAAAGGCAAACAGACCTGAGCCAATGCTTGCTGAATCTAATGGAAGAGCAGGCTAAAAGAAGAGTCAGAATAATGCTTCAAAATATGAAAAGAAAGCATGAGGACATTCAAAACTGAAGTACAAAAGGGAAAAAAACCACTACCTATGGAGAAGCTTTTTAACATATAAAAACAAAGGTGTCTAAAATTCTTCCACTCTCTGCTTTCACAAGGTATTTGTAGATAAATTTGCTACTTGAATTAATTTATGATTTCTTGAGTGGGATTCAGGTGCCCAAAATTGGGCACCTAAACCCAGCAGAGATGCCATAAATTATTGGAAACACTTGTATAATGAGACACAGGAAATAGGAGGGACCCAGGACCCTTAAGAGGAAAAGATTCAATCCATTTTATTTGTTGCTTTGCAGATTAAACTCTGGTGTTATGTCCAGGTTGTGGCACTGGTTGAGGGGATGCTACTACTCACTTCTTCAGCAATAGGAGTGGCAGGAAAGTATTCACCCAGAACCAGGGGCACCCTTCTGTTAAGATCTGATTATTAAGAGATGTCTCTGCCAGAATTAAGGTGCAAACAAGACCATATCCATATGCCAAAGTCAATAGTAGAGATTTTATTTAACAGCAAATGTGAGGTAGAGAGACAGAAATAGGAAGAGAGAGGTGAGGAAGGAAAAAGAGAATGGCAGGCAGACTAAATAGATATCACCACCACATGGATTCCAACATTTCTCTTCTTCTGGTCCTCCCAGTAGTGGGGGTCACGGGGTGTTTTTCTGCAGGTAGCACTTTTCCAGTCCAGGTCCCAGATATCCACGGGGTGTAGGTGCCATTCCCACAGCTTCTTCTGGCATGTCTATAAGGACTTTCTTACTTTCTCACAGTTTGCCATGGAGGGAATTTTTGTCTGGACAGGGAGGGTACCCAGAGCTGACTCACCAGGCCTGGCTTGCTGTTGTTGCCATCTGCTCTCATCACAGAATCCCACAGTCTTCACAGTGGAATCTTCTCTGGTGTGCTAATTCCAAACCTTCACCTCTGTTTAGGCCTGGAAATAATACCTTCCTGTTGTGCTGCCTTATCCTAGGGGAACTTCCTCTCTGACAATGTTTTGAGACATTTCACTGCATTCTCTAAGTGCTTCCACTTTCCATCTCAGGACCTTTGCCAGGTCCCCCAGCTGGAGAGAGCACAGGTAGATTGTACAATTTTCATGCTGAAAATGAGAATAGATTAAGGTTGGGAGGAGGAATAGAGCTGTCCAAGGATCAGCAGGCTATGTGGGAGAAAGGGAGGAAGGAAAGAAAAAGACAAAATTGTAGAAGGAAGAGAGATAAAGAGTGAGGGAAGGAAAAAATTAAGGGAAGGAGGGAACACTGCAGCCCTATCCAGACAATGAAACTTACAAAGACCAAGCTATTCAAGATTTGGATATTTGAACAACATTTCTAGCTCAGCTAAGCACAATATGTCTCTGCTCAATTTTACTTCTAGTATTATAATTATTTTTCTCACACATAATATTGCAAACTCCTTTTATATGTTTTAATCCTGTTTTGTAGCTGTTCTTCTATTGCAGGCAATTTTGGATTATTGCTTCTCTTCCACTGTCAAGCCTGAAAATCATATCTTTTCCCATCATATCTTCATGTCCTTTTGGTCCTTTTCCACTGTTCCTCTGTTCTTGCTGGAGCTAACAGTAACTCTTTCACACAGGTAGTGATTATGTTTATCTCTTGCTTCTCTCTTATCCAGATCATTAATGAAGAAGTTAAGTAAGAACAGATCTTGTATATATACCAGGTAAAAGTCTTCCCAAGCTTAAAATGCTGTCCTTTGTCATTGATAATGCCAGAACTTCTGCTATGAAAATAATAAATTATATATTGAAATAACATAAACTTCCTCTCTGCCTGCAACCACTGTGACTGGTGAATCATTTGGAATATTCATTCAATGTGGCTGTAATCATCAGCAGGGTAACTTCCACTGAGACCTTCTGAGAGCTGCCAAAAGAAATCTTGATGATGGAGTCACTCATAGATCCACCAGTTTGAGCTGCATCACACGAGAGCTGTGGGGACCATTTCCCATCATGCTGGAAACAAACAGGGCAATGGCATCCAAGACTGGACTGGTTTAATTTAAATGAGAAATCAGAGGCTTCTGGGATCAGGACTGTATTATCTGCACAGATGTAGAGCAGGGTTTCATTTTTTCATCAATCTGCTTACATTAAATTGAAATAGCTAAAATTCGCAAGCCTTTTATTCTCCTTGTATAATCATTCAGTAGGATTTACCACAGTTCTCACCAGAATTTGTGTTTTTACTTATATTTCTCTTTTGCTGCCATGCTCAGAATTCCAAGACAGAGATGTATTCTATTACAGGTCTGACAAAAAGCATGTGATTTATTTCTATGTGAATCTATCTTTTATATGATCATTTCCTATAAAAGAATATGGTGGGTTTTTTCAGATGTATTATTCACTTATTTAGGAAAGTAGGAGATTCAGGCAAGTATTTTTGGATGTGTTTTGGGCATGTGTTTTTTGGTTTTTAAGTCAGTCCCAGAAATGCTGTATGAGGACCTTACTCTGCATCACTGAACTCTGTGGGAATTGTAGACTCTACTTAAAGCCTTTCTGCAAGAGTTCAAGGCTGTGTCAGTAAGCAAGAAGAATAGAACTCTTGCTAATTCCCATCTTAAACCTGATTCAAATACTATTAAATTCATGTTTTTCTCCCTGAGGAGTCAACAGTCCAAAGCCAGGTGCCATTAAATGCATTTAATCAGGTTCACTTTAAAAAATGATCATTCATTCAGTTTTCCTTGAGGATAATTAATAGGATATTTGAAGCATTTAAAAGCCCAAAAATATAGATAATACTTTTCCATGTGTTTCATGACATCTGTGTAGATGCTTTTTTTCTATATTTAAAATAGTGAGTCCTGTATCTGCTTTCATATATAAAAGATTTCTTTAGGATTAAGGCTATGTTTCACTACAGTGCTATAAGGACAGAAGAAGAGTGCCTGTGTTCCCCATCTCCATATTTTAAGTAAGAAATTAAATAAATAGGACAAAAACTGGAGCAGCTCAACTCTTCATGGAGTAGGGACATAAGGGACCCACCATGATTGTTCTGCTCATTTTTAAAGGATATTACATGCTCCAAATCCTTGCTGAAATGACATTTCTCAGACTTTTGTGTGGCTACACAAACTCCGATGATTGAATCCAGTAGTCTGTAACTCTCAGCAGCTTTAGGATAGAAAGGGGGAGAGGGAAAGGTTTGCTTAACAGCACAAGGAAGTGTTGGTAGCAAAGCTGAGGCAGCAAGCTCAGCTTGTGGGCATCCAGCCCTGCACTTTGCAGCCTCTCCTCACTGGGGCTGGTCCATCCTCTCACCTCTGCACCCTTCCTGGGGTGTGGATGTGAGCAGCCTGCCTGAGCTTAATGACAGACCCTGCTCCTCCCTGAAGCACTGAGCCATCCTGGTGCTGACACTCCTACGCTTTATTTTCCCACACAGCAGTGCCAGCTTAGTGTTTAATTTTGTTTCATTGGAAGAAAATTATTTTTTAATTATAATTCATTATTTCTCTTAATATTTTCAAGACTGGTGCTGACAGAGGCTTAACGGAATCCGATCCCTTTTTCATTAGAGAGCATTTCTTGCATTCACCTCACATCTCCATTATGGGCTGTCACAGGCTTCATGCACAGCAGTAATGGCCCGGGTAGGCACTCATGAATACCCTGCTCATCTCAGGAGTGGTGTAATTGAGGGTAAACACAAATCAGTGGTGTTTGCCCACTCCTAACATGGGTATTGCAGGTCAGTCCCACTTTTCCCTGTGCAATCTGGGTGGCTTTTTCTGATTTAACACCAAACTGCTGCTCTGAGGGGCAGTAGAGGATTGCTGAAATCACAGCAGCTCTCTGACCCTTCTGCTGTCTTCTGCCCATGCCCAACTCTCTTAGCAAGGACTGGGGGTTTGTTTGTTCAACAATCATGTCAGTCATGCCTCCTAAATTTATGGAACTTACCTGGAATTTGTCATTTGGAAGCGTTTCACAGTTTTATGTGAGTCTAAGGATCCATTTTCCTGTGGTACTGGGTTTTCTAAGGTTTCTGAAGTCAGAGGGAAAGAGCAAATCCTCTGTTTCCTTTCAGCTTCTCTCCTGGCCATGTGTGGTGTGATTGTGGTGGGTTGATCTTGGCTGGACGTCAAGTGCCCACCAAAACTACTCTGTCACCCCCCTCCTCAGCTGGAAAGGGGAGAGAAAATATACCAAAATTCTCTTTGATAAACATAAGGTCAGGGAGAGATCACTCAGAAATTACTGCCACAGGCAGAACAGCCTTGACTTGGGGAAAATAATTTAATGTATTACCAATCAAATCGGAGTAGACTAATGAAAATAAAAGATAATCTTAAAATGCCACCCCCCCACCCCTCTCTTCCTAATGGATTTAACTTTATTCCTTACCTCCCCCTCTCCCACAGCAGTGCAGGGAGGTGGGGAATGGGGGCTGTGGGTCTCTCTTGGGGCTGCCTGGCCTTGGGTCTGTAGGACACAGGGGAGGCTTCAGCAGCTCCCTCAGAAGCCACCCTTGTAGCCCTGCCCTGCCATTGACAGAACCTTGACATGCAAACCCAGCACAGTGACATTGCTGCTGAGACCAACTTGCCACATGGGCAACCCAATGTTTGCTCTCTCAGGGAATTTTGTACTCTTCCTTCCATTCTTTCTTCACCACATAATTCTGAATTATGAACTCCCACTGATGGCAGAGCCTGAACCCCCTTTATTCTTTCTAGCCTGCAGTGATATCGTTTTCATCTTGCACTTCAAGGTTGACATAGAAACTGTATTTACCAAACAAAATTGGTCCAGCAGATGTTAAAGAACTGAAATCACCAGCTCATAACTCACTGCACAGAGGTGGTCACTGGCTCAAAGGATAGCCTGCATGTGATAAACAGACTGACTTAGTTTAATAAAGCCCACAAGCTTTGAGTTGAGGACCATTTTATTCCAATGTACTACAAATATCAGGTCCAATTCTTAAAAAATATTGTTTATTAGAAAACTTGTGAGGAAAAAAATTTATAAAAAAGAAAATATATATTTATCTCTTTTCTAAAAAAGATTTCATTTATCCATGACCTCTCATTTTAGGATTTCTGTGGGGTAGAATATTTCTATCAACAAATTCAACCTTTTCAATATGTCATGATAAAAACCTAGTAGATTTTTCAAAGTGAAAATAAAGGACAATGATCTTAGTCACAGAGGCTATAAAGGAACTGTGGGTAGTTTAGTAAGAACATCATAAAAGTATTTTTTAAAATCAGATTTGCTGTAATACCTTTGCAAGACCTCTCTCTACTTGCAGGAGTATAGCAGGGAATAATGCATTTAGCAGGAGCTGCATCTTAACTTGATTCCTATGCTGAGAATACTGGATTGTGAAGTCATCTGTGCATATTAGCAAGTATTTCTTGGAACTGAGAAAAACTAAGAACAGAATTGCCCTTCCTGCCTATTTCCCATTTTCTCCTTTCCTCTCCCCACTGAAAAGTAAGGGTAAGTGTCCAAAATCCTATGAAGGTCTCTGTATCCAGCTGCAGCAAGGAAGGAATTTTATTTTTTTGACTGTTTACTCTTTCACAACTGCATTTCCTTATAATCTGTGTGGCCAGGAGAAAGACAATATAAATCTGTTTGATATAAAATTCCCACTGTGCCATTTCTTCCCTTAGGTCTCTTGGCAGTTTTGACTAGCATAGCAATGGTTAAACAACATGAACTCTCAAACTTGTTTTAAATAATTATACACTAGAAGGGTTACATTGAGAGGCGAATGCCTATAATTTGTGCTGTGCCAGTAGCTTTCAATTTAATCTCAATTTGATCTCTTGGAGCATCCTGGCCCAAATTTGCAGCTAATTCTACCTGGATCTTCAGGATTTAATCAAGTATTTAGGATTGAAGAAAGTAATTTCTTAGGTGCTGCAATACCTTTGTAATCTCCCACAATGAGGTATGACAATGATAAACATGAACAAAACTAAAAGCATTTTTGGGGTGAGGTGTCTGAGGGTGAATCATGGATCACACATATGTTCATTCTGTAAGTGAGCTACAGCAGGTGAAGGGGAACACCTGTCCTATGAGGAAAGACTGACAGAATTGGAATACATTGACGTTTATGTAAGGCAGTTAGTGAAGGACAATTAAGGTGCAAAAAAGAAACTTTTACAAGATTAAAAACTTTATCAGCAAAATAGTAAAAGATGACATGGTAGAAAGAAATTTTGAGGTTGCAGTAGATAATTATGAATTTTTTATGCCTCACAGGATTGAAATAGGCCTTTTTTCTTCTTAACTGAGGGTCAATAGAAGTGTCAGTCACTGAGGATGGTGGGAATAATTAATTTAAAGTTATGAAGCTATAATAAGTCTTGTCTGGAATCTACCTTCTCTGTGCAAAAGAAAACAACATTTTTGTACACCTCATATTTCCTTTATCCTGACTACAAGATGCAACAAGACAATCTGAGGTGAAAATGTGAAAACTTAGCGTTTGTATTTGTGTGGCCTGGACTTGTGCTGCTTGCTCCTGTTTCTGAAGTGTGCTTCACATCAACAGCAAGCACCACACAACTCCTGGTATTGCTGAGGATCTCAGTGTGTGATGAATGCACGAGTACTTCTCTGATTGTCTCTCTGTGAAATACACTGAAATATCACAACGAGACAGAGGGCATTTTCCCAACCAATTTGCTGACAGCGTGAAACTTGGTGCTAACAAGAGTTTTGCAACTTGAATGAGTTTTAATCAACCCTTAATGGAGAGTTTCTCTGTGTGCTGAAGTTATTAGTCACATTCCCTCTGATTCCAGTGATTCAGGGTCCTACTATAAAGGCGTTATATTATTTCTGAAACACAGGAAATAAACAAGAAGTTCCAGTTGCTGTCTACAAGGTCCTGGTTTACCATCTATTTGAGTCCATTTCTTCTCAGAAACACAGGTATGCACATAATTTTGAGCCTAGAGTGTTTCCACCTAATGGGATACTTCTAAGGATTATAGCAGTGGCCAAGCTTTAAATTAAATTGAATTAAACACTGAATACACTTATCTATTTGCTCTTGGGTGTCATTAACAGAGAGCTAGGAAGGATATTTTTCCCATTGGAAGCATATTTATCCCCTTATTCAAGCCTTAAGGCAGGGAATTATAACTCTCCTTTGTTATGTTTTCTTTCGGTTACTTTATTCACCTTCCATTATCCCTTGTTTTGACACAATTCATTGCAAGAAATAGCCTGTCTTCATCTGTTTCTCTTTAAGTTTCTGTTCTGTGCCAGCTCTTGTTACACTGAACTTCAGGTATGCGGGGATATTAAGTAGATACGAGGCAAGATGACCTTTGGTCAATAACAGGAAACTACTCAAAGTACCAGAAATCTGTTGGGACTGGACAGACCTCCAAAGTGTGTGTGTGTGTGTGTGTGTGTGTGTGAGAGAGAGAGAGAGAGATATGATTTTCCAGTCAGCTTTGAGCGATTCCTCACAGAAGGAAAGATGAGTAAGACTTTTGGATGAAACCCAGTGTATGAAGTAGTGGCTGTGGGATTCATCAGTGTATGTTCCCTACACAGATTCATCTTCAACTTCTAGTCTGTGAATACAAACTCTGAGTAATCAAGGGAGACAGGCAATGAAAGACCTCAGTCCATGTCATTGTGGTTTGGAGAACTGAGAGGTCATCTGAGTCACAGAATCCCAGGATGGGCCGGGCTGGAAGGGACCTCAGTGGATCATCTGGTCCCACCTCCCCGCTCAAGAAGGGTCATACCAGAGTACAGGGCACAGGACTGAATCCATCTGGTTGTTGAACACTGCACTTGCCTTTGTTGAACTCCAGTCAGTCCTTCTTTGCCCATCTCTCCAACTTGCTCAGGTCCTCCTGAAGGGCTGCACAGCACCCTGGGCTGTTGGCACCTGCTTTCAGTTCTCTGTCACCAGTGACCTTGCTGAGGAGGCATCTGCCCCATCACCAAAGCCATTTGTGAACAAGTTAAACTGTTCTGGGCCCAAGCTAAAGAAGTGCCTTTTTTTCTAAAATTAGATCTGAGACCATGATTCCATTCCTTATGTCTCTGTCTACCAGCAAAGGGATTCTAATCAATATCTGCAATAAATGCAGCTCATATTGCAGTCATTACATACAGATAGTTTGCTTTTCCCTTAGTACCTCTTCTCTCCCCAGAAAAAGATACTTTGAACATCCTGAAGCTCTTTTCAAATTCACATCTGATAGGGAACTTTTTAAAATGTAGAATTAACTGTTCCAGTAATATCTCACAGTGCAGACATCCCCCCCATCCAAAGACACTTCAATGAGCACATCCTACAGGTATTATGTAAAAGACTATTATAAGGAGGGATATGTTCATTGTCTCCTGCTGACATTGCTCCATTTTATTAAAATCTTCATATTCCCCTGGAAAAATAGGTTGGAATGCAGGTGTGTGGCTTCTCAGAAGAATGAACTTGACACAGGGATGTTCATACATCCTTCTTCCTCAGTTCTTCCCACTAGTGCTGTTCCACTTTGCGTTTAATGTTTAAAGGTCTTTGGAGACAAAGAGAATTGCTCCTTATCAGGGTAATCAGGACATGTGCTCTAGAAGTGGGACACCTGTGTTTTTTTAGTTTCAATGTTAATGAACATTTAATTTGCACATAGCAGGACACCAGCCATAGGTGAAACCAAAAAGGATAAAATCTTCCCACAAGTGCAAAAAATACAACATAGCTGACACTCAGGCAGGAGGTTTGAGTTGTTTCCTTCATCTCCCTGATGGAAATTTGGACTCACTGCTTCTTTCAGCCGGGAGACTGCCTTTGCCAGCAGACCATGGTGAATCAAAACTTCATTAGGTTTTCATTTTTGCAAGTAGATTAGCAGTGATTTTTTTTTTCTTTTTTTTTTTTTTTGCAGAGCAGTAACATAGTTCAGATCTTTCTTCAGTAGAAAATAACAACCAACCCCAAATAAACACAGGTTTTATTACTCTCTCTTCCTACCCCTTTCTCAGTTCAACAGTCACACCACAAGGTCACTGCTTTGAGCAGGCTCTAGCCCTCATGATTAGATTCCCAAAGAATGGCTAAAGACTCCCTGGAAATCAGTCCTCGAGTCACCAGTGCCAATGGTGACTAATTCCATTTTCATAGCTCTCTGTACATCTTGAGCACTGGGATTTGTTTTGGTTTTTTTAATGTGAGCACAGCCTTAATGCAGATCCCACATATTTGTCATTTCCTTCATGCTGCAAGGATGGGTTCCTTCACCAGGAAACACACATAGGTAGGCATTCTTCATATCTAAAATGTCAGTTTACAACTACTAGAGAGGCATATATATTGTTTGCATGCATTTTCTTAACTTTTGTCCTCCCCATTCCTATCTGCCAGTAAAATCATTCAAAAGATAAGAAAAAAATGTCAAAACTTCAATATATTTTTTAAGAATGGTTCATTTTTATCCAAAAATGCAACTCCTGATGTACACATTGGAGCTAAGTGATGATAAAACCTTAGGCAAAATAAAAATAAAAACAAAAAAATAATCATACTGACATTTCCCGGAAAATTGAATGTTCTTTTTGTACAAACATTGAAGACTGGTTTCATTACTGAGTGTCAAGGAGTGACTTGATAGCAAAAGCTCCTGCATGTCACTCAATCCACACTTCAGTACTTTTCCAACAGGAACTTGCTTTCTATAGGGGAAAAACTACTGGGGTAGGTTTAATGTTAAATGAATAATGAATATATGAGATAGCTGTTAAGGTATTATAACACCTCTTTAATTACATGGGCAGTAGGATCAGGGTATGCCTGCTGAAACTTAAAAAAACCCACCACCTCTTGCAGAATTCTAAAATATTTCACTGCCAATCAAACGCTGGACTGCAACACCCAAGTCTGCAAAACATCATGATCTTTTTGTTCTTCCCATCCATGATGTTGTTGTGGTTTAAAGGACAACAACTTTTTTTTTTCTCCTTCCTGGGGGGGGGTTCTTTGTTTTTCTACTTCCGCCGGGGCACAGTTTCCAGCAGAGGTGAGGAGCCCACGGATTGGCTAATTTTAAGATGGGCACTTCATGTAGCCACTTGAATATTAGAGGCGTCTTTGCGAAGCTTACATTTTTAGGAGCGGGAAGTTTGAAGCTCTCTTTGACTTCCGCCCGCGGGGAAGGTAACACCAGTGTGGCCCTGGCCGGCCGCTCCGGGCCCCAGGGCCTGGCGGCCGTGCCGGGGCTGCGGCCGGCTCCCCCTTCCCCCACCTCCTCCCAGGCAGTGATGCTGCTGTGGGGCTGCTTTTGCTCTCCCCCCTCCCTGCCTGAGGGAGAGGAGAATGGAACTCCAGGAGGGGGGCTCCCGGCCCTCCCCTCTCCTGGGCCGGGCCTCTGCCCC
>VZTR01015091.1:4641-15511 GCA_013400775.1 Chaetops frenatus
CTTAATATCTTGCCAGAAAAGGCAAGTTTAATTTTTGCAAAAGAGAAAAGGTTCAATTCCTATAAAAAGGAACAGATTCCAGTCCTAGAAAAATGGCAAACCTATCCGTCTCCACCAGAATTCCAATCAGATTCTCCAGAGAGAGAACAAAAACAACAACTCTCAAAACACTGAACCACAACAAAAAGACTGACAGAGCTCCTCTTAAAAGGGAAGATATCAACACCATGAACCCCCATGTACCCCTAAATCCGGGAAATATTCCTATTTCAACCCCCACACATCATCCATGTGGGCTGACATCAAATACTGGCACCTCTGGCCCAACCTCCCACCAGATCCAAAAACATGCAATTTTTATAAATCATTCTACTCCTATACCTCTAAACGTAAAAGAATTCTGAAGTTGATAATTATATTTACAACTTGTTTTCCTTTTATTTACTTATAGTTTTAAAAAGAGTGAGTGTCCTTGTTTGTAAAATTAAGTTGTAGTTATAAAAGTGAATGTAATCTCTATTTCTGTACACCATAGTTAAATTTATAATAATTTTAAAAGTTAAAATGTTTTTATTGGTAAAGTTAAGTTATAATGTCAAGTTAAATACTCTTTATCTTTCTATATACAGTAATTCAAATTTATGATAGTTACAAAAGTTAAATCATTTTTTATTTTATAGAGTTAAGTTATAACTTGTTCCAGCCTAAAAAAATGTTGGGTTTTACCTGAACATTTCTGACATCAGTGACACATATAAGTGTATCCCTAATTGGAAAAAGGAATGAAATTTATTAATTGGATGCAAAATATTAGACAAAATCAAAATCTGTAGTGTCTTATGTCACCCTATAAGCTTTGGGCCTCTGCTTGTAGAGTTACATAAATACACTTTACATTTTTTCTCATTTTTTTTAAAGAAAAAGAGTGAGCTGTTGCGGTGCAGGAGCTGGACTGAGCTCCTAGCTGAACTGTCTATCAAAAATCCCTACCAATCAGGCGTAACAAACATCACTGATCAAGGTATTGTTCAGGTTATAACTGGAACCAATTAGAAAGCAAGGTGGGAACTTCAAATTCCACCTGTATAAAAGAAAGCTCCCAGACTGAATAAAGCAGTTACTGCTCTCTGCTGCTTCACAGCCATGAGGTCTGTGTCGTCCTTTGCCTGCTCCTGGACCCCTCAGCCACAGTTTTCTCTCTTTTTTGTTTGACGGACAGGATTCTAAGCATACCTTTGGTTTTGGTTTAGGTTTTGGTTTATTCCCTAAAGTCAGCTTGAACTGTAATTTTTTTCCCCATCTTCATTATCCAAAAGTGGCAGCATTTCAGGATTAAAAGAGAAGATTTTAAAAGAAACTGACAATGACCTGTTGTAAAGTAGGTGCAGTGAAACTGTTGCTTTTAAGCGTGTTATGAGGAGAACAGAAAAAAAGGTCTTTTGAGATTTTACTTTAAAAAGTTACAGTTGCAACAGTGCACAAGACATTGATGAGATCTGTTGCTTGAGGATTTTCAGGCTCCTAAGAGTTTTACTGAAAATCACTCTTAAGTTGCAGAAGCTTCCCTAAGTCAGAATTCCAAGTTGATGCTCTTTCCCTCATCTGTCCATAGAAAAATTAGGGAATTTCAGAAAATTAGTTCAACTCTCATTTTGAAAGGAACAGGAAGCCTGAAGGTTGCATTTCTTCTTTTCCTTTGTGAAGACTATCTTGGAGAGATGCTACGTCTCCATTTTCTGCCCTCCCTGTGAGCATAGGAGTAGAAGTTTGGAGCAGGGAGTGGAAAGAATGAAAGATTACTAGCAAGAACTGAATAGGAAAGATTAGGGGTCACTGGAAAGCTATATAAAGATGGAAAAAGTGATCCTAGAGTTTGGAAGATGAGACAGCTACACGTGATGTAAGGCATGTGGGGATGTGTTGAAATGTGAAGCAGGCATTTCAAGATGATGCTTTTTAAGAAGGAGGAATAATTTCCACAGTGGCGTGCAAAAGCTGAGTTTAAATTAACAAGGACAAAAAAAAGAATGACATAACTGAATCAGAAGAGCATGTGGAGCGTAACTTTCCTACAGCACTTATCTGTTCTTTCTTGGCTTGGTAAGTGTTGCCTTTGAAAAAATGAACTTGTGGCCAGGAAAGTTACTGGCACTGTCTGTGTAGCTATAGTATGGCCTCATTTTAAAAAGTACCACTGAAGTTTGGAGTAATTTTTGGTATGTTTATTGGTGGCTGATTACACTTTGTGCAAGGAGATTTCTGCCATGACTTGCAGAATAGGAAGTGGTAGATGAAGACAGCAATAGGTGTCTCTCCAAAATCCTTTCAGTCAGGACTGATTTGTGGGTTGTGTTGTATATGTCTGGTCTGGCTAAAGGAAAAAGCCAGCAGTAGTCTTAGTCTAGAATTTTTTAATGGGATTAATATCTTGGATATTTACAGGGGTTTCTCCTTTCCACCTTTTGGTTTGTTTGTTTTCTTTGCACATAAGAATGGAAAAGGAAAAGAACTATGGAAGCTGGACTGACCTTGATAAACATGATAGCTGTAGAGATAACATTCTGTTTAATCAGCTGATTAAATTTTACACTTCAGTATATTGATGTACTACAAATCTGTGACTAAGTGGAAAAAAGTGTGTCATATTTTTAAGTCATAATGTGTAAGTAGTTTTTCTTAACAAAGAAGAAAAGTTCGTGTGATCACTGAACTGAGAGAATAAATGTATCCTGAAATCCAGCAAGTAACTCTGTGGGTATTATTTTGTGGGGATTTTCTTTTTTCTTTTTTATGGGGGAAAAAATTCAACACCGTTCCAATGCTCTGTAGGTGACCATGTTTCCTTGCAAAACAAAAGCAGTCTTTGCATTAGCCTTCTTGCTGATTTCAGTTTGTATGAGTCTAGTTTGTGCTGTCAGATTATTTTTTTTCCTGTTCTGGATCAAATTCTAGTATGTCTTTTGAAACTTCTCCTGAAAATGTGTTGTGAGTGATCATGTCATCAAGTGGGGCTGTACAAACAGGGTCTTGGGTGTTGACTGCTTGCCCAGTTCTCTTGTTATTCGCAACAGTTTCTTTTTTTTTTTTTCTTCCTGTTAGGAGTAAATATCAGTATGACTAGAGTCTGAGGAAGGCCTTCTGTGTTCCTACCAAGAGCTTGCTGGCGCAGAGGAACGGTGCAAGGACAGCAGGGGCATTTTGAGGTGCCATGGATATCCCCACTGATTTGGTGCCATCCTCCATGATGTCCCAACCTGAGATGATTGAGGTGAGTAGACCACGATGAAACTCTAGCAGGTGAACTGATTAAACCTCTTTCTTATTTCCGTATTTAATCCTAGCTTTTTCTCCTCTCTCATTTTGAGTCATCAGGGGAATTTTCCAGAAATAATAAAGACACTCACACACTTACTAGGAGTGTTGTTATACTTTGAGACATGACATTGCTGTGTTATATTACTATTTGTAGAAGAAAATATGTGGCAAAATATGATCTTTATTGACTCCATGTAGGTGATCACTGCACTATAGCTTTTTTTTCACTGTGCCTAACAAATACAAAATAGAAGCTGTAATGTGGATAAGTTGGAGTAATACCAAAGGAAATCTCAGGTTCAGTGTTCTTATCAGAAAAGTTTTAAGTGAAAAGCAGTAATCAAATTATTAACACATTTAGAATTACTAACACACAATCTTGCTTTCATGAAACCACTGTGTGTTTCAGACTCATTTATAAAAGTGATTTCTTAGCTTCACGTACTGAACACCAAGTACTTGAGCATTCTGTTACAGTAAAAAACTACAAACAAAAAAAGAGATGCTCATAACAATCACAATTTCATTTCAGAAACGCATTTTCAAAGTCCCTTTGTCTTCACAGAGACTCAAGTGCCTGTTACAACTTAAAACATTTACGCATGTGTCTTTTACTAAAAAAGGCACCACAATAATTAAGGTAGATATCAAAAAATTGGACATCCAATATTTATTTTGCTTTTTTTTTCATTATTCCTTACGTTTGCTGTAGATTCTTTGGCTCAGGAGACTATAGCTCTCAGCAATAGGCACTGAGAAGTGCCGTATTTCAAAGATCCCTAGACTCTGAAATTAGGGAAAAACATGTCCACTATTGGGTCATTATGTGATATGCACTGAATCCAGAGTCTGCTTTGGAGAAACTTCCTAGTGCTACTCCTACTCCTATGTTTCAAACTGGGAACTAGTGTGTTTTTGTTGCTTTTTGAGTCTGTATGAAGGTTCCAGAAGGATTATGTTTCTTTACAGCATAGCAGAATAGCTGGTAGGAAGTGGCTGCTGCATACTTGTGTCGCAGGCTGCCTAGCTACTGCCAGACTCCTCTCCCTCGCTGGGGAAAGGTTCCTGCAGGCCATCACCACACATTTGCACCCCTGTCTTTGTGGGCTGCCTCTTCAGAGCCTTCTTTATGCATGAGTGTAGTGGGTTGACCTTGGCTGAGCACCAACTGGCCAGCAAGCTGCTCTATCCATCTCCTTACAAGTGGAACAGGGAAGAGAAAAATAATAAGGAAACCAACTTGAAGGTTGAGATAAGGCAGTTTACTAAAGCAAANTAAAGAAAAAAAAAAAAAAAAAAAGAGGGAGAGAAAGTTTATTTGTGAATAAGTGAAGGGAAAAATAAATTAATCTTTACTTTGCATTGGTGAGCAATGCTTAGCCACTTCCTGAGAAGCAGGGCTTCCGCGTGTGGAGTGGCTGCTCTAGCAATGCCTAACCAATGCCTCCTGTTCCTCTTCCTTTCCTCTCTCAGCTTTTATATCTGAGCTGACATCATATGCCATNCAAAGTGAAGCAAAACGAGGGCTGGTGTGGGGGAGATGAACTCCAGCTCAGCCAGACCCAATATAATCTCCACCTCTTATTCCATACCATTTATGTCATACTCAGATGCTGCATAATTCATGTATCTTCTGACTGTTCCTTTGTATTTATTTCTCATGACTGGAACCCCTTCTTAAACACACATACAATTTAGCCTACATCCTTAAACCATCTCTCTACCAAACATATATTTTCATTAATTACTGTCCCCTGCCCTTTCACAGATAGATATTATTTTCCTGTTTCATGGGCTTCCTTCATCCCTCCAGATCTCCAGTCCATCAGGATGAGTGGTCAGGACAGGACAAGCCATATACTCGATCATTGGGCACCAACACCAGCCTGGCCTGCATTGTCATTGCATTCTCCTTGCTCCTCACAGAATTCGTTCTTCATCAGTTCATGTCATTCCCACTACTTTATTTCCTGCAACATACAATGTACATCACAGAGTATTTTTCCCCCAGGATTAAATCTCCTTGAGGCACACACCATGTCTCTGCATCCTTCCACATTACCCACTAAGTCATAACCCGCCAAGTACACCTAGGTGCTTGGGCAAAGACAGTCCCACAAATGGTTTGCCTTAGTGGGACGAGAAGCCCACACTGACTTCTCCAGTTACTTCCATGGATAGTGCAGGAACTGTATCTCCTCCCAGTGTGATGGGATTTTGTTTCAGTAGGACCGGAGCAGTCAGTAGATCCCCTAGTGTTAGCCAGCCATATGGCTTCTGCTAAATTTGCATCCCAGTGCTTTCATGCCCCATTACCTAATGCTCTTAACATGGTCTTCAGCCGTCCATTATACCTCTGAATCTTCCAAGAGGCTCATGGGTGATAAGGGATGTGATATATTCTCTCAATGCTGTGTTTCTTTGCCTGAGACTTTATGAGGTTATTTTGAAAATGAGTCCCATTTTCTGACCTGATTCCCTCTGACATACCATGGTGCTACAGAATGTCTCTCTCGAGGCCTGAGATGGTGTTCCAAGCAGTGGCAGTGGTTTACAGGGTATGTCTCCAGCCAGGCAGTTGCTGCCTCTACCATGGTGAGTATGTAGCTCTTGCTTTGGTGTGTTTGTGGCAGTGGTCCAATGTAGTCAATTTGCCAGCCCTCACCATACTGGAAACCCAGCTACCACCCTCTATTCCAAGAAGATTTCACTCATGGAATTTGCTTGATTGCAGCATGTTTCATATTTGTGTGTATCTAAGGATTGTTGTTCAAAACAAATGCCTTCTAAAAAGGAGAATAAGAGCAGCTGTAGTGTGAGAATGAGTGGAAGAAAAGCCGTCACTGGTAAAGGACTTGATCATCAGCATGGTTACCTTTCTGTTGTGTTAAATATCCTGGGTCTGCAGGGAGTTTTCACTGAATAAATTCTGCTTGGAACTATATCACTAGGCCAAAGACTAAAATAAATGGATAATTCTGATTAGTAATCTAGAGGTCTCCCTCCACACTCAAGTTTTAGAAACTGTTCTTCAATGAGATTTAACTTGGGAACCAAAAAGCAATGACAGTGAGGGAAGACTGGTATCCCAGTGAGGGAGATTGTGGAAGATAAGATTGTGGTAGAAAAAATACCATTCACTCATCCTCATGTTGTAAAAGTAGGCTCAAAATTGGTATCTGTATGAGAAGACTTAAATGCTTGCATGAATTCCCACAGATTTCATTGTGGATATGACAGTTGATATAAGTCTTCAATCATATATAAAAGAATAACATCTCCAGACAATCTGATGGGAGCCATCTATATGTTTCTGAGAGTAAGGAAGACCATTTTAACAGGCAAGGACATAGTGAGATACATATGTAAAGAGACAATTGCTAGATTAAATACTGAAGTAAAGCACTTTTCATACTTGGACTGCATGGGCTTTCACCTTTCATGTTTGGAATGAATTTTTGGATACAGTTCAGAAAACAGCATTGATTAAATTTTTTTGGTTTTCATTTTTTCTCCCCAGAGGACATTATTTTGCCTGTTGAAATTGAGGAGATGCCACAGTGTGCTGCAGAAGTAATTTAAAGACTAATGTTTTAAGGAGGGATATTTTTTAAAACTTGGACGTAACCTTGCATACCTTTTGCATGAGCTAGGTGGCATCTTAGTTGCAAAAAGAAGAGTTTTGCTACTTTACTTTAAACTTTATAATACTCCTCTGCTTATCATCAGTCCTTTAAGGTCACCAGGCAAACAAGCTTATTTCCTCTGGGAGAGAATCTGAAACCTCAGCAGGACCTTTTTTAAGCCAGAGTTCCTTCTCATAGGTTTTTGCTTGGGCTTCGATCTTAAAGCTGCTCATGGTGGCACCGCAGTAAGAAAAGTTCCTGTTGATTTAGTAGCAAATGGTATTTTCCCTAGATTTATCCTCTGAGTCACGTAACAAAAGGCTCACATTTTGCAAAAGTTTTTGATACGCACTTCTGGGTACCAGATGTGAAATAGCTAATACTATCTTAAATACTCTTATGGCTAGTGTGTCAGCATAGGACCTGCTTCTGGTGCTTCTCTACAACCCTCTATTGAAGCAGTGCATTAGCCACAGTCATGTTTTTTCATACCCTCCCAATAATTTATTCAAATCTCCCCTCTTCTTTTCCACCCCCAGTATCTTGTTACCAGACACAAGAAGCAGTGGTTAAGAGAACATGCATCTTGATCATGTGTAAAGGTGAAGGATAAGTAAAGTTTCAAGATAGTTAAGCTGTTCATAGCTGTGATCTGACATAGAAAGTAGTTAGGGAACAGTATTCACAAAATTTCAAAGAAGTCAATGAAACAAAAAAATTTCCAAGTGTGCTTTGATCTTTTTGCCACAGGATTTCATTGTAAGGCAAGAAAGATCTCAAATTAGTTGCAATAAATCACAATCTAGTGATTTCTGATTAGATAAGCTGTTCTGTTCTTAAAGAAAGAGAAATAAAATGTAACAGAACTTTTTGATTCTGAATTTGGAGATATTTTATGTACATGTTATGATTTCATACCTCAAATATGGATAAGTAAAATGATCTCATAGAAATCTGACTAGTGTGATGATGCATTAAACAAAGTTAAATAATTCTGTAAGCATCCCAGAGGGCTTTTCTGTTTGCAAGAAAAGAAACATCACAAGTGGTGACCCATGCTGATGAAACTGAAGTGATTAGTATTTTCTCTCTTTGTGAATGGCATGAAATGACTTCTGCAGTAAAAGCTTTGAAGAAGTAATGAATTGAGCTCCAGTTATCTAATGAACCAGGGACTTCCAACAGTGCCTCAGAAATGCTTAAAACAAGAAAACAAAAAAGTTCATCATTCTCTCTTTGCCTTTGCCAGCAGTGGATCATACCAGCCAAATACTAGAAGCAAATAAGTACATTTAAATAAGTGCCTTGCAGCTGTTCCAAAGAGAAGTCCAGAGCAGTGTCATGGCACAGACAGATGGTGGAATGCCACAACCCTCCGGAAGCAAATGTCTCCAAATGGAGGGCGCTCCAGTCAGACATACAGCACACGCCAGACTGACTCGTGGTGGTTGACTACAGAAGCGATGGAGGCAAGAAGGGTCTTTTGTGTGGAGATCCACCAGCAGTTTATTGCACCTACACGCTGAAGGGGTCCAGGGACAAAGGAACAAAGGATAGTGGAGGGTCCGGGGTTTTATACGGGTACACAGGGGGCGGAGTCAATGGTAGCAACCAACCAATGGGTAGGGTAGGCGGGAAAGTAGTTGCAGAGACCAATAGGAGAACAACTAGGGTAGACAAACAGGGGTGCAAACCAGTGGGGATACATGGATCAGAGAACTTGCCAGAACCTGACCCTGTCTAACAGACTGAGGGTGTGATGGCCAATGGGCCAACAGCCAATGGGGGTACAGAATACAAGGAACTTACCAGAACTTCAGCATATATGGTTAACAGGGGGTGAGAGGCTGGGGTAGATTGACATATCATTATAAAAGTCCATGAGGGTCAATAGGAGAGGCCAAAACATAGGGACGTTCTTCCAGGGCCTAGCCCCTGGAGGTCCCTTGGCAGGCCCACAGGCCTCCACAGAGCAGTTTCCACTGGAGTGGCCTTTCATGGCCAGAGCCTAAAACCACTTCTCCCACTCTGTGCCACTGAATACATCTCTATTTTCTCCTTGTTTTGTTTGAGTTGGAGGGGAAGAGGTTTAAACTGTCATTGCCACAGAATGCTTATCCTTCTCATAATATGCTTGAGACCATGCCGCTGTGGGATGGCACAGCTGTTGTTACCCCTTCCCCCAACAAATCACAACACAATTTGCATTTTAGTTTTGGTGCCCAAGTTTCTGCAGTCAGCAAGTGTGTGGATTTTTTTGTCCCACTTGAGCTGAATAAACAAATTTGTCTTCTTGCCAAAACAGGTCTCTGGTGGTGGTAAATATAGTAAACAAGAACAGAGGGAAGTGGTGAGTTTGGAAAAAACAATTCATGATTAGAAGTATATCCACCCAGTTACCAACATCTTAGGGGAAATGAAATACCAGTACACTTTTTTTTAAGTTATTTTACTAGATGAGATTATTGAAGGTTCAAAATGCATCTCCATTTTGTTTAAAGTGGACCAATACTGCCTTAAATGCAACTGCTCAGTAATGTGTGAACAAATTAGTTAGAGACCTCATTGTTTCTAAAGCTCTGAGACAAAGATTTTTCTATATTCTGTTTATGTATTTCACAAATATTTCAATACATCAAAGCAAAAGAAACCTAAATTGTCTAGCATATATTTCATGAAAAAAAAATGTATTTGCTATTGTAAACACAGAATAGTCTTCTTATTTCTATCTGTAAACCTCTATTTCCAGTCCCAAAATGAAATTTGCAATGCTCGTTGACGTAAGCATTGTGCTTGAAGGCTAAACTCTC
This sequence comes from Chaetops frenatus, assembly GCA_013400775.1. Classification (NCBI taxonomy): domain Eukaryota; kingdom Metazoa; phylum Chordata; class Aves; order Passeriformes; family Picathartidae; genus Chaetops; species Chaetops frenatus. The sequence continues at coordinate 14,393 of VZTR01015091.1, forward strand.
CCCAGTGCTGACTTTGCTGGTTTGCTTGGTGAAGAGCAATGGGAGGTGTGCCCTGGAAGCAGAAGCAGCCCTAGTATAGCCCACAGCATTTTTTCAGCATAAAATTGCAATCTTTGAGCTGCTGTAGCCAATAGTTAACTCCTAGTTTGGCTTACTGAGCACCTAACTGGGCCTAAAATATGCATGTTGTAAATCATTAATCGTGAAAACTCATTTAGGATGTTACAGGTGCAGATTTTTTTTTTCCCTCTGAATGCTTCCACTCTGCCTTCTGAAGTGCCTGGAGAGGACACTGTGTGCAGCACCTCTTTCCAGAAAAACCCTCCCAAGGTGGAGGTCTTTGTTAAAGGTCTGTCCTGCACTGCACTCATCCTCACAGCAGCATTCGGGGACTCACAGCAGTCTGGGTAGCTGTCTGATGTTCAGATTGTGGGTAAGGCAGGTGGGCAGCTGGGTGTGAACTGGGTGAGATAGTGGAGCAGTCCAGTCAGCATCATGGCAAAGATTTTTTCTGAAGGCATAAGAGGTGGAATATTTCAGTCACTAAATGGGATGATGGAATGTAATTGTTTCCCTGTGTCTCCCACAGAGGCACGAAGTGTTGAGCCTGTGCCCATGTTCAGCTAGTGTTTGTGAAACTCAGCTTGTTATGAAAATTACCCCAAAGGAAACAAAGTTTTAAGAGCTTTGCAGAAGCCCTAACTGTACTTTGTATGAAACACTTGGGCTTAAGTACCCAATTTGGGCTCAATATGTTCTACCTGTGCAACAGCCAATTACTTTATTTTTTGCAGTACCTCCACATTACAGTGGAGATTCCTTTTGAGAGGAGCTGGGAAGGCAGAGATGGGGTGGCAGAGAAAAAATAAACCCTTAGTAATCAACATATATAAGCTGTTCTAGGAATGTAAGTGAGAGTGTGATGATGTGGAACTATGCCCTGATTCAAAGAGGCTTCATTTCCTCCTCTACTGGAAAACCTTCATATAAGCATTTATATAGTACTTATGAGGGGCACAGCTCATCTGAAAATGCTGAATCTGTGGAAGAGGAGCAACAATACAACAGTGTGTGAATTGCTGGCTAAGTTGTGGATGGATGAGGTCCCCGCCTTTTTTT
>VZTR01015091.1:15524-39835 GCA_013400775.1 Chaetops frenatus
TTTTTTTTCACTGCTTCTAGCTTTTAATTTCTTAGATCTCCTTTTGCTTGCTGAATTGTGGAAGATCAACAACCTCCCTGGTTCTACAGCAAATCTGTGGAGGTCATAATCAAAGTCAATCAATAGGATTTGTGTCATTTGTGTATTAAACCTTCCAAGAGTAAAACTGCCTCGTTTCACACTGTTGCTGGTGACTGGGTCTCTTTAATACACTGAGTGCCTAGATATGTTGAGTTGCATTTCCAGGTATAAATTGTAGGATACAGAGAAATTCTCAGTTCAATTTCTAGTAGTTGGGACATTTGTCAGCTCTGAGACTCCATAGTAATACAGTCTGCTACAAAAGCAGCCTAAAAACTGTTGGATGCCCTAGCTGTTGCCACATGACCCTTAAGTAACTTCATGCTTTAGGATACTGTAATAGCATTAAAGGGATCCCCTTGAAGAGAGATTAATTTCCTCGTGTTTTGTCAACTTCGTGAAGGGCAAAATGAATCTAGTGAAATGAAGTAACCTGATGTGACAGAACTACCCCATCTTATTATATAGGTTTATCTTTAGTCCATTGAGTGCTTACTTTGGGAAATGCAATTCCAAAGAGGAGGAGCCATTCTGTGTTGGTGATAGAGTTTCGTACTTTCATTGTGCAGATGGAAAATATATCTGTGCATAAGGCTATAATGAATCAGGACCCTTGTCTTGTGACTTCATGATTTTTTTACTTCTGCTTTTATCTTGAGAGGAAACACGTATTTTCTGCTTTGTTTTAAAGCTTTTCTTTCATGTTCTGCCGTTTGAAAAGTAGTCTGTGTTTTTCATTAGGTAGCAGACAACGTTTTTGCAAACTGGATTTTTTTTCTTATCTCTTACATCTTTGCTTTCATAAACCCCATGTTTAGCAGTTGTGGGGTTGATGAAGTATTTATATATTGATTCGATGATGCCTATACTTACTTGCTTATCCTTATTTTAAAGAAATTCTTAATTTATACTCTTCGTTGGGGATTTTGAAGTTGGTAGTTCCCTGAAGATTTTCAACTTGACCCCTTCTGGTATGTTGGTAAACTTAAGATATTTACCTAAGCTGAAAGCAGTGGTACTGATTTCTGTTCACTGCTGCACTAAATGTGAAGATGTAAGACAGTTACTATGGTTTTTTAGTCTTACTGTCCCCACACAAGCATTAGAAAAATTAATTGCTTTTCATCTCTGTGCTTTGGGTAAGAAAACAGTAGCATGTGGATGTTAATTTAGCAAAGGACAAAAAAGAGAGGAGCAGAGTGTGTTTGTTTGGAGAGTTGAGGGTTAAGATATTTTTAAGAGATTTCCTGGATATGGACTCATTTTTGTGCCTTACAAGTTTGAAAAGCACTGTAAAAGTCAGACCTTAGTATTCAGAGAATATTCCACTCTCGACAAGAAACAGGTGCACCCACGGATACTGGGGTGGGGAGACTGGGGGCCTTTTTAGGTTTGGTGGATCAAAGAATTCTTCAAACTCTGAGATTGCAGAGGGGTTTGTAAACTGATCGTCTTCCCCTCGGGCACTTAGTGCTAATTAGTGCTTTGTTTAGGCAGTATCAATCAATGGTATTTGAAAACTTTTTGATGTTTGTTTTCCATCCCATGCATCTCTCCATACACGAGCAGCCCTCACCAGGTGAGCTGTCACTCACCACGGAGCTGGCAGGATCCAGCAATCCCCTCTCACTTTCTGCTCCAGACAGATAGTGTCTTTTCCACTCTGGTCTCTGCCCCAGGAGGAGCAGGTAGTAATGGACTGCTCACTGATGGACATCCAATGGTCAAGCTGCTGTGGATGCAAATCCTCACCCTGTTCTTTAGGGTGTGTTGCAGAGGTGGGGCAGAAAGAAGATGAATCAAGCACAAAACATGGGAAACCTTACATGGGCTATTCTTTCCGCTGTTTTCAGTGGCACCCCTGTGATCTGATCCCATACAACCAGAGGAAAGGAAACAACCAGGCAAATAGTGCCTGAAAAGGCCAGTGCCAAGGTGAATTGAATGACTAATTGCTGAAGAAGAGTGAGTTTTGTTCATTAAGTCCTGGTGCCAGATTTCCTGGTCTTTGTGTATTGTGCTGTGGTTATGTCTCATGATATTCAGAGATTTAACTCATGTAGTTGTGATTTTCTTCTTCTTTGATTTGGTTCAGCTGTGTCTTGAGTCAGCTTCATATGGCAAGAGGAGACTTTGTTTTTAGCCTGCTTTTACTCCATTTTTCATTATCTCTTGTTGGTTTATAACTCAATGTTTTCTTATTCCACACAGATGCATCCTAGAGGTTTAGTTAACATGGGCAATTTCCAGTTCAATTTGTTTTAAACTTCTGTTGAGATATACTGAATGCATGAGGTGAATCTCTGGGCACCACACATCTGGCTTACACAGGCAGTGAAATACACTGAGTGAAACTTCAGGAAATTAAATTATAAACTTCACTGCCACTTTTCCTGCAGGGGCAGGAGAGGGAATAGGTCTGCCTGCTTGCATATGCCTTTGTGGTATGTTAACACTTGAATACTGAGATACAGTCCATTTCTCTCCTGTTGAGCCTTTCCAGTCAGCATCACAGCTAAATGTGATGCTTTGGAATTTTTATGTTTGTGACCTGGAAGGTCAAAACCTTCCTTTAAGATATACACTGGCATCTGAGAAAGCTGATCATCTGGAAGCCCCCTGTTTGAACTTTTGCCAGCAAACTATCTCATCGTCTTCTCTTCTTTCCCTTGGCTGGGGGGCTGGGGGCTGGTGAGTGAAAAGATTACTTTTAAAGGAGATCCCAGGTTTTGGATTAGAATGCCTTAAAAACAAAACTCCAAATTCCCTTATGTAAACACAGCATTTTGGTTTTCTGTCTTAAATGAGAGAAGCAGCAAGTAAGCCTCTCTTTGAGACTGCTCAAGTGCCGTCATGCTTTTAAATTTAAGAAGTCTGACTCTGTAGCATTTTCCATACTCTTGTGTGTGTACATACATTCCACCTTGGCTTGGCATTTTGTGAATAAGTCATTTTTTTTGTCGTATTTTGTTTCAGATTTCAAACTAAAAGGTAGGAGAGAATATTGCACAATCGGGGAATAATTCACATTTTAAGCCCATGTGCAAAACAAAAACATAAAGAAAAAAAAGAAGGAAAAGAAATTAAAAGCATAATACCGGCCACATTTTAAATTTCTGAATTAAAAATATGTGTTTTTTCCAGGTGTAGCAGGCCTCTTTCCACAGGAGCAACAGCGGAGCAGGAATCATTACATATGGGCAGCAGACACGTGAAAGAAAAAAACAGTGACAAATACATAGGCAAAGAGAATTTATTTAAGATCACAAATATCCACTAGATCCTGCATCCAGATATTCCTACAGAGACTAAAAATTCTGTGCATTACATAATTAGTGCAGATGTTGGCAAGCTTTTTAAGGGCCACTAATTCATTCATGTGACTTCCTCTCTCCCTCAAGGGTTCTTATACTTGACCAGTTATTACTGCAAGGTCTTTAACCAAAGAATTAAAGCCAGATGTCTTGTAGCTAGGTCTCCTTTTGTTGAACATCCCCTATAAATACTTTTCTAAATGCAACAGAGGGATCCTACATGAGAACTTTGAAAATTTCTTAATTATTTAAGGCTAAAAGGCTTAAACCCAAGGGTTGATGTATCCTAGAGGAACAGTAAAAGTATGCTCACTGTGCTGAGAAATACTATTTACTCTAACTTCTTATTATCCTGGACCTGAAAATGTTTCTGGTCAATGTTTAGGCTGGAGGTAAAATATTTCCTAAGAGACCTTTTTCTTTAACATAAATTTACATGTCATGTAGTCCATTTGGGGTATAGGTAGAAAGTTTCATGTATTGCTGTATTGGAATTGTCTTAATTGCACTGACAAATGTAGAAATGAAAAGAAACTGAAAGACCTTTGGGTAATTCTAAGGAGATCTTTATCAGATACTATTTTCACTTGAGTCAAAATACGAATTCTGTTTCCCAATTCTGTACTTTTTTGTTTTCAACAAGAAGGTTAGCTGTAGCACTTCCTGCAGAGTAACTGGAGCTGTCCAAAACATACGGTTTACTTTGTATGTGTTAATGGGAAGAAATCACTGTCTTTTAGTGTTGTTGACCTATTCTTTCATTGGGCTTCTTACCTGCACTGCTAAAACTGGTCCTGTTTTTGTAAAAATTCAAGTTTAGTTGATAGAGTTCTAGAGCGGTAAAAGCACAGAGGCAAAGGCAGATCTTGTAGGGAGAGACTTTTTTGACGTGTGTTTCTTGGTTTGATTTTTTTTTTTTAATTATTATTTTTGCATTCTTCTTGTTTACCCATGCTGAACAAGGAACTAGGATGTTATTCAGAGGGGTTTTTTCCCTTAAGGTTTGCCTTTTGGGAATTGCACCTTGAGTAATTGAATGGAACTGAGAAAGGAAACTCATTAGGCATTTTCTTATAAGCCAACAGTTTTATCCGAAACTTCCACCTTCTGATGGAATATGGGCTTGTTTGTTGCCCCTCTGCTGTTCTCAGCGGAGTACTCTGCAAAGAAAATTAATTATGTGTTCTCTGACATAACCATGACAATATTTAATGCCGGAAATAAGGTTGGATGCTTTTAACACTAGTTAAGCCAAATGTTACTTTTCTTATTCCTTAGCTCATTCCTGTTTCAAGTTGGAATAAGTCAGTTCTGGTGAGTTATATTTAAAAGCATTGTGTATTTCAGACCATTTCTAGAAACATGGCTGGTGCTCATAGAAATGTTATGTCATGCTTCCTGTATTGTTCATAAAAGCACGTCGGACTTTATGGACATACATCATCCCTGGTAATTCATGGTCTCAGAGCTTACTAACAGTCTTTATTTAGGGTGTTCCTCCCACTTTTTAAGACAGGACAAGAAGGAATACCCATGATGCAAAATGGAATGAGTTAAAACCTGCTCAGAAATATAACACACATTTCTTCCTCTTTGAAGAGCTGTTCTTCCATCACAGTCAAACAACAGTTTTATGCACTGATAACATAAATAAGGTGTCTAGCAGAGTTAACTTTTCTTAATTATGAATTGTATGCCTTTCCCTTTAACTGAGTCTCTCAGCAGGTCTTCTTGGCCAGAAGTTCACTTTCCATGCAATTTACTACTACATCAGAAATCATGCTGGCTCCCAGAGCAGAGGGAACCATTTCTGGTTGTTTCTAATCTGATTGCTTATACTAGATTCCTCAGAGCAATTGTTTGTCAGTTGTGGAATGCCATTTGGTCTGAAAAAATAAATTTGTTCTGAAGTGTGTTCCTTTCCTGTCCCACTCCCCGCTCTTTGTGTATGTCTCCCCCATGAAGGCAATCATATGTTTTCAGTTCTGATGTCATTCTTTTTTTTTCTCTCTCTCTCTCTTCTTTTTCCCTCTTCTTTCAGTCCACAGCCATGAGCGAACCACAGTGCTACTACAATGAAACCATTGCCTTCTTTTATAACCGAAGTGGAAAATATCTAGCCACTGAATGGAACACTGTCAGCAAGCTTGTAATGGGACTGGGGATTACCGTCTGCATCTTCATAATGCTGGCCAACCTCTTGGTTATGGTGGCTATTTATGTCAATCGCCGATTCCACTTTCCTATTTATTACTTAATGGCCAACTTAGCTGCTGCGGACTTTTTTGCAGGGCTGGCCTACTTTTACTTAATGTTCAACACAGGACCCAACACTAGAAGACTGACTGTAAGCACTTGGCTCCTCCGCCAGGGTCTCATTGATACCAGTCTGACAGCCTCCGTAGCCAATTTGTTGGCCATTGCTATCGAGCGGCACATTACAGTTTTCCGAATGCAGCTGCACACTCGGATGAGCAACCGCCGAGTTGTCGTTGTGATTGTTGTTATCTGGACTATGGCCATCGTCATGGGCGCCATTCCGAGTGTTGGATGGAACTGTATTTGTGATATCACTCACTGCTCCAACATGGCACCTCTCTATAGTGACTCCTACTTGGTCTTCTGGGCTATTTTCAACCTGGTCACTTTTGTGGTCATGGTGGTCCTATATGCTCACATATTTGGGTACGTTCGCCAAAGGACTATGAGAATGTCCAGACACAGTTCTGGACCCCGCAGGAATCGGGACACCATGATGAGCCTCCTGAAGACTGTGGTCATTGTGCTTGGTAAGTGCTTACTTTGCCCACCCTGTTCTCCCTGCTTTGTTTCTTATCAGGTGATTTCAGTAATGCATGGTCAGCTCCTGGGGGTCGGCAGCATTTGGAAGACACTGGAAGAGGTGCAGACAATAAGAACACCCAGAGTTCACTACTGTGACCACTGGGACTATCAAACTTATTTGTGGAAGTTGATGCAGCGTGGTCACTGAGCCCTGTAACATGAGATTGGTGAAAATCCAGATGTATGTGGTAGTTTTTTGCAGCACGGCATGTTTAAAGTGTTTTGTGGGAACCTATTATATGCAGTGTTTGTCCTCTTGCCTTTGAAGATGCCAAATGGCTTCAAACCTAAAATAGTACAGGAAAATCTTGGTATTCCACTGAAGTACCTATTGTCTCCTTTTTGCCACCTGAAAGGTGTTCTGCGTATTCATGCAAAGTTCCAATATGTGGAGAATGGTGAGGGGCTACAGCCTGTTCACGAAAAGATTGTGTGTTAAGCAGGACTGGATGTACTCAATCCTATAGTGTTTGCTACATATCAGTATCTAACCATTTCCTGATACAGGAAAGTAGCATGTGAGATACTAGTGTGCTTCCGCAGACTGCTCAGGAGGTGTCTGAGCTTCAAAGCTTGCCATGAGGAAAATACCATAACACAGTCTGGATTCAGGAGGTTCTTGTCATTTTGTGAATGGGTTTTGTCTGGGCCTCCCAGTTTCCTTATGCAGAAGCACAGCCTAAATGCTGAGCCATTCCCTGGTGATCTGCTTTGCTGTTTGTTCTGTTCTTTGTTGCTGCAGATGATTGTGAGCTGATGGCAGCAAGGATGGTGCAGGTTATCTCCTTGTCCCAATCTGTTTTCTCACCTGTTAGGTCTTCCAGTACAGTACATGGATTTCTAGGTATTCCAGTACCCTGTTGAATCAGGTTGCCCTAAAAGTCCATAAATGCAATTGTTATGCAGTCCACAAAGCCCAAAAATTAGCCCCATTTCTCTCCTTGACATTATGGTTCCCATAGGTTTTTGCTGCGCCTTGCGGTTTCTGTCACAAAGGTGGCAGAGATTCGGTTTGAGTTACTGTGTCAACTCACTCGTTAGTTTAAGAATTTGCATGCTGTACTCTGACCCAGTGATTTTAACCAGAATATTAATTGTGCAGTTAGCTAACCTGTTAAACCATTGACAAGATGTATTCCTCCATGTTCTGCTCTTCTCTTCAGGGAAAGAGCCTCTCTGAGTTTTGCAAGGGAGACTGTAGAGGTTTGTAAAACCTCTCCTAACTTCCTGGTGGTTCAAAAATATGTCCCTTCCATACGCTCCATGATTCTCATGGCAGAAGGCAAGATGAGGTTAAGAATACAAGGAAAATTCAGGTTTTGCAGTCTTCTTTTAGGAAACAGTTCCCTGTTTTTTTTCCTGAAGACATTACTATTCATACAGCAGTTCAGTATTTCCTATGAGGTGAAAGACTGGCTCAGACTTAAAAAAAAAAAAAAAAAGGGGGGCAAAAGACCCCCAAAACAACAACCTAAAAAAAGTGGGTGGAAAATAGTAGGCACTTCTACCAATGCAGTGTGGATTTGGAGTTGTAGCAATGAAGAGTCATTGAATAAAGAGCAAATGTCAGCTGATCCCAAGCATGTATGGTACTTGAGGTGTGTGTATGTAGCAGGAAGGACAGGTGGTGACCACACTGTCCTTCCTTCTGCTGTGAGAGGAGGTCAGGGGGAAGACATACAGGCCACTCACTGTGGCCGCAACCCTAATGGTGTACAAGGAACATAAAGTGACCCTTTTTTCTCCTAGTAAGTGTATATTTTTTTCCTGGTACTGTTCTAGAAAGAGTGAAACAACTCCAGGGGTTAAGGGGCATTAGCTAAACTTACGGTGAGTTCAGTTTAGCTGCAGATGTAGTTCAGTACTAGCTCTGATTCCTCATTAAGGTGAATTTTTTTAGGACTGCAAGTGGCACATGTTGAAGCTTTCTTCAAAATTAAAACAGGAATTTTTTGTTACTGCTGTACTGTGCTTGATTCAGTGTTTTGCACACACTGTACTTAAGCATCTCTTCTAATCCACATAAAATACCATTTACAGAAAACAATAGCTTACTATTTTATTAAATCTGTTCAAAGGAAACAAAGGCATTTGTAGGTTGTGACACTCTTCATCATTTTTGCAGCTCCCACTTTGGTATTATTTTGCAAAGAGTTTGGGTTTTGGTTCAGTTTGGTTTTTTTCCTAAGCAGCATGGTTTCTACAGGAAAGCTAGAGGAGGTCAGTCATAGACCTGTAGTGTAAAGAAGCAGCAATGCTTTCGACTTCTTACCACCTGTAAGGCACAGTTGCAAGATAAAAATGGTTGGTGAACAGCTGTGGGTTTTTTGTGTAAATTCTTTTAATTTAAGAAATAAATAAATAAAGAATAGACTGAAGTCAAGAATTAGGCTTTGGGGTAACCCCAGAGACTTTTAGGTAGTTAAATATTTGTGCATCAAGGTGTTGCCAGACTGCTAGGTGCACCATGAGAAATGTTCATTAATTTCCATCAGCTGGTGAGTACCATCCCATATTGCTGAATTTGCTCTTCAGGGGAGGATTGCTTTGTGGTTCTAAAGAGGAAAACTAAGTGTCACTTCAAAGCACTTCTGGGAAATAGATATCTCAGATATCAGCAGGTATCTCTCAAGCAAACAGTGTGGTCAGCATGTTGATCAGGCAGGTGTGCTGGTGCTCTATCACTGTTTGCAGTCTATTTGTAAGTCTGGCTTAAAGTTTTCTTAAGCAGAAGATTTAATTTCAAGGGTCATGCTTCCTGAGTGCCTTCTTTAAAAGATAGTGCTGCAAGTTTATCTACTGGAGCTTTGGGAAGGGCAGAAAAGGTGAGTGTCTTAGGCTGCATGGAGCAATTTGCTGAACATTATCTCATGTGATCTGGCTATTTGTACATCAGTGAAGCTCAGAAGCATGGAGGAAAAGAACCCTTGCCTTTCTTAATGGTGCAGATCAGACTAGTAATACATTGGTTTGTGGCAGAAACCAACTTTTTGCAGGAGGCGAAGATGGGAAAGAAAGCAGTTTATTCTGAAGAGCCCTCTTCCCTCCTCTCCTACCCCACAGCTGAGTGGGCATGGGAGCTGGTTAGTGTCAGCCTGCTTTACACAGGAGAAGACAATTCATTTTGGAGGAGAGGGAGGGTGCCCTGGGATTGAAAGGAAAACAGAACTGGGAGTCTGGGTAAACCTGTGAGCATTGGCAGAGGGAGGCAAACCATTCCTCACTTTAGGATCTTGGTTAAAATGCTGCTCAGCCATAAGTAACCCCATGGTGAATTGAGCAGCAGTGAACTGTTCATTTGACTTTTAAACTTCCATAAACGGGTGTCCTGGAGTTGTCCTGCTGGCTGTATTCCCAGGCAAAGCCATGCTGCTGCTGCAAGCAGAAGAGCATCTTTTCCCCTGTCTGCATTCTCTCTGTGTTTTTGGGGGCAGGAGGGGGAGGGAGTAACACAAGAGCTTCTTGTTTGTTAGCTGCATAACACGGCCTGCTCTCCTCGTGCCTTGCTGCCTTGCTCCAAGAGGAGAAGAGCTGCCCCAAAGGGGTGCAGTCCTGCAGGCAGTGATCCTGTCAGCATGTGCAGGGAGGGTGTCAGCTGCCTCTGACAAGAGGGTGATTGTGTGGGGGGGGCCAGGGCTGCTTGACGCACTGGCTGGAGCGGTCGGGATCTGGCACGCTGCGTCATCCCACAGAGCGGGTGGGATGCTGAACCCTAGGAACAAGTCAAAAGCAGAGAACAGATTTTTTTTATTTTTTCATGCCCTCTTGTTGTTTTTTCCTTGAGTAAAATAGTTTAAACAGAAGGAAGTGATTTCATAGCTGAGCCCTTTTTTTCATTTAACAAGGCTGCTTTTGAAATCTTTCAAAAGTAACAAGGAACATAAAGCTCTTTCTCCAAACCATGCCTTTCCTTTGTATTGGAACTGAGGAAGGACTGATCTGTGTACTGCACATAGCCATAAAATCATGTCTGGTTTGGCTTGCAGCTCAGTGTCACTTTGCCTTTCACCACCACCATGTGTTCCCTTTAAATGAGCAATCAGGGAACAGGCAGAAACTGAGCAGATACATCAGCTGAAACTTGGCATCCTCTCTTCTGTTCTCCAGTGTTTCTCTTGTTACATTTAAAGACAAAGCTAAACTGTTTTTCTGCTGGGGATCATAGTTAGATTCTGAAAGCATTTGTCTGGGCCAGTTTTAGGTTTGGCCCAAAAATGGATAACAATATCTAACTATTGTTTTAAGAAGCAGTGAAAGCACCAAATTAAAGATTTCAGAGCCCAGGCGTGGATAACCTAACTGGTCTGGAAATCAGTCATGAAAGGCTAGAGTCTTTCAGGTATTATCTTTCAGGTGCATACCTGCATTTGTAGAGAACTACTGGCTTTGAATATTACTGTTGGAAAGTTAGCCTGTATTTCTCCTGCCTAAATGCTGATTAAATATCCTTCCTAATTTGGCACCTCTTGTTATTACAGTATGGCTGACTCTGCCACATGCCTCCACATGCATCTTTGGGCATTCTTCTGTATTTAGAATTTAGACTGAGAGACTGTGATACTGAGGGTTTATAACTGAATTTCAAATAAGCACAATACCAACAACCCTTCTTAGTTGTATTTGACTAATCCTGATGATTAGCCTTCCATGTTGGGTAAGTTCTCAATGTTGTTTGGCTAAAATTAGGCATGCCCGTTGAGCCACGAACCACAGCTAGCCCCCAGGATATAGGGAGACCAAACAATGAATTCATAATTGTTTACCTTTTATGTTCTTGGGAACTAAAAAGACATTTAGGACTTTGCTGCCTGTAGAATCATCCACTTAATTTGCAGGAATGTGGTTTACTCTGTAAGATTGGGAAACTAATGTGGGCCCAGATAAAAAAGGTGAGGGTTCATTTTTTTCTTTAAACTTTGAGTTTGTATAAATTTTGATTTAAAGGAGTCTCACTGTGTTTGAAGACAGTCCTTTACTTATTATAACGAAGAAATAAATGCAAGAAAAACATTTGGGAATTCAGTATAAACATCTGGAAGGGTAGAACTGCTCAGCAACAGCTTTTTTCCTGCCCTCTCTGCTGCAGTTATGGATTGCATGAGACTTATTTTTGTACTTTTGTAGCTTTTCTTTCACATCTAGGTACCAAAGGGAGTTGGAAAACAGCAAAAAACACTTAATGCGCATGAGTGTTCCCATATGCTGTAGCTACACCATTGAAGCAAATAAAGTGCATTATTGATAACTTTAACCTTTCTGAGTGGTTGTTTTGACATGCAGTCTGCATCTTTACTCCCCTTTTCTTCTCATGCAGTAAAAGCATGATTATCTGTAGAATATAAAAAGACTATGAAATAATGTTACAACCTGACTGATAGCACATGGTGTCTTGACAGAGGCATCTCTTTATTTCCATATCCCTCATGCAATTAACTGGAATGGCTGATCTTTGTTGGCATTAAGGCTTAAACAATATGAAATATATTTCACCAGTTACCAAGACTGTCGTCCTGGACTGAGATTAAGATGATCATGTCTAGGCAGAGCTTGGTTACAGTATCACTCAAACTTTGACAGACCTTCCCTGCGCAGGGAACAGTATTCCTGTGGGCAAAAGGAAGTATCGGCCCTCTTAGCACAATCCAGCTTATAAAATGATCGTTTGGAGAAGCCAGGGTTTAACTCTGAGCCCAGTGACTATAAGAAGACAACTTTACCTGTTTTACCTCCTCCTTCAGGAGTCCTGCTGCTGTTGAGAGAGATGAGCTTTCCAGCAGCATTTTTGTGACATCACTGAAATTGAGGATGTTGTCTTAGCTTGGGGATGTCCTTCCACCAGGTAGCAGTGGTCTCATGGGGAGAAGAGCAGCATCCAGTCAGGTGGTTTTGCTTATAATTATTACTTTTTCCACAGAGAGTTGGGCTGGGCAGTAACATCAGGCTGGAGTTCAGATGAGAGCAGCAGTTTTCACAGCTTCTTCTCTGGAACTGGAGGAGTGTGAAGCCATAAATACCATGTTACCCTGTGGTCTGCACAGGGGGCCAGTTCAGAGTCATCAACCCTGCCTGACCGTCACATCACAGAAATGTCACTTGTGTATTGATTTAGTTCTGACAGAAAAACAGGGCAATAAACTCTGTATTTGGTGCAGACAATACAAGTCTGAGCATCAATGACTTTCTGTTCTAGCACACAGGGTGCAGTTATGTGCAGTCCCAGTGTTTTTAGATAAGTATATTTTGAATGTGCATAAACTGAATTTAACCCTACAGTCAAGTAAACTGGGAAATTGTTGCTGGTGACCGTTGTCTAAATGGAGAGCTTATAGAATTTAAAGGATAAATTCTTACTACATTGTTTGGAGAGGAAATGTTTGTAATAAATGCTTTCAGAGATGCAATGTGACAGCAGTACTTTCAAGCTGTATCATCAAATATTTGCATGAAAAAGTGAAATCTTGATTAAAATTATTATTTATAGCACACCTTATCTATTCTGTTGGATTTTTGATGACTTGGATTTCCCTATGTTTCCTGTCTTATCTCCCTTCTCTTCACTCTCAGCTTCAGGAGTAGTTCTAATTGCTTCTCAAAAGCTTCCTTGCAGGAAAAAACTTGCAGTTTTTTCTGCACCACTGGTACCACTTGCAGGTGGTTTCCAGGCTTCACCATTTCCACTTATTATGTATTATCTTTTTTGTTTTGTTGTTGGTTGTTTTTGTTTTTTTATTATTTCCACTGTGCATCTCAGTGACATATTAGTACAGGACTAGTAGTCCCAAACCAAATACGTTCCTGTTACTGGTTGGCTGGTGAAGATGCTGAAAGGAAAAATAATAAGGAAGCACAGCATCTGGAAATAACAGTGTGGTCAGTTTGTTTGTGTGATAAACTTCATAAGTAGTTTTCTTTTTCAAAACAAGCCCATGCAAGCTCCACTTGAAGTATCCAGGCAACTGTCTCTGAACCCAGAGTATGGCTGGATGTGTAGAAAGTCTCATTCTAAATGTTTTGCTTCACTTCTTCACCAGCTCTCTCAGTTAATTTTATTGCATCCACAGTTAAAGTTGACTATAACTCGTAACTATCTTTTCTCAAAAGTATTCCAGGTATCCCTACAGCATTCATTGCTTCACCCTGGGCAATCCATTTAGAAGTTTTCCCCTTTTTCCCTCTCTTCAGTTCAGAATAAGATTTATTTATTTTCATTCAGGATCCTTTGAAAATGCACTTTGAGGAACTTCCATCATTTCCCAAGACAGGAATGTGGTTTTATTTTATTTTATTCTTGAGAGGGAAAAATGTCTCTAGTAAATACATTCCTTTAAGTATGATGAAAATGAGGCCTTGTTTAATAAAAGTCTTTCCCCTGACTTCAGTATAATTTATTACCTTTTCAGGGAAAAATAAATTTAAAGGGTAGATGAAAGATCTCTTCATTTTTCCAAGAACGGCCAGAAAGGGGTAAACCTTAAGTAGTTCTTGCACTTGTGTTCACCTTTTGATTTAAAAAAAAATTATAAACAAAAAATTAATTCGTGTTACTTGCAGAGGTTTTTCCTTTTTCCAAGAAGCTTCTAACATGAATTGCAATGGCAAAAGTAGGTATATTTCTCAACAGACCCTGAGAATTGATTCTTTATTTTCCTTTAATGTAATAATGGGATTTGGAAATCACACCTTGATTCCGAAAAATAGAATCCAAAATTTTCACTTGTATCCAGGTAAAATAACAAAATGCTGACTAAGGAGTGATAGCCACCTACTGAAAATCCACACCAAATCCTAATTAATTGGTAACATCTTTCTCTGAGATCAGACTCCACTTAGTAGTGCTGCATCCACGAGTGAGTACTCAACAACCAAGGCTTCTCCAAATCAATGCAGATGGGCATGCTCTGTGGAACATTTTCTCTGAAACAGAGGCCTTGGTAAACTTTGCTGAATACCCAGGGCAGAAATTGTTACCGAGAAGAAATTTTGAAAATCAGCATGTACAAGAAGGCTTACTGTAAAATGCCAGCACATGACCAAGTCCTACTGATCTCACAGAATCTGAGAATTTTGGATTTTGAATTTTTTGGAAGAGAAGAGGGGAACCTATCCCTTCTTTAGAAGAGGCAATGATAGTGCTTTTCCAAAATGGCTGCTCATGACATAACATTTTTGTCCTCTAGAAAGCACATAGTTGCATAGGGAATTTGTTTCAAAATGTTTTGTTTCTTTTGTTCAGTGCCTTTCCAGATTGTATTTCTAGCCCACTCAGCTAAAACTGATACATCCTTGGTAACTCTTAAAGGATAGCATTTGAAGTCTGAAGGTATGGGGTAAGGTCCATGTCCAGCCACTGGCTTCTGTTTTCACCTTTGTGACACCGTTTATCTTTCCTGTGTTTCAGCAAATACTACTCAAGTGCTAAGTCAAATTTACAGCTACGCCTCGGCTTCAGAAATTATGTGAACAAAAATGGCAGCTGTTAACTTGTCTCATTGTAAAACTGCATTCAGTGGGGCACTGAACTGCTGTTTGTTTCCACCAGTGGAAAGCACTGACAACAACAGACTGTTTTGTGCAAGAGAAGCAGTGGTGCTCCTTCTGCATTGCTTCATTGCACATGAGCAGTGTGATTAAGTATTCTGGGTTGTTTGTTTTTTCTGAGATAATCCATGGAAACAGGAGCATAACAATTTTCAGTATTGAATTATTTCTGCCTTTATAGTTTCAATGAAACTATGGCTCTTAACATCAAATCACAGAGTTACTGCTGGTGGCAAAACTTGCTGAGACATCTGAGGTACAGCAGCCAGTCAGTGCAGTGGGAAATGGTCGNNNNGATAGCTTTCGGGCAGCAGCCATGCTTCCATCCTTCTAACCTCAGCATGAAAAGAATGATCATCAAAGAGGCTTGGTTTCTGCCTTTTTTTTTTTTTTAATGTATTTAGAATGTGAAAGGAAAATATGATTCTGAGTTCTTCTGTTGGCAGCAGAACAGCTTCCTATTTTCATGTTTCGTACTCATGGGGGTGCTGTCGCTGACCTCACTGATGGACTACTTTTACTTTTTTTTTTTTCTTTTAAAGATCTTTTCAGGTTTTTTTCTTCCCTTTTTTTTTTTTTTCCCCAGCTGGTCCACCATAAGTTCCTCTCGCACACTTACACATTTAANACCCTTCTTTAAAGCTGGAGCAACAACAGCAGCAGAAGATCCCTATCCTTTCTGTAGTTCTCGTTTGGGAAAACTTTGTATTGCACTTCTACTTCCCTCAGCATAAAAAAATGTCTCTGAAGTTCACGTTCCTGTATCCATATGGAGAAATGCTGATATTATCTCCAAGTGTGCTGCTTGTGTAATGTGACAAGTCCACTCCTGGACACATACTCCCATCAATGCCTAGAGAAAAGCAAGGTGTCAGAGTTTGTATGGAAGGTCACAAGCCTTCAGAAGCTGTGGCATCATTTGTAAATCTGAGGCGTTTAATTTTCATGCTCTGGTGTTGTCCATCAGACTGCGCCATTTAGTGACGTACTGGAGCAAAGGGAACTGCTGTAAGTGAAAATCCTTGATTTCCAAACCCATCAGCAAACAAAAGGGATTTGAACATGGATGAGTGCTTTGAAGTTTGTGGATAGGATGATCTAAAGTTTTGCAACTGGGAAAGTGAGAACTTGTTCTGTAAAACTGGCCCAGACGCATCTGCCATGGGGGTGACCACCTGCTGCTGTTAGGAGAGCAGCCTCTTTTGTGTTGCAGAGGTTGAAGTAACTAATTCCTTGATATTGGCATTAAAAGCCTATGAGATTACTGTGAAGAAAAAAGGTTGAGACAAGTTTGAGAGGACAGAGAGAGAGTAATTCAGTTGCATTTTTTTGTGCTTGAATAAGAGCAATCTGCCTGGGTCTTTCTGTTTTAATAAAATACTTGGTATCTGATTACAAGTTTGTTAATATAACCATAGATATGCGAGAACAGTTAAGATTTTTGAAATATCTTCCTTCATGAAGAGTCATCTCCTGAAGAAAAGGGAGGGGATTCAGCTGTTAAAAGACGGAAAAGCTGCCAAGCTCCCCTGGATTCAGTACCTTCCTTGTTCTTCTAAAAGCAGTTTTGAGGGAGCTGTTTCACATCTTCTGGTATTGATATAACCTTAAAAAGAACTTGTTCTGACATATGGCATTGATAATTCTCATCTTCCCTTGTTTTAAGTTGTTTTAAGGTGCTCATTTTTTACTTTTCTAGAGAAGTACAAGGAGTAATTTAGAGATAAATTTTCTAAGCAAAAGCTCAGGATATAGAGAGTAAAAAAATATTGTGTTTTTGTACAATGGTTGCCACTTTCTCCATGCAAACAGACTAAAATTGCAAACTGGATAGGTGCCATGTTGTGGGACAGCTCTGAGGGTGCTTGGTGGCCAGGGGTCATTGCTTGCAGTAGTGTGTAGGGAAGATGCATAAAGAAAAAGCCCTGAGGCAAACTCAGATCAGCTTCTGCTGGACTTCATTTGAAGTTCTGGTGATACTTGCTGGCTTCTTCTCATTCTTTTACAGAGCTCAGAACAGTGACCATACCAAAGTCCAGCTAGCTGAATAAGGGACAGATGCAAGGCAGAGGAGACATTTCAGTACTGATGGAAAAGTCCATGCTTCCAGTCCCTTCTCTTTAACTTTACAGCCTGGGGATTGATCACAGCTGTGCCTTAAATAATAAGGAGCCAAACCAACAACCACTGCAAGCTCTCTGTCTGCTGAGCTCTTACTGTTCTGTGAGCTTTTCTGGGAGAAAAAAAAAGCAGAGATTTATCTGTCCCTGGTATCTTCCAGGAGAGGCAAGCAACAAGGGATGAGCCCACTAATTTGCCCTTCAAAATAATGAGCATTCAGTTTTCTTAGGTATCCAGTGACACCACAAGCATTTTATGGCATTGGTGTTCTTGCTGTTGTACTGCCATCCAAAGCCTGATACTGTAATTGTGCTCATTAATTATATATGAGCATGAGAACATGTAGCTATGAACAGACTGACCTACTGCAAGTTTATTGGTTTCACGGTATTTTCAGCACATATTTTTCTGAAAACAAGCACTCGCTAATAATACTTTTTGTTGTCTGTCCTCTTCTCTTTAATTGCATTTATTAGAGAAGGCTCTGATTCAAGTTTCACCAGCTAGAATCTCTTTAAGAATGCAGCATAAGGGGCTAAGCTACAGGTGTGGGGCAACTAACGTGGTCTGTGCAGGACAGTTTTCACTCCCTGATATTTTAATCAGTGTTTTGTGGATCTCATGTGCGAAACTGGCCGAGCACTTTGCAAAGCCAGCAGTGTTGGCATGCCATATGAGTCTTTTGGGTTGGTGAGTTCCGTGCTCTGCTGCACAGGATGTCATCCTAGCTACAATCCAGCCACCCTTCCCCCTTACTCATGCAGCTTTCACGTGAACTTCGCTCTCCTCCCACCTCACCCGTGGCTGGAGAAGCTTGCATCAGTACCTCATCCATGGGGATTTTTAAAACCCAAGCTCTTTGTGCCTGGGGAAGGGAAGTAATGAGAAAGAGGAGAAGCAGCATTGCTGGACACCTCTTACCCTCCCCAAACAGGAGAGGTTTGCTCCAGTAAGTTACAAACAGTGGTACTCTCTCAGATGCTACTGGATCTCATGTTTTCTCTGTGGCCCAGGGGAGCACTCTTGAGATTAAAACTGCTGCTGTTGAAATCCACCTTTTTGATGTTCACTGGCAATGATGTGTTCTATGTTCGTGCAATTATGGCAGCATGTTACTGCAGTTACAGCTGTATGTTTCATTTATAAAAGAAACAAACAGCCAACAAAAACGCACCTGTAACTGATCCACAGCCTGGATGTTCTTCATCTCTTCCTTCTTATTCTGCATGAGATACTAATTTCCATATTCATAAGGGTTACTTTGTGCAGGAGTTCAGGGTTGGTGGGAGAGGGTTGAATGTTCCCAAGGCTCAGTTGTGCCTGTTAAAACACCGCTGCTAGCTGTGAAGTCTGAGCTTGAATGTTACTGCACTGCAAGCTTTTTTGAGTGGAAAATTCAGATGTCCACAGTAGATGGTGCAGTGCACAGGCAAGAGCAAACCCATCAATAAGTAAGGAAATGAGTTGGTTTGCTAATTGCAGTAGACATTGTCAGGAGGCTTTCAGAGAAGCAGTGAGATGACCATATACAGGGGTCACCATATGAGCACTGTCCATGAGCACAGGGAAAGGGAGAGGCAGAGGCAGCAATGCCTGCAAGAGCATTGCGTCTCACTGCAACAGACACATGTAAAATTTTATGGATGCAACATAAAACTCAGTCTTTTCCAGAGAAATGTTCTGTTGATATGTGTCAGCCAGGTGGAAAGAGACAACCCCAAGAGTTGTTTATGGCAGAAGAGAGCCGTACATAACTTGCCACCTCTCCATCTTCCTCCCTAGCTGTCCTTTCTCAGTGTATCCAGCGATGGTCAATAGGCTGTACACATCTCCTCACCCACAGGAACACCTACTGGGTCAGTCAGCTATACTAAGTGTTGCACTAAGGGAAATTCAGAAAGCTAGCTTATGTTGTCATCACACTTTTAGCTCATATACTCATCTCGCAACTTAATGCATTTGTCATCATCTGTATTATTCATATTTTGTATTCACACATCCTTTCATAGAGAGTATATTGATCATGAGCAACCCAAGAAGAACCTGCATCTCTGTGGCTCATGAAATGACACCATTTTGTACCTGGCTGTGAGAGGTATTCAGTGCCATCAGACCTTTTTATTCTGGCTGTGAGGGTTCACTGGGCACGACTAGTTCTACCTGTGAGTCTGTAATTGGAGTAGTTCTTACTGAACATGGCTGGATTTAGGCTGCTGCAGCTGCTCTGTATTTCTGTTACTTAGTGTGGAATTGTCTATGACCCAGAATCTAAGCCCAGACACCACCAGACCCTTTGATATCTGAGGACCACCTGGAACACAAGGGCATTTATTTTCCCGTTACATTTCCTTACTCTTCATGTGTCAGAAAGGTTTGCCTTACTCTTAATGGGACAGCACCACAGAGGTGTCTTTATCAGATCTTGATTGCACTGAACTCTAAGCAAGTCCTGGAGCCAGAAGACAGTTGTGGTCACAGCAATAAGGGGGTCCCCTGGAAAAACCCACATACCAGGGGCACAAACAGCAATATGCATACCCTTTAATCAAAAAGGGTACAAGTCCTCCATATAAATTAAAGAACAATTCATACATGAACTAAGCTACTGAATTATTAAATATTTTCAGATTTTTCTCTTACTGATAGCTCTCACATTGGTTCATCAAGTTTCCAAACCTATTGCTAGCCTAACAACTCTTTTCACAGGTCTTTAAAATGCTAGCAATGTGCCTGATGTTTCCAAGCACTTTATGTTTATTTTTTCTGAGCATGAGAAATAGAGGTATTTAAACAAAAAAAAAAAAAAAAAACACTTCAAAAAACATTCANGACATTTCTCTTTTTTCAAAGGTGGTCAGTCTGTGTCACAGAAGTGGAGGTATTATTTCAAGATGTGGCAGCAAACATCTCCTACTATCACAGATTTCACCACACACAGCAGTCCACTTTAATACACTCCTGCAAAATGGTGCCTTCAAAATAGCATACATACAGATTTTTAGGCAATTCTTTCAGCATACTTGAGCCTGTGCGCAGTACTAACACTACTTTCTATTAAAAAAATTCCAACTTAACTCTTTACAACAGTATCAGAAGCTTTCTGCTTGGGTTTTTTTTGTTTTTGTTTTTTTTTTTTTTGTTTTTTTGTTTTGTTTTTTTTTTGTGCTTTCTGCTTTCTTACATCTGAGGAGACTCTCAGTGAAACTGCTACATCCATTAGACATTTATCTCTTCTGTTTGAACTGCAGCAAAAAGAGGCAGTGAACTTAAATTTCAAATGAAAAGGATGTCAAGCTTCTCTAATAAAGCCCCTGGCAAGTATAATGTTTTCTTTGTTATTTTGGGGGAAATCTGCACTCAACAGTGCAATATGCCATGAAGACATCCCATAAGAGACACTTTGCAACTCTAGGAGTCTAGAGTAATTCTTGACAGCCTGTGGATGCAGGAGACCACTCTGCAAACTTTGGGGAGAAAGGTATATTGTTTAAAAGTGAAGTGCTTGAAGCACAAAGCTTATGAATGCTTCGTGGTCAAAGTTTTAATACATTTCATCACTGTTTTTAAGGTCAAGGCCAGGTTTGAAATCTGGTTTGTGTCCCTGCTGATTTCAGAAGTACTTGTGGAAAAATCCTTGTGTTTATACAGACAAATGCAGAACTTGTGCTTCAGCCAGCTCTCTCAACTCATTTTAAATGAAGGAGATTTTGGAATTTGAGGCACTTTTGCATGCATTTTATCCTAGAAAATTGCTACATCTGTGGCTGTACATCCCTCCCAATGGTAAATATTCAAAGAGGTGCAATTTCCTTATGGATCAAACGTTAACCAGCCATTATTTCTGTGCAATCTACTTTTTCAATTACTGATGATCAATGAAGCCCTCAACTTAGGAACTGGAAGTACAAGACAGCTACAAAAATAAAATAAAATAAAATAGTATCTTTTTGATGTTGAGCTTCCCAGAGCACTGAGGAGAGGTTATAGCCTTGGAGAGTCATGTATCCTCTGCACCTTTAACCAGAGGATGTGTCTCAGCCCTGGTTGGTTTCTCTTGAGCTCCTGTGGATGCAGAGGGAGCTACTCAAGGAAAGAAACCCAACTGCTAGACCACTGAAATCTCAGCAGCAATAGTAAATTGACCTGTGCCTGGCCAGTGGCTGAAGACAGCAGGCTCTTCTGCATCTTGGTACCTCCCTTTCTTGGATCAGCACAGTCAGGGAAGCTGGGAAGCAAACAGCTGCCTACATAGCAGGCAAAGTGCTCAATACTCCTCCTGCTGAGGTACTTCTCTCCTTAAATCAGAGAGATGAATCAATCAGAGGCCTAAATGCTGAACTGGCAGGGTAAAACTGGAACAGATGGGCCTGTCATTTCACAACCTGGTTCCAATAATTCAGGAAAAAAAAATTTTGTTCTTCTTTCTAAGGGTAAATATACTGGATATTCATGCCTATAACAGTGGTTTGCAGGAAGGTGGCTACACTTCGTTTTCTGGAAATAGGCCTGAAATTGCTTTTCTGTGCCATGCCACAAGCCAGTTCAGTCTGGAAGCCCAATCCAGCTCAGAGGCACGTGACATGGACTGGTGCTCCAGGACAGCGTGGGCTCTACTGTGAAGGCCCCAGAACATCCTTTGACAGCTCAGGTTTCCACAAATTATCCTGGAAGTTAGGCTGGCTGTCAGAGATGCTGCTCCTGCCAGCCAGCTGAACAGGGACAAGGCCATCTCTTTATTTATAACTTTATCATTCTAAATAAAGAGAGTGGAGAGATGGGAACAGAGGGAGAACAGAGGCTGGCAGGTGAAGAATTAAAAAAAAAAAAAAAAAAAAAGGAAAATCTCTTGGGAAACACCATGAATCAGTACTGTGTTCTCTGGAATGTGCTTAGAAGTTCCTATTTCTAGAGGTGCATATGGCTTTATCCACACCTCTCACCCTACTTGCCGGGGCAAGGCCAGTGTACCTGAAAGCCTTCTGCTTTATAACAGCACTACACATGGTGAGTGCAACACTCAGGTATTTGGTGGGTGATTTGGCTGAAACTTCATCTAAAGAATGCAGCATCACTTATTTCAAGCTAAGTACTTTGTTTGTTTACTTAAATTGATCCCTCCTCCCCACAGAGTAAACAAAGACAAGCTTTTCTGCTGGACAGAACTCATTTTGTGCAGAACTCTGGCTAAATAGGCAAGGATCAGATGCAGATCACCCTAAATGATGGATCATTTTCACTCCCCATGGTGTACAGGGGCATTACAGTCCACTGGCCAATATGCATTCACTTTACCTTTTCTTTCTTTGTGTCTGTGTTTGTGTGTGACAACAACAGGAAAGAAGTTAAGCTACAACATACTCTGATATTACTCTCTCCTTGTTGAAGGAGGGTAAATAGAAAATGTAACTGGAAGGCCAAGTGGGTTCACAAGGCTGATACAGTAAGCTGCATTGGACCTTACCTCAGTATTGCTGGAATATTCCATTGTTAAAACATTTTAGAAGAAAATAAAGTCATCTCTGAGTAGTGTCCTTCAGTGCATTGCTGATGAGTTAGGAGAGTTTTAATCTTTTCTAAAAAAGGAAAAAAGCTTTGTTTATCATTTAAAACAGCAGAGGTATACTTCTTAGAAGCAATAATTTGCTGAGTACAAGGATTTTGCAAGGGATTCTCTTACAATGTACTAATTGCTTGTTTATCTTTTTTTTTTTTAAACCCAAAAATTCCTCAGTGGAGGGCCTTTTTGCCTGGAAGGTCTCAGTTTATCTCATGCAGTTTCCTGTTTGCTTTAGGCGCAAGCCTACAGGTATCTGCTAAAACAAAAAAAAACCCACAATCCTGGAGAAGTCTTTCAGATTCATATATCAGTATTGATTAGTTAGCATTGCAATAAAACATATTTCCTGTGTCCCAAGATTCTACCTCCTGGGCATGGGCTGGTAATATTGAACAGTGCTGATGGGCACAGCCTTTCTACTTAGTCCAGTACTTTTTTTTAGCATGGAGCAACACAAAAGCTGGTAGCAGGAATTTGGGGAGGCGTGGGTTTTTTGATCCACTCAGCCCTGTTTCACCCCTTCTGCTAATCTGTCAATTTACTGCCTCTTCAGCCCCATAGGTGAGCTGTAGACATGTGCAGCTGCTGAATGTAATGCAAGTGGAAATTGTCTTTGTGGTTTGGTAGCAGTCTTGGTCCTTTGGTTCCTCTTTCATCAGGCAACAACAACAGATGTTGCGCTAGTTTGGTTTTCTATTTCACAATCCTGCATCCACTGTATTGTTTAAAGCAGAATGACACAATACAGTAGGTGGCCTAGTCATACTAAGACCTTCTTTTGAGGACTGATAACCTTGCCAAAACTTCTTGTGGGTTTCCACAGGGTGTGGAGGAGTCTTTTGTTTTTCTTTCAGAGGCTGGCTTTTAGTGCAGCAATATCGATTGCAACTGTTTGTTTTTGCAATTGCTTGTGGGAGTTAGTGGAGTTAGAGTTCCTTTAATGGCTTGTATGCTGTCCCCCCCCTTGGACCAGACATCCCAGCCCTGCACCCAGAGCCTGTTCACACGGAGAGGTCAGGGCAGTGTGCTCCACAGACATGCCTGATGATGGCACAGGATCAGTCAGAGGAGATTAGACAGCTGTAAGGGCCATCAGATGAGACAGAACAAATTAGAGTTGCTTTCTGGATACTTCATCACTGTCTTCATGAAGTCTCAGGCATTCCAAGTGTGAAGCAAATGCATTTCTGTCTCT
Source organism: Chaetops frenatus (assembly GCA_013400775.1). NCBI lineage: Eukaryota > Metazoa > Chordata > Aves > Passeriformes > Picathartidae > Chaetops > Chaetops frenatus. Next base: position 39,175 of record VZTR01015091.1, read on the forward strand.
GGCAGCCATTGGTGTGATCTGTGTTGTATGTGGTTATCTGCCACATCTGATGGAACTGTTATTAGTGGTTATTTTTAAAAGTAGAGTTCTACCCTTCTGTGCATAATGGTGATGTGCATTTTTACCAGATCACCTCGGTCCACATCTTAAAGAATTATTTAAACTGTCTTTTCTGTTTTGAAAAATTGTAGATTGTTTGATTTTCAGCTGGCAGAGATTTTACATTGGGTAGCGTATAAATCCCTTATCGCTTGAGGACTGAAGTCCATGGCAAGCAGAGAGTGCTAAAAGGGAAGAGTGTTCAAGTTCTTGCCTGCAGAAGCAGCACGTTCGCTGGCAGGTCCATGGGGGGCCCCCGTGTGACCACAGCCATGAGCTCTGCCCTGGCAGCAGTTTCTCTTCTCTGTGTCACCATGAGAAACAAGTCAGCATTGCCCTTAGGCTGAAGACAGGTGACAGGAGAAAATTATTACTGTTACCTGTGACAGTCTCATTAGAGAGGCCAAGAGTTCAGTGGGAGCTCGTGCTCATACCCAGCAGCGGAAGACCCAGGACAAAGCTGAGCAGCAGGCAAGGCTTGCTACGGAGAAAGCAGCAGTGTTAGCACCTCTGCTTTCCTTGCGCGGTAGATTGTTGCGGCATGGGCGCGGGCTGCTCAGCA
>VZTR01015093.1:0-55651 GCA_013400775.1 Chaetops frenatus
TCCTCTGTAAGACTGTCCACAGCTCAAGACATGTTTGTGTTGGGTGGGAGCTTTCCTGGCAGCAGCCTGAGGGTGGAAGGTTTCAGGAGCACGGTGGAAGCCGCCTTCTCAGGAGAAGTGGGAACCTCTGTCTGACCTGCAGCCCCAGCACAAGCAGCTCTGTTGCTCTCCAGCCTCCCCTTGCCAGGAGCTGAAGCTGTGAGTGAGCAGAGCCCAGTCAATTCTCCAGAAACAGCACCCCATTGCCCCATCCTGAGAAGTTTGTGCTTCCCCCTTGGCAGGTGGCAGTGACAGCTTCTCCCTTCCACATTGGCTCCATGTGTGGTGACTGTGCACTTCCTGCTCCTGTACAAAAATAGTGACCCCCTCAAAGTCACATCTCCCCACTCACAGGCAGAGGCAGCCCTCAGTCATCAGGCAGGTTTCTGCTCTCTTTGTCCTTTTTTTTTCAACTTCTGGGACAAGAGCAGGGTTGGTAGGGGTTGCATGAGCCATGGAAAATGCCAGGGAGTTGAGATCAGTGTTGTCTTTGTGGTTTTGCTTCTCCCTCTGTGACTGTCTGCTCCCTTTCCTGCCCAAGAATTTCTGACTTCCACTTTTTGGGATTAAACCAAAAGAACAGAGTACTGGGAACTTTCTCTAATGAAATTCCTCCTGTGTTTCCTCACTCCACAGCCCTGCTGTGGTGAAGGGTTGAGCATTGTCCTCCCAGATCTGAGAGTGCTGCTCTTGGCAGGGTTGGAGGATGCATCACCACAGAGGAATCACCCTTTCCTTGAGCTCCATTAAACCTTCTCCATGTGCCAGCCTGGAGCCTGCAGGACCATGTGGTGGAGTCAGGCAGTTTCCCTTTCCTGGTGGGAATTCCTCTTAAAGAGAACTGGAGAGACATGCAGGCAGTCAAGTGCTGCTGTGCTCATACTGGTCTGTGCTCACATACTGGTGTGACCGTGTGAGGCCCTTGTGGGAGTTGGGGAATCCTGTGAAGAGTTAACTCCATGGAGGTTGAGGAATCCTGTGAAGAGTTAACTCCATGGAAAGTGACGGCTTCCTGGGGCTGAGCAAAAAGAGGCCTCATGGAATGAGCTCATGTTTAAGGGAAACAGAACTTCAAAGAGGGGCATGCATGTTTATTTAAAGCTGGTAACTCCATTCAGCTCCAATTGGTCTCTGCTGCTGGCTGCCAGCAAAAGTGGAGGAGTGCAGAGCTTCTCCCAGGCACAGTCCTTCTCCATCTCTGAGGCCTCCCACTCCCAGCAGTGTTTGCTCAACTGGAGTGGCTGGGCAGGGAGCTGGTGGAGCTGGGGCCCAGCCAGCCACTCTGGGGAGCTTTCATTAGGGCACGTGTTTGTCTCTGTGTGTGTGTGTGTGTGTGTATGTTTTCAAGAAGGAAAGGGAGGTCAAACAGCAAGGAGGATCAGCCTGCACACCTGCTTGGTAATTCCATGGCTGCCTGCTTGCTGTGCAGCAGCCTGCTGTGAGACTTCTGTGGCCAGTGGCCAGATGGCTGCGGGCTCAGGGGCATCTCCTGGGGTTCCTGTGTGGATGCAGCACACCTTGGAGCTGGGGGATCCAAACCGACACACCACACAGGGGAAATGTAGCTCTGGGAGTGCCTGTGCCTGTGGTGGGTGCTGGTCCTCTCTCCATGCTGGCCACAGATCAGGGATGGATGTTGGCTGTGCTGGGCTACAGAGCAAGGTACAATGTGGAAGAGTTCATCCTGTGCATCTGCAGCTTCTCCACCTCAGCCTGGCAGTTGTTGGGGGAGGCAGATCCCAATGGCTGTCCCAAAGAGGGGGGGAGTTCTGTGCATGTGCAGCAAACTTCCCTCAGCTTCCCACCCACACCAGTGGGGTGCTCTCAGGGTCATCCACTGGCCAGGAATCCCTACTCCCCTCCTCATATGTGGTGTACAGCACCTTACATGTCTTTTCATGCCTCTTACACATGTGGTTTTTTACTCTTAAATACCTATCTGGGCTTTTAGGAATATAAGGTGAAGTGGTATAGAGTCAGAGAACATCCTGAGCTGCAAGGGATCCACAAGGATCATCAAGTCCAACTCCTGGCCTAGCACTGGACAACTACAATCAGAGCTGAACTGCCTCTACTGTTCTTTCTCAAATGTCTTCTCCACGTACCTCCCTGGATCATCTCTCAGAAGTCAGAACAATGGGTAGGCTGGCTCAGTGACAGCTGCTGCATTTCCCTTGCTCAGGACTTGTGGGGTCATTTCAGAGTTTCAGAAACTAGGGGTGTTCAACTGTTCCTGGAAGTGCTGCTTGCATGGTTGCTCTTAGTGAGTCAAGCACTCATCCTAGAGAAGTACTGACTGAGAAATACTTATCTGTCACAGCACACAGACATAAACCAGCTGAATTAAGTTTGCATGGGGCATCAAACCCAAACTTATGGTCACTGCCATAAGTGGAGAGTGGATTTGGGAAGCTGCTTTGGAGAGTCCCTCCCCATAATAAGCAGTGCAGAAAATCAATATTTAGGATCGACCTAAAGAATAAAGTTGGTTGTTTAGTTACTTTAAATCACGTCTGGGGAGAAAGCATGAGGGAGATGCACACAGAAAAGGAGGTGTTGCTGCTGAGCTTTAGTGAAACAAAGAGGGAAATAACTGTGATAAAAATCAATGAGAAAAAAGAAGAAAGAGATAAGAGGCTGGTTAATGATTGTAGTTTCTGGGGCCACTTTCCCTCAATGGGGGGTGGGATGAGTAAAATCCCCCTCAGCCAAGGCATGGTTTTGTAGAGAAAAAATGTGTCTGCCTGTGTAATTCATGGGAAACCTGGGAGTTCACAGCCAATCACACACTGGAGGAAAGTTCAGTTCTTTGTAGTCAGGGAAGTGCACATTGGAAGAGGATCCATGGGAAGTTATTTTCCTTTGTGAAGTGGTTTGTGGGATGGAGAAGTGTGAACCCCTGGGGGAGGAGCAACTAAAGCAGGGTCTTCTCAGGTACTTTTGCATGGAGGCTTCTTGCTCTGAGCTCTCCACCTGGGGAGGTGATGACTGAAAGGTCTGTCTCTGCCAGGTGTAGGCACATGGGCTGGCAAAAGGGCCTGGGCAGGTGGGATCGGGGCTTCTTGCCTGGGCATGTGATTGTAGGCTCAGGCATCTGAGAATTTCCACAGGATCTGTGTCTTTGCACAAGAAAAGGCTCTTACTTAAACACCAGCTTTAAGTTTTGAAAAAATGCAGGCATTTTTCTAGGGTTTGTGCCACAGTATCAGGAGCTTCAGCTGGGATTTGGTTCAAAAAGTGTGAGAGCTTTACAGGACCCCCCTCCAGCTGAGTGCTGGTGGCTGTGTGCACAATCCCAACAGTGCTGCTGCTGGGAGTGCTGTGGCAGTGACAGTCTTCTGGCCTCGTGAAAGGCAACTTGTTTTCTCCATCCTGAGAAATCTAGATTTAATCCATACCTATTGAAAGGACCTTCCCCCGCCACACACATACAGATACCTATTTCTCTGTAACAGTGTCCCTTAAGTCTGCTCCCATGTTTCATGTGTTACTGCTGGAGGGCAGGGAAGTACTGTCACCTTGAACACAAGGAAGCAGGGACACACCTGTCCAGGGACACAGGTAAAGCCCTCAATGTCTGTAACTCAGAAGGTCCCTGTGCTATTCCTCCATTTGGGCTGTGTCCCTGGCTGATGGCGAGTTGCTCTGGAGCTCCTGATGGGTTTGGTTCTCCTTATTCCACCCTTCTGGATGCTCTGTGACAAAGGGGTGACTCCGTGCTGTGGGAGAGGGGCAGCAGTGAAAGCGTTAAGGTTGGGCGGGGAGAAGTGGAAGCTGCTGCAGCTCTGGAATTTGGAGGACTGGAATTGCTGCCTTGGCACCAGCCCAGCTGGCTGAGAGCCCCAAGCCCAGCCAGGCAGGGCAGAGCTAACACAGAGCTTGTCCTCTGCTGCTGTGCCAGAGCTGGTGGGAGCTGGGTGAGGGCACTGGGGACACTGGTCAGTGCCTGCACAGGTCTGTGTGGGCTGCCAGATCCTGCTCACTCTACCTGGGCTCCCCTGCTGCTTCCTGTGCTTGCAGAGCAAGCAAATGTGAATAGTTTTAGATAGTTACCATGGGGATAGGCTGAAGGGGAGCTCCATCCACCCTGTGCTCACAGTTCTGTGTTACCCCGGGACCAGAGCTGCCTGTGGCAGCTGCTGCAGTGACTGCAGGGGGTTACAAGATGCTAACCCTGGACAGAAAGTTCATGAAGCTCTTCATTTCTCACCACCATTGCTGCCATGGGATTTGTTGATTAACTGCTTCGTCTCCTGAAAGGAAGATGACAATCAGCTGCTAGGTTTCCTGCCCAGGGGGAAAGGTAATGTGTCTTTTATTATTTTTTTTTGGATATTGCCTGGTTTCTCTTCCTTCTTCAGGGTGAGAACACAGTGGTGGGAAGAGGAGCCTCATCAGGAGTAGTTGGCAGGGTAACACTCAGGTGAGCTCCTGTGCTTTCCTGCTTGGAGGTGATGGGAAAATATTAATTACTGTCTCTTCAGGACTGAGCTGGGCTTTAGAGCTCACACATCAAGCTGGGTGACGTTGCTTTGCATTGGCATGGATGTCTTGGAGACCACACAGGTTGAGCTTATGCACCAAGAGCAGGGGGAAAGAGGATACACAGAGCAGTTCAGGTTTTTATCTGTGAGTGTAATGCACAGGCAGCCCTGGTACCTGGGTGGTGCTGCCTCTGAGACTGCTGTAGTAACAGGGCACAAAAGAAGGACACGGTTTCACCACTATCAAGAGAACACCCGAGGCCCCCAGAAGAAAGCCCATTTATTATGGATACACAATCGATAGGGTTTGCAAAGTGAGAGAGGATTGGAAGATGAAATCCCACCTCTCAACCAGACTGGTGAAATGACCAGTCCATCAGTTTCCCTTCTCCAAGAAACAATAAACAAAGCTGGTGTTTTTAGTCCAATGTGTGAGAAAATCTGACTAGGGAATATAAACTTTTCAGAAGGCTTTCAAAAACAGGGCGACAGACTGCTGTTGGGAGATCCCAAGAAAAATCTCTTGAGCTGCTTGGAGCACAGAGCCAAGGCTCTTTGCAGTGACCCTGGCTTGGCTTGGATGTGTGTCCTGGAATATGTGTAGGGTTTGGAGGTTTGGGGACTTGGGTAAGGGAGCCCAGCACTGCAGGAGGTGTGGGATGCTGACAGTGCCTGTGGCTCAGCGAGCACCAGATCTGTGGCTCAGTGGGAACCATGGCATGTCAGAGACCTGAGCTTACTGAGTGATGTCCTGGGGCTGGCAGGACCCTCTGAGAAGAGGAACTGACCTGGAAAAAGCAGTTTCCTCTGGTCCCCAGCCTGTCCTTATTCTCAGTGTCTAGACCTTCCTCTCAACTTGACTTTTCCTTGTGTTTTATTTTGAAATATTTCATATCCCAGAGAATCTGGGTTTTATTCAGGGTGTTTCCTTCCCTTTTCCACCATGCTTCCTGGCCCAAAACAGAATTTCAGTATCTCAGAGTGTTACTGAGTCTTGGCAGGACGTTTCAGCAGGATGCTGTTGTTGGAACCTCCCTCTCTTTGGTTGAACAGTACTGGGGTCATCACTTTGTTTCTGCAGGATCTCTGACCAGTAACAACACTCCAGTAACTGTTAACTGGGACATGGTGCAGGGCTGTGCCTGTGCAGGCTGGAAGTCTGAGTGCATTCAGGATGGAATTGGACAACCTCAAGGAAGAAGAGTATTCCAGGGCTGTTATTAATGGGGTTCTAAAAGTGCCTGACTCAGGATGTCCTGAGCTGCTGATTGCAGTCAGGACTGGTGGCTCTGCCCAACCATCCTCTGCTGTGAGGTTTGGAAGCAGAGTGAAGTCAATTTAATGTCCAGGGTGACAGTTTGGATAGGGCAACTACAGGGAGAGCAGAATTTCCCATCAGAATGAAAGGGTTTAAACACTCAGGATCACAAATCTTCACTTGCTGCAAGCCCCGTCCAGCCTGGCCTTGGGCACTGCCAGGGATCCAGGGGCAGCCACATGGGTGTGATGGTTAATGGGCTGGGTGTGATTGGAGCAAGGTAGGTGTATGTGGGAGAAACAGCCCCATTTTGGTGGGATTTTTAACAGTGACTCTATGGAAGCAAGAACATTACATCATCTTCCTGTGACCTGCTGGAGAGTTTCTTCATTTTTTTGTTCCCTCATTTTTTGGAGAAGGGAAATTAATGCTTTTGAGCCCAGCTCTGGCCCTGGCTTTGGGGAATAGACCTAAGTTACCAGAGTGTGCATTTTTGTGGAATCCAGGAGCTCCATTCTGAACACACAGCCCTACTTGTTACAGAGATCAGACCTTTTGCATTGTCATTGTTCTTCTCTTGATCTTTTGTGTTTTTATAACTTCTGAACTTTAAAAAAGAACAGAAGTTGGAACAAATGACACCCACCTAGCACTCTCCTCATTCTTTGAGCACTGATAAGTTGAAGGTGTTCTGTTAATATTTAACCCAGAAGCCAAAGCTAAAAAAAGAGCTTCAGAGAAGATCAGAACAAGCAGAAACCCCAAGAACTGCTTTTGGCAGTGCCCTGCAGGGACAGCCTCTGCTGTGGCCTATATTGAAGCACTGAGCCTGGAAGAGCTGCAATGATGGCTTTCCTGAGGTGTGGAAATCACTTAATTGATGTTGTCACTGTCTGTGTCAGGACCAAAGATGCCAGTTCTGCTCATGTTCCCTCTGCCAAACAGCCCAGGGGTCACAGGTGGGCTCTTCTGTTGCTGCTGGGTACTCACTATGTGCCCTTGGCCATATGTGCCATGCAGGAGACAAAGCCTGGCTTTGAGGTAATCAAATCAGGCTTGAAGTTTAGATTTCTACTTGATTTTCTTCTGTCTTGGGCATTGCCATTTCATTTGGAACTTCCTGATTGCCCCTCTATCTCTCCCTTCACCCCCGATGCATCCCCTCAGTCAGGAACTTGTGCTTCAGCTCTGCTGATGTGTTTCTCAGTCTGGAGCTCAGTTCTCATCTCATTTCTGTAGTTCAGAATCTCTGTTTTAATTTGAAAGCTGCTTCACAGCTGATTAAAAAACCACACAGCTTCAACAGCTTTATTTTTGCAGTGAAGTGCAGAAGATGAGGGTGTGATAGGGCGATCACAGCAAGCAAGAACCCATGTTGTGTTGCAGCCAGTTTATTTAGAATAAGAAGTGGTGGGATGGGAACAGGAGAAAAACTGCTGATTTGGGATGAGAAGAGGGTGATTGTAGACAAACCTGGCATTTCTTTGCCCTCTGCATTTGAACCATATGCTGTCAGGATTCCAACAATATGCTGCAGGAGGCTCACTGCAGCTCCTTGTTGTCTGACCTGGGAGCTGAGTGGGAGAAGGTGCCATGTTCCAGACAGGCTGGTGGAGCTGGCAGCTCCTGTGCCAAGGAACATCTGGCTGGCCTTGAAAACTGGACCCAGAGTTAAGTATCTGAGCACTGGAGAAATAAAAACAATGCACAAAAGAGTGTGAGCTAAGTCCACCAACTTCGTGTAATTGGGCTGCAAAGGTTGCTCCACACTGGCTCCTACAGGTGAGTGTTTCTCTGAGAGTGATGAGGATACTCTGCAGAGAATAAATAGTAGCCCTGCTGCAGTCTGGGCTGTAATTCTGCTGAAGGCTGCTTGTGCAATCCTCATGTGCACACTGAGTCCCTTGAGCCAGCCCTGCTGTCCAGAACTGCCATTCTTCTCCAGGGTGTAAATGCCTGTGCCAGGTCTGTTCCCAGCATGATCTTGCTGCTCCTTTCCTTTGCCTTCTGGAAGCTGGAATGGGGGATGGCAGGGAAAAGAAAGGCTGAAGAAGCAGGAATGTGCTGCTGCCCCTCCAGGCTCCAGATGTGTAATTGCCAGCCTGAGAGATTTGTGGCTGGTTGTGCAGATGTTCCACAGCAAATGTGCTGAGACATGAGGGGCTTTGAGCTGCTGTTGAGGGAGAGCTTTCTTGGCAGCTCCAGTGGTGGGACAGGAGGCCATTTTCCCTATCAAAGTGCCAGACTTTGCTGGGTTTTGTAGGAAAGGTGTGTGACTCAGTTTCCCCATTCATTTCCTAATGCTACTGAGTGGGTACAGAGCAGTTAATTTCTTTCCTGTGCTGGGGCAAAATGAAGGCCTGGGTTTGGGACTAAGGAGATCCATGTGCTCAGCACAAAACTGAACATGACTTTTGCTGAGGACAACAATTTGGGCATCCTTGCTCTGCAAGGCTGTCACTGTGTGTCTCTGATCACAAGCCAGTCACTTCTCTGTGTTTATTTTGTCCTCAGCAGAGCAGGGATGGTGCTGACCCCAAGGCAGTTTGGGGGATTTGTCTGTTGTGTGGCACATCCTGACACTCTCTGTGCTGCATCTCAGAGCACTTCCCCTCACTGAGGAATATCTGCACACTCTTATATAAGATGCTTATACTCTAAAAGGCATCAATAACTACTAAACAACAATAAGAGTTACTGCCTCTGAAACCAATTAAAATCATTAAAAGATGTTGGATGTTGTGTGCAGAAGAGCCAAAGCAGTGTGAAGGAACTCTCAAAATGCTCAGTGTGACCAATGAGTTTTGATAGGACCAGTGGGGGCTCCAGGTGTGCAGCAGGCAAGGCAGAGCTGAGCCCTGGATGAAATGTCCCCAGAAAGTCTGGAACTCAGTGGAAATGAGAATCCAGGCATCGGCTGCAGGCCTGGGGGCTTTGTGCTTGATTTGAACCAGTAGATTTAGGATTTTTATTAGTTGGTGACATCCAGTGTTGTGGTCTCTCATTTTTCCAAAGTGGAAGCTTTCTCTCTGGCTCTTTGTGGCCACTGCTGTGCATTGAGCTGCTGTTCTTGTGCAGTGAGTGTTGCAGCCCAAGTTCTCTGTCCTGAAGGAGCACGAGGCAGCTCAGAGCCCAGCATTGTGCAGCTGAAGGCAGGAGAGGGTTTCCCCACACTCACTGCTTTCTGTTTATGGGTGGGATGGTCACCTGCTGTGTTCTCTCCCTGAAACTCAGTCTCTGCATGTGGGCTGCCACAGTCATGCCTGCCCTGGATGGGTAAATTGTTAGACTTTCTCACCTTCATCCCCTCATCAGATCACTCATGGATGAGCAGTGTGGATCCCAGTGCACATCCCTGTATTCCCCACACAGATATCTCTCCTCTGCAAGGGTCATTCTTTGCCCCTACCTCTTATAATCCTTGATTTATCCCTTCAGAAACCTTTCTTCTTCTGCCCTGGCTTTGGAGGTGGTGTAAAAGCCTTTGGTGAGGACATTGGAGGCAGATGGGCTGTGTCACATCCTTCCACATGATCTCTGGCCAGTCCAGACCCCTCCAGGTTTCTGTTGCAGTAGCTGGACTGACACTGCCCAAGTGGGTCAGATTGCTTTTGGGGGCTGTGTTATGGAGTAAAGCCTCTGCTTTGTTTTGGAAAACATTTTAACAGATGCACCTCGTGCTTGGGTAGAATAATCTGCTTGGGTTTAGCAAATGTCTGGGTGAATGGGGCAGACTGAGATGCGCCAAGGGCAGCCATGAAAATTGAGAGATCTCTTGGGTCTCAAGTTCTAGTGTTTAGTTGTGTTAGCAGAGCCTGTAGGTCCAGAATAGGGTTTTTGTCTTCAGCTCCAGTAGCACTGACTGCAGTCCTCAGCTGTTTTTGATGTCTCCATGTATGGTTACAATCAGAGGGGGGACACTTGGGCTCTTTTGCAGTTCAGTTACTGCTCTGGCACTTGAGGCAAGTCACTGAAGCTCGTGCTGTCATGTGCTGCTGCACACCTCTGAGACATGGTACAAGGTGCTGGGAACACCTGCCAAAGTTTGCAGGGTCCCTGCTGAGCTGCTTCAGAGAGCGCTGGGTGCAAGTGCCAGTTTGGTTTAGGGCACACAGCAATGCTGCTGTGAGACTGAAAACGCGACACTTCCACAAATAGCAAACAGCAGTCAGTGGTATCACTGTGACTCTTGAGACTTTTTTTTTTGATAAATAAAACAACTGGAAAAACAAATAAAACAACCATAAAAAATGGCACGGCTTTGTGCCAGGGGGATGTACAGTAGCATCTGCAGTGACAGAGCTCATCTGAGTGTGTGCCAACAATTAGGAAAAGTGCTGCTCTGAGCCATGCAGATTTCTAAGCCTTTTAGAAATGGGACACTGATGATGAATGTTCAGAGCATGTCTCAAGTTCAGTATTTGCTGGAGGCATTGCTTTAGTTTGAAGTAACAGCTCTTCATGTGCCTGTGGATGTCCTGCCCAAAAAAGACATTATAATGCACCCCCATGGTCAGGGTGAGCGGGATGGAGAGTTTTGGGGATTGTAGGTTTGGGTTTCTTTGCATGGCCAGGGGATTAGTGGATAAAAGTACTTTATTTCAGTAGTCAGAACCTGCAATTTACAAATCTTGGGTAAAAATAAAGTGTATCTTTGGGAGAAGAGAGGGCTGATCATGAGAACAGGTAGAACATGCCAAATCCTGCAGTGCTTGGATCCCCACACTGTGTTGGATATCTCCTCTGGTCTCAGCTTTAGCTCAAACAGGTGTTTCAGGCTGGAGAGCACAAATCCCTGCAGGAAATACTGAATTATCAGAACAATTGCCTTCTTGTTGGGAGGGTTGGGACAAAGACAGGATTACTCTTATATGTTTTAAAGTGTTATTTATTGCTAAAACTTCATGAAGTCGTGGGAGCCGCTTCACAGAGGAATGCAGAGGTCAACCATAGTGCAAAAGTGATCACAAGACTACAGGTTACAAGGTCTCTTAAAGGTTAATTGGCCAGTAAGTTGCTGTCACATACATTGTTTTAATTTCCTCACCAATAATTAATCAAACTTGTATTACATGTTTGCCACAGTGCAGACTTTTTCATCTAATCATGTACTGACACACAGTTCTATATTACTCTATTCTATATTACTACATTTGAAACCTTTTACTTTATTTTATAACTACTTCTATATCTAAACTTCAAACTTCAAAACCTTCTACTGTCTAACTTAACACGCCTCTTCTTAAACTACAGACTTACATCCTTGTTAGAGATCACTAAGCTTGGAAGCCTTTTCCATGGCCTCAGATCAAATCCAGTACACATTTCAAACTCAGAGCAAGCAGGCACAAGACCTTGAAGACTTTCTGTGCCTTGGATTCTGACACCTTCTCACCTTTAAATTCCAGGATTTGGAGTCTTGTTCTTAATCCCTGTCTTTGCAAGGAGCCCATGTCTCCTACCCATCTCCAACCCTTTCTCCTGTGTTGTGTCTGCCGTGTCTGCTGAGAGCTCAGGACAATCCAAATCTGGAACCTTCCCAGGGCCTGTATTTCTGCCCCAGTCATGCCTATGGTGGCCAGTGATGACAGTCTCTGCTTTGGGAAGTATCACAGGGCTTTGAAGCTTTCACATTTTACTCTGGGACAGGCACTGAACCCTTGATCGTGTCCAGCTCCAGCCTTCAGGATGTCTAAGATTGAAATGCCTCATGCAGGGAAGGATTCAGCTGAATCTCAACAAGATTTCTGCGCTCTGGCAAATTTGCTTGACTTAAATGGGTGTCTTGAACCCAGCTCTTTGAGTGCTGAAGATGGGACAAGGGGCAGTGAGCACCAAGGGACCACTGGAGGGGTGGCTTGCAGGACATCAGTCAGAGGGGCTTTGGAGTGGGCATGACTGGTGTGCTCAGAAATCTCCCCCTGCACTTCAGGGCACTGCAGGGGCCATTACAGAGATCTCCAGGGAGAAGCACATGAGCTACAGCTGCATCTGAGAGTACAAAGCCCTTGGCACAGAAAATGGGAATTGGGATTTATGTTTCTGCACGTCTTCGTAAATGAACCTGGTAAATAGGAGAGAAAGGCAGGAAACCTTTCTGCAACTTCAACTTTTCTGTTTCATATTTTTCTACACGTTTTGACTTTGTAATTATTGTCCCAAGGACATAATTTTGTCTTTTTCAAGCTGTGACAAGCCTGAGATAAGCTGATGGGTGACAAATGCTGCTTCATAGCATTCACTAACCCTCAGAGTGTGCATGGCAACTGTGTAGAGTCTCCTGTAAGTAACAGTTTCAGTCACAGTGTGGTGGGCAGCTGCATGTGCCATGTATCAGCTAACAGGATATTTTGGCATTAGGAAGTAGAGCCTGAAATCAGGAATTTTCTGTCAAGTCTCTTTGTTTTTGCAGAAAGCTCAGAACTCTTTTTAAAACTAATTCTTCAGTAATGAATAACATCATCAGTGGTGCCCAACTTCTCTTTGCCTCTGAGTTCAGCTGTGTTTGATTCTGCATCTTCAGGGTCAGAAACAGGGATGTTTCTCACTGTGCCAAATTGATTCAATGCCCAGCAAGGAGCCAGCCTCCTCCTCCTCCTCCTCCTCCTCCGTGTCTGCCATTGTCCTGGATGTCTGTGTGACTCAAAAGAGACAGTTCAGCCAGCAGACAATTTCCAATGATTAGTTTTTTGTCCCTTTAATGAGCTGAAATAACCATGAGTTCAGATCACTGAATAATTCAGGTCAGAAAGGATCTCAGGGTTGCACGGCTCAACTCCTCCAAAGAAAGGCCAGCTTTGGAGCTGGTGAGATTGCTCAGAGCTCAGGTGAGCAACAGAGCTGTGGTACAGAGAGATGCTGCTTTACTCAGAAACAGCAAGCTGTTGCTTTTTTGGGTAAGAGAGGCCCCACTTGATTTTCTGAAAATGTGGCTCCTCTCAGTGGCTTGTACAAGGAAGAAGGTGAGCATGTCTCAGGCAGCTACTCACTGTTGGGCTGGCACTGTCACCAGCTGAATCACAGAATATCCTGAACTGGAAGGGACCCACAGGGGTGATCTAGCCCAGCTCCAGGCCCTCCACAAACACCCCAACAATCCCAGGCTGTGCATCCCTGGCAGCGCTGCCCAAAGGCTCCTGGAGCTCTGGCAGCCTCGGGGCCGTGCCCATTCCCTGGGGAGCCTGGGCAGTGCCCAGCAGCCTCTGGGGGAAGAACCTTTCCCTGAGCTCCAGCCTGAGCCTGCCCTGGCCCAGCTCCAGCCCTTCCCTGGCTGCTGGCCCTGTCCCAGGGAGCAGAGATGGGAGCTGCCCCTCGGGAGGAGCTGCAGATCCCTGAGCTCTGCCCTCAGAGTCCTCTGCTCCAGCCAAACACACCCAGTGCCCTCAGCTGCTCCTCCTCTGGCCCCTCCTGGCCCTTCAGCATCTTTGTGGTCCTTCTTTGCACACTCTTTGATAGCTTCAGATCCTTAATAATTAAGATGTAATAATAGTAAGAATAAGATGCAGTAAATGGAATCTTCTGGCAGTTAAGGGAGACTTGGGCAGTGATAGGAGCTGTGAGATAATCCTGCTTGCTGGGCACAGCTGTTTCCACCTCTGAAGCTCTGTGGGTGCTGGGGTGGGTGCAGGCAGGGTGAGTGCTGGGCACTGATCCCTGCATAGCAATCCCATGTTTCTGGACCACATCTGCATGACAGCAGGGGCTGAAATCCTGCAGGAAAATAACAGGCACCCATAAAGAAACTTCAGGCTCCTTTAGGAAGCATTCAGTCACTAAAGTGGTACTTTGGGGATGAGGCAGAGCATGGCCAGCTGTAACCCTGTATTTTGGGGGCTGCACCATTGTTGTGCAGGTACAGCTGGTGGGAGTCTGCTCTGGAGCTCTTGGTGTCTCCTCCTTACACAGCCCAGTGCATCTGGTAGGGCAAGAGAAATGTATTAGCACAGGCTGGTGTTTGCTCAGATTCTGGTTCAAATCCAACAAAAAGCCAGGCAAGTCTGCTGGATCGTGGGAGGATAAGACCTCATTTCATTAAATCATTCCAGGTCAGAAAAATGTCTGTGCATTGTATCAGTCTGATGGAATCAGCCCCAGGGAAAACATCAGTGCCTGTCCAGGGCTGTGCTCAGGGCTGTGCTCAGCAGTACTGCTGGGCACACAGCACCAATCTAGGTCACAGTCTGTGTCTCTCTGTCCTGAGCTGGCTGCACATTTAGATGTAATTTAGCCCGTTTCAGTAAACAGCCTCCCTTGCTGTGGCAGCTCCTCCATCCCTGCAGGAGCTGTGGCTGTAGCAGGGACCAGGGATGTGCAGCCAGGGGCACAGGCACAGTGGGAACTCCTCTAGGTGGCTGAATGACATGAGGTGTCCCATCGTGGGTTCTGCATGCCCCCAGTTATAGGGTTTTATTGCCCAAATTCCAAAATCAATTCTTCAAGCCTGGCAAATCACTATTTTGTATGTTGTCTTTACAGCTGAAGTGGGCAACAGATTTTTCTTGCATTTATTTCACCAAAAGATGGAGTAATTTTTTAACATAAAATTAAACAGGGAAAACTTGCACCCCAGGACTTCATCTGACAGCAGTCTCCTTTTTCCTGGCACTTGAGTTCCCAGTGATGTGGTCCCAGCCTGGGAGCAAAGGGTGCAGCCCAGCTGCTCTGCCTACTGCATGCCAACTTCCCAAATGCACCATTTCTGTGGGTTTGTTAGTAGTAAAACTGAGAACATGGGTTTGCTTCACAGCTTGTCTGTAGAATTCTCAATTTCTCCTCCAAGTTAGAGAAACCTCGTTGTGGCACAGCTTGGTTTAGACACTGAGCACTGTGCAGATCTCAGATGAAACACTCCCTTGCCCTGGCTTCCACATCCCTTTGATATTTAACAGTTTCTTTGAAGTGTGGAGAGTTTTAGAATCATGGAATTGTAGCATGGTTTGGGTTGGCAGGGACCATAAAGCCCATCCCATTCCACCCACTGCCATGGCCGGGACACCTTCCACTGTCCCAGGGTGCTTCAAGCCCCATCCAGCCTGGCCTTGGGCACTGCCAGGGATCCAGAGGCAGCCACAGCTGCTCTGGGCACCCTGTGCCACTTTACCTTTTTTTATCCTTGTTCTCTCAACTTGTGGGATTCTAGTAAATGGCTTAATTACAAACATTTCTGTGCTGAGATCAGTCATTGCACACCTGAGGCCAGAGGCTCCACGATTCCATGATCAGCACGTGCCTTACCTGTGCTATTCCTCCCTGCAGCTCAGTGTCAGGTGTCACCTGGAGCAGGTGACACTCCTGGAGTACCATCAGCTGTAAGAAGCACCTGACCTACCATGTTCATTTTCTTGCCAGCAAAATAGTCTTGCTGTTAACATTAACGGCTCAGACAAGGAGTTGTAAAACCCCATTTCTCACACATTCCCTGTCTCTGCCTGACACAAAAATGTCTTTATTTGGGAAGTCAGATAGATCCTGATGACTGTGTGCTTCTTCCCAGCTTCTGATACAGAATGCTAATGCACAAAAGCAAGGAAGTGAAATTAAAATTAAATATTTCCCTGCTCACATGACAAGCAGAATAGGGCTCGATCCTGGATGCACTGTGTTATTTGGGTTGGAAGGGACCTTAAAGCTCATCTCGTTCTAACCCCCTGCCATGGGCAAGGATATCTTCCACTATCCCTGGTTGCTCCAAGCCCTGTCCAACCTGGCCTTGGACACTTCCAGGGATGGGGCAGCCACAACTTCATTATGCCAGCAGAATGAGTCCTTGCTTAGAGTAACTGCTCCTAAAATCCTCATTAAAGAAACCTTAAAAATCTCCGTATATGCCCACATTTGTGCCATCCTGGTATCAATCTTTTATTGCACTCTGTTTCCCTAGCTAAGACTTTTTTCATTAACTACAAAGCCCCTGATTTCAAAAGTGTTTGCTTGGGTTTTTTCCTAATTCCTTTCCCCTATGTTAAATACACATTGAGGTTTCCAGACGTGAGAAGCAAGACATCCTAAAGATCACTCTGCAGTTTTCAAAATGCAGCAGGATTTTGGTTTGGTTTTTTTTAGCAGAAATTTAAGATGAGAGGAAATATTGACCTGCTGGGTGGGGCCAGCACATATCTACCCTTTAGCAGACTTGGGAAAGATGATTGACAAAATTTAGGGGATTTGTGGGCAAGTATACCAGAAACCTGGTTTTGTCATGGAAAGAGTGAGAAGATAAGAAGGAACAGACCTGCCTCTGGTAGTACATAGGACAAGCAGGGCAGCTGGTCCAGCTGAGATGAGCTGCTGCTCAGGGCCAGGAGCAGGAATCCTTGCAGGCAGCTAAGATGGAGCTGGTCCCTTCCACTGCAGTTTGCTGGAAATTTAGGGGCAGAACAGATTTGACATCAGCCTTGAGAGAGGGGATTTCCAGTGTGTGCAGCACTGGCTCTGTGACTGTCAGACAGGTCTTGGCTGATCCCTCCCTAGGAATGCTCTCAGAGCCTTTTCCGTGGTTGTTGGCAGGTCACCACTGGCAGAAGGAAGAGCTCTAGGTGCCAGTTATTTTCAGGAAGGAAGGTATGGCTGAAAGCATGATCCTTCTGGAGGTCAGCCCATCCAGGTTAAGCCCCAGTGTCTCCCAGCTCAAGTGCTGAGCCAGGGATCTCTGTGTTCAGTTTTTACTCTGGCATGGAGAGCAGTCCCCCCTCCCAGGGGGCTGGGAGTACTCCAGGTTTTTCCATGTGACACTGTATAAAGATGGAGGCTGCTCTTGTTTTGATTCTCACCTGATTTAATTACATTTGCTTTTTCTCTTTTTATTTCAGTTGTGATTCCAAAGAGCCCTTTACCTGCCTCCGAAGTAAACTCGGAGAAACCTAGCATGCACAGTAGCACAAAGACTGTTTTGGGGCATCAACAAGGGCAAAGGCGTCGCAAAACAGGGAAGAAGCGTGGTCGAACGACCAAAGCGCTAATCCACCACCCCATGCCTACACCCTCCAAGTCAGTGGAGCCTTTGAAATTCCCCAGAAAGAGAGGCCCCAAGCCTGGCAGTAAGGTAAAAGCTGATGCTGATGCAGGCGGGTGAACAGCAGGCGCTGCAGGTCCTGCCATGGGTTGGTGCATGCGTGTGTTCGTGCACGTTTGTCTCAGCCTCTGGCCGTGTGACTGCAGCAAGTAGGAGAGCAGAGGGGTATGTGGGCTGGGAGTAACCTCAGAGTCCAGCCCAGAACTGTAGAGAATGTCTGTGTCCTAAAGATCATTTCCATCAAGAATCCGTGTCTTTGGAAGTGCATTGGCTGTGGAGTAGAATGGCAGATGCTGGGAGCATGACAGGATGGCCAAAGGGTAGAATCAGCTCTCCCGTCCTTTGTGTGTGGTTAGTCTGAGTCAAACAGAGGTGGCAGATCCCAGGCTTGTTATTTTTCAGGATTGTGGTTTATAAAATACACACGTATTGATTAGTAGGTTCTTGAGACACCCAGTCATCACCATCAGAAATGTGTCATGTTCCACAGTGCCTTGTCTGTTGGGTGCAGAGGAGAGAGTGTAGTGATCATGGGTGATAAAGGAGAGCAGGGGTAAAAGGAGAAATATCTCCTCTTTTTCTGCAGAGGAAACCTAAGACATTGCTGAACCCAGCACCCACCTCTCCAACAACCAGTACCCCAGAGCCAGACACAAGCACTGTGCCCCAGGATGCTGCTACAATCCCCAGCTCTGCCATGCAGGCTCCCACAGGTAAGGAGGGTCTTGGACCACATTCTTGACAGGATTGCAGTTAGGAACTGCAGCAGGCAGACAGCAGCACCCCGAGAGAGTCCCATTTCTTCCTAAGCCTGTAAACCAGCAATCCTTATCACTCCAGAAAGGTTAGTCTGAGAGAGGCACGTGTGTCCAGAGCAGCTGTTCGTTTATCTGTCTATTTGGAAATAATGAAGTAGGAAGATTGCAAGCCCACCTGTTGAGTGCAAGCACCCCTTTCCCCTGCATGCTGGTGACTCCACAGCTCTCCAGGGACACTTGTGGCCCATTGTGCCCGGGGGCAGTCGGGTGTGCAGGGCCCTTTGTGAGTCCCGAGCATGAGCTCTCCCACAAGATGCCAGGCACAGAGGCTGGAACTGCACAAGGGGCAGAGGAAGGTGCTGAAGGACTGTGATCTCGCCAGCTCCAGACAGGATATCAAGGCACACAGGGACAGGAGGGAATAGGGGAGGAGGAGCAGCAGCAGTGAAGAGTGTATGCACTGCTACAGCTGAGGATGAATCTGGCCAGGGAAGTCTAATGCAAAGCTGCTTTTGACATGTTGAGTCAAGCACTGGATATGGGCTGAGCCCTCTGTTTCCCCAGAATGTAATTGGCCAGTTTTCAGAGGAACCTAAAGAAGCCAGTTTCCCTAAAAAGGAAACACTGTGGGAACCCCTAGAAAGTGGGGGCTGCATTCCTTCTTCCCCTCTGAACATCACAGCCACCTTACCTGGCTGGCATGGAAGCCACTTTACACCCTGACTGCAGGGGAGAGCATGGGAGAAACAGCAGTTTGGAAGGTGAGCATGAGGCAGGAAGATTTTGGAGGTGATTTCCCTCTAGAAATGACTCCACTGTGAGGATGCAGTCAGGCAGTCGTGGTGGATTCCACTTTGTGAGTGATTGGACAGACTTAAAATCGCAGCATCTCTCAGGTTGGATTTTAGGCATCTGTTTCTTGCTTTCTTGAGTGGGTTAATGGCAAACACGTTTCTCATCTTGGCAGTTTGCATTTACTTGAACAAGAATGGCAGCACTGGGCCCCACCTAGACAAGAAGAAAGTTCAGCAGCTGCCAGACCATTTTGGACCAGCTCGAGCTTCTGTTGTCCTGCAGCAAGCAGTACAGGCCTGCATTGATTGCGCTTATCATCAGAAAACAGTCTTCTCCTTCTTAAAACAAGGCCACGGGGGAGAGGTCATCTCAGGTGAGAATGGGCCCACAGCACCTTGCCTCCAGAGAGGTTGTTGCAAGAATTCTCTCATTGGAAGATGTCTATCCTGAAGCTCACTGCAGCCACAGGCCAGGGGCAGACAGAAGAGTTCTGTCTTCTCTTTCTTGCCACACGTCTGTGTCAGTGAAGCAACAGCTGGCAGCTGACTCAGAGCGGAGCAGTTCCCATGGCCTGCGGGCACAGCTGCTGGAGCAGGCAGTGCTCAGTCCTGGCATCAGCCTGGGCAGCAATCCTGCCCCACCGACCGGCCCCCGCACTGCCCCAGCCCTGGAAAGAGCCACAACAGGGGGATTCCACAACTCCTCACGGAAAGACAAGAAATACCCCGGGTTTTAATTTTCCTGTAAAGCCTGCGTGTAGCTGGATCTGCGAGCGCAGGCCCCTCCTCGAATCCTTTCAGTTCCCTCGGACGCGGCTCCCTGGTGCTGCCGCCCCGGCCCCGTGCTGGGTGCAGCAGGCTAGTCCCGGCCTGCCCTGGCAGCGGAAGGCAGTGGCTTCGTTGGCTCTCAACAGCCCAGCGATGCTGAGATCCAGGAGCTGGCTGTGCGGCCCTGGGCGTAGCCTCCCGCCTTCGCGGGGGGTTCACGTGTTGGGCTCTGTTTGTTTCTGTCTCCAGCTGTGTTTGATCGGGAACAGCACACTCTGAACCTGCCAGCAGTAAACAGTATCACCTACGTCCTCCGCTTCCTGGAGAAGCTCTGCCACAATCTGCGCAGTGACAACCTCTTTGGGAACCAGCCTTTCAGTCAGAACAGCCACATGCAGCGCTCACACGAGTACGACCACGACAGGTATCTACCAGGTAGGAGCTGGGGCGGGGGCGGCACTGTAGCGACCCAGGTGCTCCGTGTCTTAACCCAGATTTTATCTCTATCTCCGGAGGCAAGCTCGTGTTCCAGAGCCCTCTCACAGGGTTCATTGCATCACACCCGGTGTCGTGCACATGCCCGCAGGGCTCTTGTTGTGCAGGATTCCAGTTGCATTTTCTGCCTGTCAGTTTGGTTTCCATCTCCACTGTAGGTTTCCGCTCATCCGTGCTGTCTCCTTGTCTTCCCTCCTCTCCTCGTCTCCCAGTCCTTCCCACTTCCTGTAGTCTGATTATGGTGACTTCATACAGCTAGGAATTCAGGTGAAAGACTGCATGAAAATGGAGAGTGATAACATGCAGCAGGTCAACTGGGATTAGAAATTAATTAAAGCAGAGTGGTTTCCACACTGGCTGTGGATCTGCTGGCAGCATCCAGGGCATCCAGCCCTTGGTGACAGCGTGGCCTGTTCAGGGGTGATGCTCATGCAGCAATCTGAGGCAGAAGTGTTTTTTTTTTTCCTTGGCATGGCATTGAAGCAGCTCACCCCAGCAAGATAGTTCATGCCACAGTGCAGATTGTCAGGCTGCAAAACTGCTCTGAAGCAGAAGCAGTGGAAAACAAGCCTGGTAGATCCCCTGCAGTGCTGGGCAGTGGCAGCAGGCCTGGGATGACGGCTGCCCCACAGGCTGTCTGGGGCTCTGGGGGAGCTCCTGCTCCAGAAATGTCAATCGTGGAGAGGATCAAAGCTGTCTGCACCCTCTTAGGTGTTTCACAAGTGCTGATCTCCTCTCCTGTCTTGG
Source organism: Chaetops frenatus (assembly GCA_013400775.1). Lineage (NCBI taxonomy): Eukaryota > Metazoa > Chordata > Aves > Passeriformes > Picathartidae > Chaetops > Chaetops frenatus. The sequence continues at coordinate 20,355 of VZTR01015093.1, forward strand.
TTTCTTCCCCCTCTAGTCAGCAAATAGCTGTTGCATTGTTTGAGGTCTTTCCAAAGTTAATCCTTTGCATAATTACGGTTCTGGCAAGAAAAGCAAAAGTTATTTGAATGTAAAAGGATGGGCACTTAGGAAGAACTGTTTAAGGAGAAGTTGCTGAGCATGAGGTGTAGGAGCAACAGCCAAATGCCACAGTGCTTCCATTCATTGCACTTCACAAAGCACCTTAGGCAGAGTCTAGAGAGCAAGAGGATCTTCCCATCCTCTGCTTCTTCCTGGCTGAAGCCAGCAGGGCCAGGAGCAGAGGAGCTGTAGGAAATGCATGAACAGGAGCAGCATGACTAGTTACTGGGACTGGAGGCTGTCCCCTGAGGAACCCTCAAATAGAAGAAATCCTCATGGTTCAGTGTGGAGGTACCCTGTCGTCATGAGAGAGAGCAAAACCTGAGAGAGGGAAAGCACCCAGGTCTGGCCATGGATGAGCTCACAGTTTCTAGCCTCCATGAGAGGTCAGTGGTGGCTGTGCCAAGAGTTGGGCTACTGGGCAGTTTGAAAAAGTATAAATCAGAATGCAGGGAAACTCAGGCAGAGCACCAAATCGGACACAGTGCTGAGACCTGCCCATCCTGAACTCTGATTCAGACTGTTTGCAGCACTTAAAGAAAAATTAACCACAGTCAGAGGTGTGACAGCACCTATTCCTACAGTTCATCCTGATGTCTGAGAGCTTTTTGGGCATCTGTTCGTGTAACACCTTTCTCAGGCACCTGAAAGAAGGTGATAAACTTCTTTATTTGCACATCGCAGTGGCTTCTGTTGAGGGCAGGGAAACAGTGCCAATGATTTTGGGAGTTTTGGTCTGGTCATGGAGGAATGAGGGTGGAGTTGTACATCCTTAAATCATACCAGATCTCAAGGTTGCTGTGGTCTCACCTTCAGCTCTGCATGTCCTGCCTTGTTTCTTCTCCAGTACAGGAATGTATTGTATGGGGCTCGTTCTTCCAGTAAACGGCCACTGGTTAGGACTGGGAGTTGGTCTGAGTTCCCAGAACAAACTGGCTTTGCAGGAGCACCCTTGTGGGTGCCATGGAGAATTGGTGTATGTGTGGGGCAGGGGGAAGGTCTGCAGCAGCCCTTAGGTCAGCAGTGTCCTGCCATTCTGCCTTAGTGAGTAAATGGAAAGAAGAAACAGACTGAGCTGGACATCAGGAACAGCCGTTTGCAGGGAACTGCTGATTGCTGTTCATGGCAACATGGACATGATGTGACGTGGAGCCGTCTGAAAACACAGGACTGGAGAGACTTTCTGGACCCCTAAGCCATAGCTCCTGCTGTGGCTGCACCACAGCACATAGTGTTTCTTGGATTAACTCTGGAGTTGTGGATTTTGCTTTTCCACTGGAGACTGCTCCAAGGCTTTATGCTGAGATTATAGAAACTACGTTGTAATTTCCAACTCTAATTTATTCTTGGGCAACTTGGTATCAGTGTCTCCTGGTCTTATATTGTCTTTTAGCTTAACTTGGTTCTCTTTCTTCTGGAAGTATTTGTAGAGGAGTTGTAGCCCTCAGAAGAGTTCATCTTTTGGTTGCTTTTTGCTCTCCTCAGCCAGTGTTGGTTTGACTTAAACTTCATGGGGTGGCCAGAGTGCCACCCAGCACTGTGGGGATGAGCTCAGGGGGACCTGGTGCCACAGCAGGCACAGGAAATGTCTCTGCAGTCACTTTTAGTCACTGTGTCCTTGTAACAGGTGATGATCAGCCTGTCCTGGTCACATAACCCATTCTTCTCATCCACTGTTGTCACCTGCAGGTCCCCAGCTCATGGGACAAGTGCTTCAAATGCACATCTGGATTTATCTGCTGGATTTTCCTCCTTACTGGTTCTTGGTTCTATATATGTCCTTCCTGCCTGATTTTAAATGCTACTTTGTCTGACCTGACATGGGAAGATATCAGCAGATTTTATCAGTAAATCTCTAAAATTTCTGCCAAAGTTATTACAGTTATTGAATGACACTGGGCTCAAGGATGATCCTCAGGCACATTCACTGGCAGTTGCTCCCAGTTTCATGTTCCCTCTCAGTGCACTGCCAGCAGCTTTTCCTCTCAAATCAGATTTCTGTGCATAGAACAAGGCTCCTGGTAATTCATATTCTGTCTCAGCTGGTGGCTGTCTATATCTAACATCTTGCTGAATTCAAGGTATATGAGGTTGATTTCTCTTCCCTCTTGTGAGAGATCAGGATTTCCCCATGACAGGGAGGCCTCCTCTGATGAACTCCTGCCAGAGAATGTGAGATGTGTATTTCCTGCCCTTTCCTTCAGATCCTGCCACAAACCTTGTGGTACTGCTGAGGTCAGACATAGGCTTTTTATTGTAAAAATCACTTTTTCCACCTTTTGTTTCAAATGTTGGCACCACATTTTGAGCCACTCTCAGTAACACAGTGCTGAGTTCTGTTAGAATTTACTGCAGTAGACCCAGAGTTTCAGGTGCACTGTCATTCTTGGCTTCCTCTGCACCTTCAAGCCTCCAGTCTGAGGACATTCAGTTGTCTGACTTAGTGGTGGATATTTTAATTCCTGTCCTATTTCTTTTATCCTTAGAGCCTTGCCCCCAGTGTTCAGCATGGCTGCAGCTGGAAGTGAATCTCAGAATGGTTTGTGTTGGAAGTGATCTTAAAGCTCATCTTGTTCCATCCCCTGCCGTGGGCAGGGTCACCTTCCACTATCCCAGGTGGCTCCAAGTTCTCTTAAACCTGGTCTTGGACACTTCCAGGGAACCAAGGGCAGCCACACCTTCTCTGGGCATCCTGTACCAGGGCCTCACCACCCTCAGGGAAGACTTTTCTTCCATATATCCAGTCTAAATCCACCATCTTTCAGCCTAAAAGTGCACTGAGGACAGGTGGATGTCACAGATGCATCAACACCTGAGCCAGGTGTGTAGGTGTTCTCTGCAGCCAGGGAGGAGGTGCCAGTGCAGTCCATGCAAGGTACATTGTCCTAAACTGGAAGCCCTGAGTGGCCTGACAAGATGAGGTGAGTGACTCTCCCTGCTCATAAAGGCATCCATGCCAATGGCCTTGGAATGTCCCCAAGCACCATCCAGGCATGGCAGGTGAGCTGCTCTTCCTCCTACCAGCCTCCCAAGGCAGGGGAGGTGAAATATCCCTCCCAGCTGTCCTGGCATTTGGAGGCAAGTACATCATTTTTCCCTTTCTCTCAGTCCTTACCTTTCTGCACAGTGTCCCCTCACTCTGATCCCCTGTCCTTGTTCCTTCTGTAGCTGAAGCATGGGCCCATCTTTGTCTTTGCACTGTCTCAAAAGTGCAATGAGTTAAAAACCTCCCTTCATCCCTGCACTCCCCATCCTCTGAGGTGCACAGCTCCATGCTGAGCAGGGTCTTTTTATCCAAGTAAATGATCTGCTTGTTCTCAACATCCTTCTCAAAGTGAGCGTTTATCCACTGAGATTTGGGGTCCTTCCCTCTCAGATTATTTCTTCTTTGATGATACACATTCATGAGGTTTGTGGCATTTTTGAACTGATGGCATTGTCTTTTTATGCCTGATGATCTGAGCAGCTTTGTCTGTTACTCCATTTCTTTATTTTCTTAAAATTTGTCCTTTAAAACCAGAATTCTATTTTTGGTTTATCGTCCCATTTATTTACACCAACCTCTCTTCTGATTCCTAGGATTAACTTCTATAACCTGACCTGCTGTGTTTGCATTACTTTTAATGTCAACCACTTTGGAAAAAATAACCCAAACCAAAACCTTTGTAAAGCATCACCTTGTGTTGTGGTTCTGTGGCTGTTGGGTGAAGAAGGCTGTGCAGTTTGACACAGGGCTGTCCAGAGACATTACCAAGAGCATGTGTTCCCCTCTCTGGGCAGTGAGTTTCTTACAGAGACTCATCCTGAGGATGGAATTTGTTTTTCTGGCAATGTTACCGTGATTTTTGGTCATACTCCTATGGAGTGCCAGGGCCTCAGTGCAAGCAGCTCTTTCATTTCCCCAAAGGATATTGATTGAACAGGTACTTTCTCTACCTTTGTGTTTCTCCTTAATTAAACTGTGCCCATGTGGTGCTTCCCCCTACCTATACCTCTGTTTGTTGGGCATTTTGCATCTCCCTTGGTGTCGGTCCCATCACTCCCCGCCGTACCTGTTACCCCTCCTGCACCTGCTCCTGCCCTGTGCCAGCTGTTGGGGCTGCTCCAGGCTGGTGGTGGCTCCTGGCATTTGTGTAGGAGCACTTGACCCCTCTGTGCCTGCACCCAGGAACGCTGCGAGCTCTCACGTGTCACCCATGCTCAGGGTAGCTGCAAGAGCCCAGCTGGGAGCTGGTGGGCTGTGTGGGGTAGCTAGAGAGTCACCTCAGCTGGGACAGGGTCTGCCACCCCTGTGTCACTTACCTGGCTGCTGTCCCCATCAGTGTCAGTGCTTCCATTCCTTGTTCATCCACCCACTGACGCCGTGTGTGCAGAGAGGTCCCAGCCCATCCCAGTGTCCCGTCTGCTGTGCAGGATATGGACAGTCCCATCCTTGGGATGTGTTTGGAGAGGAGCAGCAGTGACAGCACCTGGGGGTCCACGGTGGGGGGAGATTGAATATTGGAGGATTGAATATTAATCCAGCAGTGTGTATGGCACAGAGGGTTTGCAAATCACCCAAGGGTTGTTTGCCAGTTGTCCAAGGGTTTCGTGCGTCTGGAAGGTGACAAGTAGGATGAGCAGGGATTGCATGGGATGAGCCAAGGCATAGGATGAGGAGAAATGGAATTAAGTCAATTAGAGGTGATATTTGGGTGAAATATGGCAAAACATGGCTAAGATTCTTTGTTAGTTTTCTCACCACCCTTTTTCTCTGATAAAACCTGCAAACTGTGCTCTGTTGAGCCCTGCCAGATGTGCTGGATTGAAGCTTGAACAGGTGCTGGGTGCCCAGGCTGGCAATGCACACAAGGCTCAGGGGACTCTGTCAAGACTGTGTTTCCCAGGACATCTCCACTCCTAAAGAGGGCTTGTTCTCTTTTCCTAGACAGAAGCAGTTCGTTAGACGGCTCTCTGCAGGGACCAGGCCGGGGTACAAAGCGCTATTCCCAAGATTCCCCTCCATACAGTGCTCCTCTCTCCCCCAAGTTACCAAAGAATGACCGTCACCCTTTGGAAGGTGAGCACAGCGTGTCTCTTCCCAAAGCTGGCTGTTCCCAGTGCCCTGCCCCGGCTGCAGCAGGGTCAGATCTGCTGTGCCAAACTGAGCCGTGGCTTCAGGGAGCTGCTTTGCTTGTCCCTGGCATGGGTTGTGCTTGGTGTTCCAGAGGGGAGTGGATGAGCTGCTCTGTGGTGAGGCAGCTTCCCCACAGAGATGTGTCAGGCATGTGGAATGCAGCAGGAATTCCTTCTAACCCTGACAGTCAATCATCTCACACCATATAATCTGGTTTAGTTTCCCTCACTGTGCATGGGATTAACAGTGCTCACACTGCCCAGCTGCCTCAGGCAATCTGCCCCCCCGGAATTTTTCCCTGAGGGTTTGCTGCAGCCTGTTGTACAGATGCTGGTGTGCGGCTGTATGGCCAGGAACTTGCTGCCCTTTCCCAGGATCTCATCTTGTTCCTCACAGGCCTCCCTAAGACAGCCGGGGAGGGTTTCACTGGCTCCACCAGCTCAGCCACCTCACTCCCATCCCTCACTGCTGCTCCTCCCCAGAGTCCCTCGGGATATCATTGGTGCAGATGTGCTGGGCCATGTTCCCAACAGCAGCTGTAGGAGTGTCCTGTTTGGTGTGTGATCCACAGGTGTCCTTGCATGCACAGGTGGGAGATTTCCAGAAGGTCCAAGTAGCTGGAGGACTCCCTGAACTGAGTAATTTTCAGTAAATGCACTCTCACTTCTGTTCTGAACTGCAAACCCTTCATAATGCAGACTGAAGATTTAATCTTACTGAGGCCTTTTTAATTAATGGATGATCAAATCTGCCAAGGTGTTAGTCCCAGTTCTTTGTGACTGAACTCCCTGAAGAATTGCTGGAGACTCCTGGACAGACTCACAGTTCAGGTGCTTCATGCTCTGTTGCTGTCCCTTTAGAATCTCCGTTTTGCTGGGGTTGCTGATCCCAGGTGTGAGTGCCCAGCCTGGCACCACTGTGGGGGATTTTGGTCTCTGTCTATCACTGAGTTCTGTGCTCTGCAGAATCACTGACCCTGTCTCTAAGCACAGCTGGTCTGAATTTGCCCAGAGAAGCTGTAGCTGCCCCATCTCTGGAAGTGTCCAAGGCCAGGTGGATGGGGCTTGGAGCAGCCTGGGATGGTGGAAGGTGTTGCTGCCCATGGCAGGGGCTGGGACTGGATGGTCTTTAAGGTCCCTCTGAACCCAAGCCATTCCATGATTCTCTGATGGACAGTTTCTAGTGGCCTCATTATGTGCAGTGATTAAAACTGTACGTATGTCACAAAGCTGAAGTGAAGACAGAGTTGGTGTGTGGCAGTGCCTCACCTATTCCAGTATATTGACAAGTCAAAAACTATACCCCGAGGCACTTTCTGTTTCTCACCTCCAGATGGGTGCTGGTCTCCTTGATTCCTCTGAGATGCATCAGCCACTGCAGTTGGGTAACTGTTGGCACAGCCCAGCCCCTCCTCCTCCCCCAGCAGGGGGGACATGCAGTGTTCAGCCTGTTCCTGAAGCACTGCATTGCTCCAAAGGTTCAGATGGCTTGGCTGGGTGGTGAATATTGCACATTCTATATTGTCAGTGGAGAAGGAAGGCTTCCCTAATGGGTAGTTTCAAGGAGGAGCTTTCATTAGGTTCCTGCAAGACTGATTCTTAGTCTGCTTCAAAGTCTATTCAGTTATCCCTTGGCCTTCAAATGGGTTGTGCCATCTGGATGCCAGAATTCTCCAGAAAAACACAGACAAGTGGGCAGGAAAGGAAGTGTGTCAGCATGTGATGGGGGTGATCCTTCCTGCAGCAGCTTGGTCTGGTTCTGTTCTTTGTCCCAGCAGGGAGCAATGAGGTGCAGTTTCAAATTCCATCTAGAAATTCATTCTTATCCCACAGCTAAAAGCTGTAATGAATATATCCTGCTCCACCATGAAATTGAGGTGCAGGTAGGAATATTTGCATTTCAGAGGATATATTTTAAGAATATACACTTGAAATACTCACATACTGAGTATTTCTTGAGCAAGGTACATCTTCTCATGGGAATGAACTCTGTCTCAGACAGCAGCTCCTGAACACTTCCCAGCCTGCCATATGGATGACTGTGAGCAGCAGTGGGACATCTCCATTTAACCTGCATTTAACAAGAAGCAGAGACATGAGGAGGAGATCTCACATCTTACATTGTTTTTCCTCTTGCATCCAGTGGCATTTGTATGGCTTTTTGCTGAAACACTGCAGTCCCAGCACAGTGGGGACCTGCCTTCACAGCCCATCACTTGCTGGAAGCAGTGGGTGTTCAGGAGTAGTGCAAATCACATTTGTGCTTGTGGCCAAACTCCCATGTTTTAGCAGTAAAACGACACTGTTGAGTCTATAGCACTATTTGTTTAATTAAACTTTAATTATCTGCTCCCTGCCTCTCCACCACTAATTGTGGTATGTTTCCCTACAATGTGCCAACTGCCAGCCTTTAGTTAAATCCAACAGTTTATGTAAGGAAATCTGCCTGAGGATCAGCCACCTCTTCCTCCAACACTGGTTATTAAGGGTGAAGGATCCTGCATCATGCCTGAGTGCAGTTGTGCCCTGCCACTTGCAGGAGCACCTTGTCTACAGATAGTTCCCAGGGGCAGTAATCATTCCCCTCTTGCCTCATCTCCTCCTTTCCCTGGAGGTATCATTCATTGAGCAGTTACCTGGGTACTTGTATTTTTAGGAAAACCCTCGATCTCTCTTGCACTGACCCTGCCACAAAGCCCCCAGCTCAGCTGCAGTGTTACAGCCCAACCAGGCACTCACCCGTGCAGGGGTAGGGAACCTGGGGATCAATGTATGGGCAGAAAAAATCGTGCCCCCAGGGCTTCATCCGTGTCCCCAGGTGAGCGATCACCAGCGTGTGAGAACAGCATCACATATTTGCAGAATGCATCACAGTGCATTCCTGTCATGACATGTGTTAATTGTTGAGTGAAATCATTTCTGAGGGTGAGTTTTGGATCCTCAGCTTTGCACCAAGAGGAACCTGTCCATGTGCTCTCTCAGCCTCCCAGACAGGGCCCTGAAATTCCTTCTGCTGATGCCAGTCCTCGCTGTGAGAGCTCTGGGGGTTTTGGGAACACTCAGACACGTGTGTTTGCATGATCCAGCACATCTGGGGGAGTGTCCCAGGATTTCCTGTAAAGCTGAAACTCTCTGTCACCTCAGAAGGTGCTGGGTTTCCTTGGAGGGCTGAGATGTGCAGCTTGGACTTGTTCCCATGCCCACAGCCACTGTCCTGTGACAGCTGAGAAGGTTGTGCCCACTGACCCCTCTCCTGCCTCTGCTCTTCCCTGGCAGTCAGCACTCTTCCCCAGATGTTTAAGGGGTGTGTTTTGGGGTTTAAATAGAACTGTCCTGTTGAATACGAGACCAAATGTAGTTGCTTGGAAGCAGCTACAGTAGTAACCCATTGGTGTAAGTGACACCCACAGGTGGGTCTGCCTGGGCAGGGCATCTCCACCCAGCCCAGACCATGGCAATCAGCTCTGGTTTGCATCCAGTCTGGGGCTGAAATGCAATGGTGGGAGTGCAGGAGGGGTTCCAAGTTGTTCAGGAATAGCCATGAGTCAGCAAACCATTTTTTATACATCCAGAGCAGGTGAGAGAACACACCTGTCCATGCAGGAAGCGAGTGACACATGGGCCAGCACAGGACAGGTCACCAGGGGTGACAGTCTTCGCACCATCATTTTGTACATGAGATTTTAAGGCTGTGATATTGTTTCTGGGCACATCACAGAGACCTAAAAGCAAAGAAAAGCAGCAGTGCCTCAAGTGCAGAGTGGCAAAGTCCCGTGGTGGGAACAGCACTGACCACGTAATAACCCCACCCCCACACTGGGCTGGCCAACAGGGTGTTCCCATTTCATATCCTTATGATGTGAAGCCAAACCCTGGAAGGTTGGGGCTGGACCAGCTGAACTGGCCTCTGAACCTCTGGCATCTGCTCAAACACAGGCAGCAGGACTCAGGAGACCAGAAGCTTTCACAATTGTGCCACAGTTCATACAAACCAGAGCAAATAAGGTGTAGCCAGGAGAGGCTGCCCCAGTCAGTGGTACCCAACGTCTGCAGCACTTGGGAACTGCTTCAGGCTCTGGCAAGCTGCACTTCCCTTCACTGGAGCATGGCAGCATCAGCTCAGCAGGGAATTTGGGAAAATCTCAACAGCTTCTGGGTCTCACAGGCTGCAGATCTTGCACCCTGACCATGATCCCACTTCTCACCTGCTGCTCCTGTATCTGGGAAGTCCCAGGGAAGAAACCCAGGGCCTGGCAAGTGCTCAGGCTTCTTCAGCCTTGTCACCTGCGGTGGTGTTCGAGTGGCAGCAGCTCAGGGCTGTGAGCTGCCCTCAGGGTCCCTAGGGACACTGGGGAGGAGCTGCAGCTCCCAGCCACGTGTGCTGGCAGGTCTGGAGTGCGCAGGCAATGCCCCTGCTGTGGAGCTGCCTCCCTCCTTCAAAGGTGTTGCATAATAAAGAATGCAGGTATTTGAGGGTGACTCACGAGGGAGAAGGACCTCCTGGGCTGAGACCTGGTTTTGCCATAGTAAAACCTATAAAGGTGGCCCTGTCATGAAGCTGTCACAGTGTAACAGCAGAGGCAGATCTTGCTGGCTCAGCCAATACAGCCTGTCACCCTGGACAGGACAGTCTTCTCAGCCCTTCCATCCCAATAGTGCCGTGGACAGCTGCAAATTCAGTGTATTTCTGGAGAAGCTGAGGAAGCTCAAATACTCTGCCTGGGGAGAGCCCTCAGCCCAGGCCCTCCTGTGCATGTTCCAGTGCAGGGAGTTGCCCTCCGATGTGGTTAGGCTGGAAAAGGGCCCAGCAGGAGGCCAGGAGGGACAAGCAGCTCATCATCAGCATGTTGCTTTCGGGGCCAGAGGACCAGCATGGTGTGGGAGCGTTGCTTGGCCCTGATGGTGCAGCTCCCTCCCGCTCTGCCTGTGTGTCTGACACCCCAGTCCCAAACACCAGGGCCATTCCCTTGCACACTGATGCCAAGGATGTGCAGTGTGTGACACCTCGGGGAGTGTCCCCTCCCCTTTCTGTTCAGGACTGTCTGTGAGTCCTGTGTCCATTGGCACCCAGATGGGACAGCCCTGCCCTACCCTGCGGTGCCCCTTGGCCACAGAGGGGCTCAGGGCAGTCCGGCCACAGGGCTGGGCCACAGCTGCTGGTGGCATGAACAGAGTGGCTGAACAAAGGAGCTGCTGCTGCAGTCTGGGACCATTGTCTCTAGACTGGTTAGACTGGCACTGGCAGATGGTGGCACCATTTGCAGATTGGCCAGTGGTGAATACCAGGGCTCTGGCAGTGCCTGGTTGGGCCCAGCGAGCGCTGCCACTGCTGTGGCTGTGCCCCGCGTGGGAGCGAGGGCCGCGGCGTTCGGGTGCACTAACTGCAGCTTGCTGCGTTCCAGGTGAAACCCTTGTCCTGGGAGACGGCCTCCCAGGGCCCTTAGAGCCTCGCCTGGACCCCATGGACTCTGCCTTGAACTCTGTCCATTCATCCAGCCACAGCAGGAGCTCCAGAGACTATCGCCTGCCAGGATACAGGCACCTGCACCAGCCCTCTAGCCTCAGCCAGGGCAGCACCTCTGCCCTGCGCAGGCTTAGCTCTGGGGGTAAGAGCTCAGAACAGCCCTGCAGCTGTAAATTGGGCAGTAAAGGGCAATTCTAACTCCAGTTACACCTTTCTAACTTCAGCAAGTACCAGAGGCTGGGCTCTGCACAGCCAAGTCTGTTAGGTGTGATGGCACCTGGCAGGTGGCATTGTAGCCAGGTGACATTGCTCCTTTGGCTGGTGACTGGGGGGAACCTGGAGGTCAGTGGGGAGAAAGGAATAGGCAGGAGGTGAACTGTGTCCAAATGATAAATGGGTGTCTGAGTCCACAAGGATGAATTGGGAATGGCTCGGGAGTTGAAAGTTGCCTGGTGGGGCTGGGAGGATGGACAGATGCATGAATGGCACTTGTCTGTATGGAGGAAGAGGGGCAGGAGAGCTGAACTGCTCACTGCAGCTGCAAAGAGCTTCATTTAGGTGTATGGTGTCAGTAAAAGCCTCTGAAAAGCTCAGGCTGCTGGAGACCCCACACACACATTTGCAGGCAGAGCTGAGACAAGGGGTTTTGCACACTGGGAGCAGGACCTGTGCCAGTTCAAGCTGTGCTTTTGGACAATGGGAGGTCACCCGTGGGTTCAGTCTGTCAGAAGATGCAGCCAAGGAAAACATAAATCAGCTTTGCCGTGTTAAATGTGCTAAAGGTGTTGGTAGAGGAGGAGAAACCACGAGTGGGGAGAGATGTGGGAATGGCAGGGAGATGTTCTGCTGAGGTGGGAAGTGTCAGGTGATGGACAAGGAGTGGGAGCTGGGGACAAACGAGGGGAATTGGGGTTGAGAGAGGGGACAAGTGCTCAGTATAGAAGGCTGCCCTGAAAAGTCAGCCCTAAGGAGAGGGAATAAAGCTTCAGTTCCAGACCTGCGCTGCAGAAATCTGGGGCAGGACTGGGACGTGCCCCTTGCTGTGTCTCTGCCCTGCTGTGGGAGAGGAGCTGAGTGGTGGATTGAGGGGGAATGACTGTGGGGCGGTGCCAGGGACGGCCAGTAACGGCGCTGTGTGGTGTCCCCAGGGTCGGACAGGTACCTCGGCTCCCGGGACGTCTCCCGGCTCAGCAGCCGCGACCCCTCGTCCTGGACGGTGGAGGAGGTGATGCAGTTCATCCGCGAGTCAGACCCACAGCTGGGCCCCCACGCTGACCTCTTCCGAAAACACGTGAGTGCCACGGTTCCTGCACAGGGGTGTCTGTGTCTCTGTGTGTGTGTGTGTGTTACATCTGGGAGGGGGCAAATCACACAAACAAATTCCAGGAGAGTCGGAACACGGCAGCACTTCAGACCAGCTGGAGTTTTGTGCTTAATGAAAAGATCCTCATAAAGCCTGCTCATGCCCTGTCCAGGCTTGGATCCTCATCAGAACCCCTTGGGGGCAGCCTAGGTGCAAGTGGAGCAGTGAATCCCAGTGCTGAAAACACAAACCGTGCTCCTCTTGGAGTCTAATACTCATCTCATGGCAAATTTCTCCTGGCACAAAACACATTCCAAGTGGGATTCATGGAGTGCATTGCTGCTCAACTCCTGTAACAGGGAGTCTCCTAAGGCTCTGGTCCATGTGCACATCTCTAAGTGTAAAACAGCTGCAGACACAGCATGGAGTTTGTACCATGACAGCTACAAGAGAGGTTTGGCAGCTGCGTGTCCTGAGCCCTGCAAGAGCCTCTGCCTTACACCATGTCCTGGTGCTGCTCAAGGAATAGTGGGAGCAAAGACCCAGCACTGTGTCCTGGTGACACAACACTTCTTTTTTAAATTAGTTCTATTTTAGAAACACCAGTAATTGAGAAATGTTTGTTTTAATTATGCAAAAGCTGTCAAGAGATGAAAGTGCCCTGGACTGTCAATCCTGAGGAGAATCTTGCTTTCATCTGCAGAAGGGAAAAACAGATCAAACCTGGTACTGGAGATCCCTGGAGATCTCACCAACCTGAAAGCAACTGAGCATTGACATAGGACAGGATTTTCTGTTGTTCAAGGTTGTGATTTTTATTTTTCACTTATAAGCCAGTTAATATTTTCTTCATGGGAAACTGTCCAGTGCAAAGCTCTGGACCCAGCCTGGACTGGGTCATGGACAGGAGTGCTGCAAAGGACTGGGAGAGTTTTACTTGCAAATGCCGAGTACAAAGCTGTTCTCTGGTTATTCTAAGCTTCATGATGCATCCCCTCCTTAGTCTCAGGAGGGACACATCTGGCTCTGCTGTAAAGCATCAGATGCTTTGAAAGCTGCTGTGTTGGAATCAGCCCCAGTGGGGATGAGGAGCTCCACCACTCTCTGCCAGTGGCTGGGACTCTGCTGTGAAGCTCCAGAAATAGAACCACAGAATAATTCAGGTTGGAAAAGCCTTCTGAGGTCATACAGTCTAAGATTCCCCCAGCACTGCCAAGGCTACCACTAAACCCTTTTCCCAAGTGCCACATCCACATGTTTTTTGAACACTTCAGGGATGGTGATTTCAATCTGTGTCAGTGCCTGACCACCCTTTGAGGGAAGAAATTTTTCCTAATATCCAGTCACAGAGCACAGGCTCTTTGGATTTCAGGATCTGCTCCCTCACCTCCATCTTCAGCCGTGATTTCAGGGCTGTGTGTGCCACAGCAGGACTGTCACCATTACCACATCCTCTGCCAGGAGATTTCTCCTGTTTTGGGATGACAGAGTGAGTGATTGCTCCCCTGCATTGCCACTGCCTTTGTCATTCTCCTGCCAGTGAAACCTCCCTTTTCCTCCCTCCCCACCTCCCTTCAGGATATGCTGGCCCTCTGGAAATGGCTCCTGGATGTTGATCACCCAGCAGAACTCCCATCCTGCACATGGGTCGGGGGCTGCAGCACGGTGGATGTGGGGCTGCCTGTGCTGTCCATACTGGGGTGTCCATACCTGGGTGTCCACACAGGGATGCTGCTGAGCAGGACTCCCAGGTGCCATCACAAGCACTGTCCTTCCCCTCCTTGCAGGAGATCGACGGGAAAGCCCTGCTCTTGCTGCGGAGTGACATGATGATGAAGTACATGGGGCTGAAGCTGGGGCCAGCCCTGAAGCTCACTTACCACATCGACAAGCTAAAGCAAGGCAAGTTCTGAGAGGACTCCTGGCAGGATGGATCCTGGAAGCTCGGCTCCCGGCCGTCCCCACCCGCGCTCACCTGCCGACAGGTTCGCATGCACACACCCCTTCCGCCTGGCCGGGCCCTCGGGGCCCCGCCCGCCCCGGCCCGACCCCAGCGGGTGCTCAGGAGGAGCCCAGCACAGCTGGGCTTTGCACCAGACTCGAGATGTGGGTGTTGGAAGTGGAGGGTCTCTTCCCTGCTGCCCAGCGCTTCTCCGTGAGCTCACGGTCCTGCTTCCCCGGGATGGAGCAGCGCTCCGGGCAGTGCCCGTAGGGACTGGGCACTCGCAGCAGCTCCTCCTGCTCTCGCTGTGGCTCAGCACTCCCCGGGCAGCCCCTGGGCACTGAGCCTCCCAGCCTCAAGGGGCTCAGTGCCCCCCAATCTGCCCTCAGCCCTGTGGCACCAGAGCGAGCTCAGAGCATCGACCACCCAGCCCTTCCCAGTCTTCCACACTGGGGGAGCCCATCCAGCCAGCTCTGCCTGCCCCCACCTCCTGACCTGGCTCCAGCTGGGCACATCGGGCCGGGGGTGGAGGCCTCCGTATTTATTTCAGACTGGGGAGGCTGTGTGGAAGCATGGAGCGAGCTGGGAGAGAGCTGAGGAACAGAGCTAGGCCTGGTGTGCCCCTGGCACAGATGGGCCTGGGCATGTGTCCGAGGCTGCCTGGATGCTGCAGGACTCAGCTGATCCATCTCGCCTTTTTTTTTTTTTTTTTTTACTAAGGAGTTGTCTGTTTCAAATGATGAGATGATTTTTCTACCTGTGTTGAACTCACAACTCGGTGATTTTTAGCCAGAGCTGCTAAGGTTTGTCTTCCCAGGGGCCCTCCTGCTCCTCTAGAGTTTCAGTCTGTCCCAGCTCAGCGTGTGCAAGAGGATTTTGGGTCTGGTCAGAGCATCCCGGGGTGGTGACCTGTCCTGGCATCGCTCTTCGTGTGAGGGCTGCCCAAGGCACCTGTTGGTCTCAGGCAGTTTAATGTATTTATTTTTGATGGCACTTGAGTGCTTCCCATGGTCCCAGACATGTTTCTGCAGCTGCACAAGGAATGTCAGAGCACCAGCTGTGCCACTGCAGTGTCCCCTGGGCAGCAGCTGCCAGCTTGGGGCTGCCTGTGGGGCAGGGGCTGCCCAGAGCATCACTGGCCTGAGGCTGGCCTGAGCTGGGACAGGGCTGGTGGGGCCAGCAGGGGCTGTCCCCAGTGTGTGCCCACACATATCTCAGCACGGACACACACACACACTTCCATACACACACTTCCTCTGCAGTGACCAAAGGGCTGGGACGGAATCTCCAAATCTCCACTCCAAGCACTTCCTTCTCCTGTCCTTAGCTCACCCTCTGCATCTGGAGCCACAGCTCACAGCCTCCCCTGCAGCCTTGAAGGCCTGGCCAGCAGCAGGACGGGCCCTTGTAGTGACCAACCCTCCAAGCTCTTGCACTGAGTCAGGTTTACCCCTAAGGGGCAAAGTTGCAAAAAAAAAAAAAAAAATAAAATAAAATACCCCAAACCCCAAAGTAATAAAAAGGCAGAATGGCTTTTTGTCCTGTAGCGCAGCCTGCACTGCCGGCCCGGGGCTGGGGGCTCTGGCTGCTCACTCAGCCCCTCGCTCACAGCACGGCCTGGGTGTGACCCAGCGCCGGTCCCGCTGCAGCCAGGCCCTGGTGGGGTCAGCCAGTGCTTTCCTCTGCACTTATTTTACGGTGATTTGTTTATAAATAAAAGGATACCAAGTTCCTCTGCTCTGTTTGTGCACTGATGGCAGCGCTAGGCTGAGCCCGGCCGTGCAGGGAGCACAGGGACAGGCAGCGGGTGCTGCCCCGGGACTGACCCCCGGCTGCCCCTCCGGGCAGGGCGGGAGAGCGGGGCCAGGCTGGGGCTGAGGGAAGCCAAGGGACACTCGCAGGGTGTCAGTACGGAATGACCCAGGGCTGCTTCCTGAGGCCAGCGAGGCACATCGTGTCCTCTCCGTGTCCACCAGCCCCTGTGGCACCCCCAGGCTGACACCCCCTCCTGTACTTCGTGCGCTGCCTGGTGCTGACAGAGGCTTTTGCAATTCCTTGTTCCAGACTGCAGCTTCAGGGGGTGTTGGGGCAGGGGCAGCCCCCGACTGAGCCCCTGAACCCATCACTGCCTACACCCCTCAGAGTCCTTCCTGGGGCCCTGGTGCTGGTAAGGGAGGTGGGCAAAGAGCCCTTGCAGCCAGACAGGGTTGGGGGCTGAGCCCTGAGTCCCCCACACTGCTCCCCAGCACAGACCATTGCCATGGGCACAGACCCACATGCACCCCTGAGGGCTGCCGGGGGCTGCTCTGTCCCAAAGGGGCACAAGATGGGCAACACAGAGGAGCCAGAGGCCGAGGGGGCCTGGCCAGGCCCCTCACCTGGGCCTCAACAGGGCTGATCCTCCATGCCGAGGGTGACAAGCAATGGAGGGGTGGTGGGTCTCACCCCCATGTGCTGTGAGCTGCGGGTTTGTCACAGCTTGAGCTGCACCTGGAGCACCTGGTGACATCCTGCAGGGGCTGGTGACAGCAGAAGGCAGGTGAGGGGCACCCCCAGCCCCAGGAAGGGCAGTGAGGTTGGTGCTGGAAAGTCTCAGCTGCTCATCGAGGTCCAGCACCAGGTGAGGAGGCAGATGCCACCAGGTCTTTCCTTGCAGGCCCAGCTCCGGTGCCCCTGGGCTCACTGAGGACCCCAGGGCTCCTGTCCAGGTGACTCACACCTGGGGCCACTTGTCACAGCACAGGAACCCAGCCCATGCTCATGGGGTCCTGGGACTGCCCCATCTCCTCAGGGACTGCAGCTCAAGTGTCTGTGCCCACAGCTCGTGGCAGCAGAGCCTGGGGGGCAGCTGGATTCATCCATGGTTTGGGCTGGGACTGTGCTGCTGGGGCACAGCAGTGCTTTGGTGAGGTGCCAAAGCCACCAAACTCCCAAACCTCTGTGACAAGCCTCAGGGATGCCCTATTTATTTGTAAAATTTCACTGCACCTACTTTAACTGCTCGTTTCTGTTGCTGTCCCAGCTCCAGAGCTGAAGTGCAGCAGCTCAGGGTAGGCACCAAAGCAGAGCTCCCCAGCCCACTGGGGTGCAGCACCCCAGCACCAGGGGCTCAGGGCTGCTGTGGGACCAACAAACCCAGGAGCAGACAGTGAGAACAGCCCAGTCCTGCTTGGGTTGGGCACCTGGGGCTGCTGAGTGCTGTTCTGGGGGGGCTGTGCCCCCCTGCCCCAGCTCTCCCATGAGGACCCTGTAATTGGGAGCTGCTGAGGCAAAGGCAGAGCCCTGGGAGCAGCCAGGGCCCAGCAGAGCTGGGGGACAGCCCAGCCCCAGTGCTGAGGATGAGGAGTCAAAAGAGGCCAGCACTTCCCTCTCCTCCCTGGGAGTGGGAAGCACAGGCTGCCTTTGGGTGAGGGTGCTCCCAGGACTTGTCCCAGGAGAGCTGTTCCTGAACACAGAGCCAGGGCTGAGGCTGCTCTGGGGAGAGCAGAGTGGTGGCAGTGACAGCCCCACATCACCCCATGGCCCAAGGACAGAGCTCTGACCACGGGCCTGGTCCTGCCTTGGGCAAGAAATGCTCCCAGCTGTGGAGGAGGAGGTGACAAACCCTCCTGGGGCAGCTCAAAGCCTAATTCCATTGCAAAGTTTTCTGCAAAGGCCTCCAGGCTCAGCCCAGGTTCTCCAGGTTTCTCCACTGCTGGAGGGGAGCTCCATAATTCAGACTTTGGAGATCCAGGTCTAAACCCACTGTGAATACAGCTCACACATTTTTGCTAGCTTCAAGGGGATTAATTTAATATCAATCAGGCAGGAACAGAGCAAGCTCAGAGCTCCTTACTCAGTTTGTTAAAAATGAGCATTTAATGACCAAGTCAGTTGCATGGTTTTCACCAAAACAAACATTTCAGGAGAAAAAACAACAGTTGTGCTGCAGCTGAGGGAGGATCTCACCCTGCCCTGGGAGTAGCCAGGCCAGGGCAGGACTGGGCAGTAGCAGAGCCCTAGAACTCAATCATTCCTGCACAACAGCTGGAATTGGCACACGAGGAATGCTCAAAGCTCTCCAGGCTCACAGCAGCTTTACAGGGAATATTTAAAACAACTGAGGACTAAAGGAAGGGGGGTGGGGAGGAGATAACTGAGGAAGGACAGGACAGGGTTTGGTTTCATGGCTCAGCCAGCTCTGACCATGCAGCTCTCCCCTAACTCCACGGAGCTGCTGAATTCTGAGTGTGCAACATCAGACAACGGAGACACTTTTCTTCCTTCCTTTCCCCTCAATCACCAAAGGCCACACCGGGTGTTCCATGGCAGCAGCAGGCAGGGAACCAAGGGAGTTCAGCCCCCTTAGCACTGCACAGCTGGACAGCAACAGCCACCACACACCCCAGGTAACACAGACTGTAGGGTGAGCCCCTCCCTCAGCAACAGCCCTTGGGAATTGCAGGAGCACAGGAAATGCCACTCCAACGTGGACAAAAAGGCAACAAAAGGCTCCACTTCAAATCCATGAAAAAGCACCAGGAGCTGCTGTGCCCCAGGCCAGGGACACAGTTCAAGGCAGCAGTGGAAGTGGTTCAGTGGTTCACTCTGTTCTCACCTCCTCCCCTTGATGCAAGGGGTCGGAGTTTCCCAGCCCCAGGAGCGCTGGCCCAGGGAGGGCTCACAGGGACCCCTCACGTCAGGGCTTCCCTGGCAGTTTTGTTCTCCTGCCCCCCAAACTGATCCCAGGTAATCACACCCCTGCAGTGACACGTCAGCCAGAGCTGACATGTTCCAGGGTAACACTATTCCAGGAAGATCTTCCTGGTTACAAGTTCATTGTGAGAAAACAAGCACCAAGAACACCAGTGCCAAAGGTTTGTAAATGCTACTGAAAAAAACCACAAACCAAAAATCATCCCCTTCCCCCTTTCCCTGAAAAATAAAAATTTTAAAAAAAGAAAAAAAAAAAACCCACAAACAAAAACGCTGCATGAAGCTGCCCAGAGTCCTCTCTGCAGCACAGCCCAGCTCAGACACTGAGCCAGCCCCTAAAATCTTGTGCCATCCATAATTTCACCAGTAAGTAAAGACTGAGGAGGGAGCAGAAAGACTGGAGAAAGCAACTCCACTGTCAGTGTCCAAGGCACCCTGATGCCAAGCACTCCCTGCACTGGGAAGGACGTGTGCCATGGGATTCCCCTCAACACAGCAAATCCCACACCCCAGTTTGCTTTGACCTCCAAGCTGGTGCAACTAAAGGAACTGAAGGAAGTCTGGAGGAGCCTCTGTAAACTCTCTTCCACAAATAACAAAGATCTACATAGAAAATAAAGGAAGGACAGAAGAGCTGAGGAAATAAGGGACAGGATCTCAGAATGAAAATTATAAACCCGTAAGTTAGGGAAGCCCAAAGCTGAGGGTGTTGAAGCTACTGCTGTAAGAACACCTGGAAAACCTAATGGAGACTCCTCTCTGCAGCAAGGACACACCTGGAAAGGGAGAGAGAAAAGGAGTAAGAATTACTGCCAGGGTGGAACTGCACAGCACTGGAGACAGAGTCTGACACGTGGGCCCTGGCAAGAGCCCTGTGCCCAGCTCAGGGGTGTCTGTCAGCTTCACAGGAGCACTGTGGCACTACCAAAGGCAGTGCCCTGCCCCCCTGGACACAGGCTCCTTCCACACAGCCATGCTCACACAGAGCACAGGGAGTGAGCACTGCTCAGCCAGGACTGAGCCCCTGCCCTGCCCAGCACCAGAGCAACTCTGTCATTGTGCTGCAGCCCTAAAGGAGCTGGGCTGAGAGCAGTCCCAGGGACACTGCCACCCTCCCCACAGCCTCCAAGCCACCAGGCCTGCCACATTAGGGAGCACAAAGGATACTGTCAGTGAGACCAGTGTTCAGAGTATATTTAGGATAAAAATTTACAGGAAGAATTCTTCAACTCTTGGTGTTGACCCAGCTGTGAAGCAGTTCAACACCCAGCAATCACATCAGGTCCCAGCCCTGCCCCAAGGGATGGGGAGCACTGCTGAGGCAGACTGGGGCTGACCCTGCTTTCCTTCTGCACTTCACTCTGCCAGTGTCAGCTACACAAAAGGGAAGGAGGGGAGGGAAGGGCTGGGCCTCCTCAGTGCCCTGGCACTCAGCAGTGGAGCCCTGCTGTCACCCCAGAGGTGTGTGCAGATGCTGCTCAACAGCACACAAACCAGCCAGAGCAGGGGCAAGTGTCACATCCACAGGGGGAGAATGCAAATATAAAGCCTGCCTGTTTTGCTGGTGCAATCTGAGTGCCAGGTTTTAGTGTCTTTTCCTTCCCTGGACTGTGTACATCCAGTTTTCACATCCCTGTAATACCTGCAGCCCTTACAGACCAGAGCTTGAGCCCCAGGTCTGACAGGCACTGCTGTCCCAGGACATGGACACAATGGATACTTCCAAGATGTTCTTTTACCATGGGTGAGGGACTACAAAATACCAAACTTCCTAAACCCAGGAACCCCGTGCTCAGTTCTGCCCCCATTTTCAGGAGTGTGTGCTTCACTGGTGCTTTTATCTGAATTTAACCCCAAATTCTTCTGTGTATATTTGTATTTTATTGTGTGTCACTTTCCTAAGGGGACACCCACCCCCAGCTGTTAGACAGAGGCACTACCCAGCCCTCAGCACACGTGTGTGAGCACCAGCACATCTCATGCTGTGCCAGCTTTCTACCAAATAATGTGGAAGTCAGATGCCAGGAGCAAAGACTGGGCAAGAATTTTTTCCAAAGGGAAGAGGTTGAGATCATTAAACATTACCAGGAATCAGTCATGATTTGCTGAATGGAACTTCAGCTCTGTTATCTCCAGGTCAGGAGAGCTGCTGCCACTCCGGTCGCTGTAGGTGTCCCTGCAGGAGTGACAGATTTGGGTTAGGGAGCACAGAGACTTTAAGGACTGGTAATTCTGACATGGGATGCTGCAGCACAGGGAAAACTTTGATTCCTCTGCTGTGAGGAGCCATTTCAAACTCAAATGTGCAAAAGCAGAAGACTAAAATATCCCTCAACCCTTGGAGGCATTGAAATGAGAGTCTCTCACAAAACTCTTCTGGACCACACCTGACCACTGTGATGTCAACACTGACACAGGAATCCTGCACTGCAGCCCACAGAGCCAACACTTTCCCTTTAGGCATTGCAGCTGCCTGGGTTTGGATACAGGCACTGCTCATTCTCTTCTGCATTTGGGCTGGTTTTTGTTTAGTGCCTGTCAGCACTCAGCAACCCCTCGATGTTCTCTGTCAGGAGGGGAACAGGTCAGTACCAAATGGTTGCCATTTGTTGCACAGTCCTGAGTGCCAAACAGAATTGCAGGCACTGGGGAACAGCAGCACCAAGTAACTGCACCATTAAATCCACCCAAAACACCATTTGCTTTGCAAACTGAAACAAAGGAAGCTGCAGTCAGCAGAAAAAAATAGGAGGCTGCAACCACCAGGGCCTGTTCTTTAAACTAGCAGCAGGAGCAAGTTTCTTATGGAACAACCTGTACCTGAGACTTGTCTGAGGAACGTGGGGAAAAGCCCATGAGGGTCTCCAGTCATGTAAAAGAGCAGGCTCAGCCTCAGTTTCCCCAAAGACCCTGACAGACAGCACAAGGCTGCAGATCTCCTCTCCCTGATTCCAGGCCCTCTCTGCAGGACAGCTCTGTGGTCCCAATCAGCCTCAAAACTCCAGAGGTGAGCTTTCAAAAGAAGGGTGGAAAGAAGGGCTGGTGCAATACCAAGTTATCCCCAGGAACTCTGTGCCAAGAGGATGCTCCGGGTTATCCCACAGGAAGCAGCACTGTCCTGTGACAGCTCTGACTGGGACCTGTCTTAAACCCACCTGGGTGAGAGCCTGCAGCCCTTCTGTAGGTAGTGGGTGAGTCTCCCTGCAGATGCCAGGAGGAGCCCAAAGTATGGGGGTGATGGCTTGATGGGCCTGGAGAGGAACTCGGGGTGATACTGAACACCAACGAAGAAAGGATGCTCTGAGAGGAACAGACAAAACATTCCTGTCAAGGCTCTCAAGCTTGTGGCTGAGCTGCAGGTGAAATCCTGATTATGCTGAAGTCCTAATGACAGGTAAGAGTCATTTCCATGCCTTCTGTCCATAAATGGAGAGGGACACAGGATTCTATTTTTACCATCATTTTATCAATGGAATCATTCCCAGACAGTCTGAATGGGTCCCACATGAAAATCTGCTCCATTAAACCCTCCAAAAACACTTTCCCTGCTCCATCCCACACCCACAAACCAACTGCTTAAGGACTCACCTTCCAGCTCAACCACTTCCATCCGCTCTCCTTCCTCATCCTGCCCCACAAACTTCAGACCTTGCTCTTCAAAACACTTTTTCAATTCTGGATTGACCTAGAAAACCAGAAGCAAGACAAGCCGTGATCTCTTGTGTCTGGATTACACAGGTAAGCTCAATACATACATGAGCATTTTTACCTCAAATCTGTGTCTGTGTCTCTCTTCCAAGAAATCATGATCTCCATACAGCTTCCCTGCAGCAGAAGTAAGATGTTCCTTACAGCAGTAATCACAGCTTTTAACACATTCATTTGATCAGCATCCTTCAGAATCTGCCACTTCTGGAGGGGATCAAATTCCCTGATCCCCATTCCTCACCAGAACAGTCTGTGAACACCTGCCATTAAAGGATGCTTCAACATTCCCAGGTCTCACTTCCCCATCCCACCATACGTGCAAGCCATTCCCAGGAAACATTTCCAGAAGAGGGAAGAAGGGTCTTACTCATGATTGAATTCTTGGTTTGGAAGAGTGTCCTTCTCTTGCCAAGCCTCATTGTCCCACCCATTTGCCCAGGATTATGTTCTGGCATGTCTATGACCTGTGGAAAGAATTCAGAGGGAGGTGGGAATCAGGGAGGAATAACAGTCCCAGGCAGACTCTGACACATTAAGGGAAAAACATCCCACCAACATTCATGCAAGAAAACAAGGAAATCAGCCCAAGGAACACTGTCTTGGCAAGGCAGACCAACAGAAATAGGTTAGCTGGCTGAGTTGTTCTAGTACAGGCTGCACAGTACATATGGGAGGTTTGTGGATATTCAGGAAACCTTCACATAGGAAATGGCCTCAGTCAGAGTCTACACACATTGCACACACCAATACTGTGCTGTTTACTGAACTCCATGTTAAACAAACAAGCAAGTCTATGGAAAAAAAGTCCCCAAATCAGAGTAGCTTACTCTTTGATAAATAATATCATAAGCTGTTTTTTGATAACTTCCTCGATTTGAGTAGCATTTAAAAATTATAGCAGAAGCAAATCATTATGGTGGACCCTGGACAAGGAACACAGAGCCTTCCCCAAATTGTAGCTATTGTACAACAGTTTGAGTTGGAAGGGACCCTAAAGCTCATCAGTTCCACTGCCTGCCACAGGCAAGGACACCTTCCACTACCCCAGGTGGCTCCAAGCCCTGCCCAGCCTGGCCTTGGACACTCCCAGGGATCCAGGGGCAGCCACAGCTTCTCCTGGCAACCATGCCCAGGGATGTGCAGGAAGGTCTAGTATGGGTATCACAAGTAAGTCACCATGAACTCACCACTGGATGAGAAGTTTTGGGGTCAAACTCTGTTGAGTTCGCATCTGCAATGTAACGTTGAGCAATCAGAAACATCGAGTCACTCACACCATGACATCACCTAAGGACCTGCCCCAGGTACAGCTGCTTCTCATCCCCAACTGTGCTAAGCCCCACCAGGCACACAACACCCCAGGCAGCAGGAACAGGGCTGTCAGCACTGTTTGGTATCAATTTCAAAGGCTTAGGACAACCCACCCTCGTTCAGGAAAAACAGACATTCAAGAGTTTCAAATACAGAAATAAAAGCAAGGAGGGGGAAAGGAGCAGAGTGGTCTGAGAAACTCCTTTTTCCCCACCTTCACTACTGGAGAGAATCAAGATCCAGGCTGAGAACTTGATTTAGCACTCCCTGAAGGGAGTTCTGTTAACAAGGACCTGCTCAATTCAGTTCAGTGGGGCTCAGAAGGTCACTCAGCTCACTGAAGGAGTTGCCACTGCTGGGTGGCTGAACTGCTCTTGGGGCTTCATTCTCACTGGCTGCAGTGAGAATTTGGGATGCCCAGCACAGGTAGGCCACCAAGGTGTTTCATTCAGGAGCTGAACCTCATGTTAAGCAATAGGAAGCTTTCTGTCATTATAAGCAGGACTTACTCCATTGAGTTTTATTTAAAGAGGGTAAGGCAATTGCTCCTTTTACTTAGAATTAGCAAAAGAGATAGGGAATTTTACAGGTCCAGGTAAAAAATTAAACCTACCTATGAAAAATTTAAAATCACAGGTATCTAGAAAAATCACAGGTATTACTCAAAGCAAGCCAAGAAATGGCCAAAAGGCATGAAGGGTTTTGTGCCATTACCTTGCCAACCAAGGACACTGCGAGCAAACTCCACCACTGCCAACTGCATTCCCAAACAGACTCCTGTGGAAGGAAGGGCAGGACATGGATCAGGTCAGGACAAGGACCTCTGAGCCCATGCTGCAAAGCACACACACCTTCACAGAGTATCCTGAGTCAGAGGAAAACCTGGATGAGGCAGATCTTGGACTGGGATTTAAAGGTCTGTAGTCCTGACAGGCTTTACTTCCCTCCCTTTGCCATCCCCTCTGCTCACACACCAGTTCAGCCTCTCACCACAGATGCTTCACTGAAATGCAGTCATCTATTTCTTGGTGCCAAGATCACCACAGCCTGCTCTGAAACATCCCCAGACTGCTATCCCCTCATTACAGATTCCTTGTCAGCACATCCCAGCCAACTCTGACCACTTCAGAGCTAACCAGGGATGAGGCTGCATCCCCAGCTCAGCTGAGCACAGATCACTGCCTTCCTCAGACAAACTGCAAAACTGCACATCCCAGACACCAGTGCAGATCAGGGGAGCTCTTGCTGCAGACCAGTTAGGCTGTTGTTCAACCTCCTTTCCTTCACTTTATTTCTTCTTATGGATGAAACATGTTTCTCACCTAAGAAGGGTTTTTTCTGTTTTCTTGCCCAGGAAATAGCTTGAATTTTGCCTTCTGTCCCTCGAACACCAAATCCACCAGGAACCAGAACTCCACTGCATGAGGATGAAAATACTCCATTCAGCATGACTCCCCCAAGCACATACCCACATATCACCTCCCTCCCCTAAAATCTTGGGCTTGCAAGACCTCTCCCCTGAAAAGAGCTCTCAAGTAGCCACGTGGCAAGGCCTGGCTGCAGCAGTTTCCACACGACTTCACATGAGCTGTCACATACAGCAGAATTTACAGGGAAACATTTTATAAGTGCCCATTTTACCTTCCCAAAGAGAGATCCCAAATACAGTGCAGGTTACCATACTGAGATGGTTCATGTGGGACTCACACACCCTGCACCACATGTTTGCAAACACATCACCCAGCCAGGCCCATGCTGAGGAAGCCTCTGGCTACAGTGTCAGGTTGTCCTAACACCAAACTCTGCAGGAGGTTCCTTCTGATCTCACCCAAATCCTGCGGCCCTGAAGGGTAACAGGCCCCACCTGGTTTTGTGCTAACTCTTGGCACTCCTCTGCATACTAACACTTTTCCCCTGTCACACTTTATTTCTAAAGAACTTGTTACACCATTTACACCTTCCATTCTCACTTCAGCTTTAACAGATTTCACCAGTATCTTTCCTTTCTCCTGATTTCTTCTCAGTGTTTCCACCTGTTCCTGCAGGTGTGCATATCCTCACCAGCACGATCATTTCCCCCACTGCTGCCTTTCACCACCTCCCTCACTTATTTAACAATTTAACATCTTATCCTAAATGCCCCAAGAGGTGTCTGGGGCTTTGTCAGAGCGTGCTGGTCCAGTGCCTAAGAAAACAGTCTCCAGGGAGGCCCTTAATTCCAAAGCTGCCAGCAGCAGCAGGTTTATCAGACAAAGGGAAGGGCCAGAGCAGAACTTACTCAGCACCACAGAGCTTCTGCCACGCCTCGTGGTACCGCACAGGCTCCTCCTGCAGAGTGTCTGGCTCCAAGTCAGCAGAGTCAATGTACTGGGAAGAAATCCAAAAAAAGGATGATGAGATATTGCCACAAGAGTGTACAGGATCTCCTGAATTCTCATTAAATTAAGATAGCATCCTGAACAGCTCTGGATTTGTTTCCTAATGGAGACTTAAGTTTTTTCTTGATTTCCCATCTGTTAGCCAACAAAACTACTTTCCTCACCACCCTACTCTTGGTGCACAAACAGAATTCATTATTTCTCTGTCCTCCCCTCTCTGCAGCTCTGCTGTGACTTGCACCAAGTCCCTGAGCCCCAGCCTGTAATGTTAAATGTGAGGTGTTAATGCAGCACAGCAAGGTGAGAACATGGGGCTGTGCAGATACAAACCACCACACGGAGAGAAAAAAAACTGTAACTCATCAAATAAACATCTTCTTCAAGAGGCATTGAAGAAGAAATAGGATATGGTGAATTCAACACAGGCTGCTGTAATTAAGGGGTATTATGGCAATGGAAAAAAACCCTGCAATTTGTCCATTTTCTCATCTCCAGTATTCCAGTACCTCTGAACTTCTGGACATTCTGGCAGGCTGCTAACCCTTTAAAATAACCATTTTGTCCTTTTTCTGTTGTTGTTTTTTGGAGGTTGCAAAACTACCCATCAGTTCTTTAACTAACTACTGTTACTCAGTTCTTTAGCACAACATCTCCATGCACAAGGCTCACAGAGCTCACTTCACTTCTGAGCCACTGAGACACAGCTGTGCCAATGCAGGATTTGCTCTTTACCAGTCTTACTTGTATTTCTTATTTTCACCTCTGCTGATTTTGGAAGTTGAAAGGAAACCCCAACCTCTATCAGTACTGTTAAAAAGCAACCACCTATTTCCATGACTCACTAACATCACGAAACTGCTGGACATTTAGAAGTCTATTGAAATGAAAATAGAATTTCAGGCAACATGTACATATTTCACCTCTTCAGAGCACCCAGCAATGAGCAAGACCCCTAAAAGCACCTGTGCAGCCAAACCAGCATGAAAATCTTAATAAAGCCTGAGGCAGGAGCAGCATAAAACCTGAGTACCACAAGGCTAACAGCAACAACCCCCCCAAAAAAAATCACTTGCAAAAAGTGTCAGAGAAATTAAAGCAGAAAGTACCCTCCTCTAATCCATCTACCACTGTCATAGCTCAGCACACAATGCTGAGCACTGAGGAGTTTCCAACCATTCCAGACACCTCTTACAGCTCACAGGAGGAGAGGCTTGTTTGCTCTGAAGCTGGTTTAGGCCTGATAACAGCTGTTAATGCTGTAATAATCAAAACAGCTGTTTTGATGCAAGGACAATTTGGATGTTCACTGGCTGAATCACTTCTCCCTTTCAGTCTATGGGTGTGTGAAAATCTGAATTAGGACGGGCAGCACTGTAGGTGGAAGGAGGATGGGGGGACTTTTTTCCACACACACAGACCCATCCCTACCTTAATGTCAAGTTTGTGGTTGATGGCCAGGGCAGAGTGTTCCAGGGCTTTGATGACAGATGCATAGGAGTCAGAAAACTTGGTGTATTTGCCCACGAGTGCAATGGAACATGTTTCAAGTAGACGGTCGTACCTGCAGAACACCAGAACACACAGGTTATTCCAGCAGTAACAGGGGAGGGAGGGGAATCACTTCCATTCTGTTCAGCTTTTCAAGGAAAAAACAGCTGTGCTCTTCTAAGTCTGTCCAACAGAGCTGACATTTTTGGGAGAGTGGCCTTTTATAATAATTATGATTTGCAACCATCAAAGCAATATCAAAACCAAAACAATGACTGAGGAAAACGGTTGCAGAAAGCCACATATAAACTAACTCATCTCTCCTGATGATGAAAAGCCATTTTGAGCAGATCCAAACTGCCTTTTCAGGAAGCTGCATGAGATTCAAACCAGCAGTGAACTCCTAGGAGAGGATCAAAGCACAGCTTGGCTTATGTTGTAGTGCACAGCATCTTCCCACGCTGCTGCTGACTGAGTTCCCATCAGCAGCTACAAACACAGAAAGCATTGCTGGAGTCCTAAGGCAGTGCTGCCTACACTTTCAATCCCCAGCACCTGGCAGCACGGGATTTACACAGCATTCCTGGCTACAGCCAAGAGTTTGTTTAAAGTTTCTCTCAGAACTGCTAAATACCTTCAGTCCAGCTGGTGACAAAGGGCTTTCCCAATCAAAAGGAAATGTTACTGACAGGGCTGGCTTGTGTCAGGCACAGAAATAAAGGAAAGCCTCTACATCTTGAAAATTAATTTCTTATAAGAACAAACATCTTTAAGGTTTCAACTGACATTCAAGTCCTTTCTGAAAAGACTCTATTCACTACTTGCCCATGAACATTTGAGTCTATTCCTCACAAGAAAAAACCCCAGTGTCCGAGGATTCTCCAAACAAGTACCAAACACTTGCCTCACTTGCCTGAAAGCACACTCAAAGGTATTTTTATTGACACTCCTGAAATCTCCATACAGCTACAAAAGGATTTCAACACTTTGTAATGTTACTGAGAGGTTTTTTTATAAAAAGGGTGGGCAGAGCTGTCCAGCTTTTAATTACTTCAAGCTGAGTTTGACTCAGACAGTACACTTCCAACATAAGATAAGGATCACAGTAAATTTATCTCACAGGATTTTATGGCAGAAGGCTGAGAGAATTGGGGTGGTTCAGCCTGAAGAAGAAAAAGCTCCAAGGAGACCTTATGGCAGCCTTCCAGTAAGAGGATTTATGAGAAACAGGGGGAAAGACTTTTTAGTAGGGTCTGTTGTGCCAGGACAAGGGGTGATGGTTTTAATCTATAAGAGGGGAGATTTAGGCTAGATGCAAGGATGAAATTTTGTCAAATGAGAGCGGTGAGGCACTGGCACAGGTTGTCGACAGCAGCTGTGGATTCCCCACCTCTGGAAACATTCAAGGTCTGGATGGGGCTATGAGCAAAAGGAAAAAGCAATGTGAGCACATAAGCACACCTGAGGAACAGGAAAAAACACTCAATCATCTCACACAACTAACAACCAATCCTGAAGTGTGCTGCAGTGTGCCCAGCAGTGCAGCTCACCTGTCAGCCATCTCCTTCCACTTCATGAGCATCCTCCTGGGCTGCCTCTCGATGGGAAGGTCCAGCCTGTGCCTGAAGTAGTCCACAACTCCCTGCTCCTCTAACAACAGAGGAACCCGGTAGATGGAGGAGACATCATGAACACAAATGACCTGTTCATAAAACAAGGATGTCATTAAAGCACAGGCATCCAGTGCCACTACAATCATGTTTACTCAGATATTCAGAGTGTTCCTGTCTCTAGCAGGAAACCATATGACCACCTAAACTTCCAGACAATAACACGTTGAAAAACATAACATATCAATAGCTTAATATTTGTTTCCTTATGCTTGAAAAAGCCATTCTTCAGCACTTCCAAGGCATTACTGCTCCCTGGAGCCCCTTGGGAACGGTTATAACACAGCAACCCAGCAGCAGGAAAGTCAGCTGCCCAGCAAATTATCTGAGCAGCACACAGCAAAGTTCAAAGAACACTCCAGAGAGACTCCTGTGATAGAGAATCCCAAGTGAAGCTACAGTCAAACTGCCACAGGCACAGCTTCCCCCTTCCCACCACTGTCCTTCCTAACCAGGGCTCCCAGTCTGATTGAAGGCCACAGAAATCTGTGACCCCAATATAGCAATACACTTTCCAAGGTGCCCCTCATCAAATTTAGGATTACACTATTATGAGCAAATAATTCTTAGGTCAATGAGGAAAATCTACAACAGTTCTAGTACACTGGAATGGGAAAAGATGGCTCAGGACAACTGTCACCCATCCATTAATAATGAAGCTGTATTTTAGGGATTCAAAACACACTGACACAACTTTTTAAAATCCTCATTTCTACTGACTCAAATGAAAGTGAAGTTCAATATTGCACTAGTCAAACCTCCTTGGCTGCACATTTTCCTCTTCTACCCTCAGTGCTGTTTACTTCTCAATCCAAGTGCAACAGCAATCAGAGCAACAACTACATAGAACTGCATTAAACTTCCTGGAAAGGGACAAGAGTTAACTTAAATTCCTGGCCAAAAAGAGGTAGATATTTTACTGATGACACACCAACATTATTGCCAGCAGTGCAGTGCTTGAAATTGCAGGACTCAAGTTTGGTCTTGCTGTAGAGCAGATTAATTAAAATTATTTGACAGAACCTGGGATTGTGAAGTGATACTCAGTCTTTCACAAAAAGACAACATTTTTCAAGCTCCAGCTGGATTGGAAAGTGCTAATATTTAGCCTACACACTTTTGACTGTTTTCCAAGGACCACCTTAAGACTGTGTCATGAGTCTCAGTATAGAAAGAATAGTGGCAACATGGAATTTGTGTGTATCACAACCTTCAAGAGAAGCAATGCTTCCCCCAAACACCACTTCAGCCTCTCTGTGCAAGCTCTCCTCAAGAAATCTTGGGCAGAAGAATAACGTTGTGAAAAGAGCAGTGTATGAAATAGTCATATACCCATTAAACCCAATTTTGGGCAATCCTGTCACCTCTAAATACTGAAAATCTCATTCTTCTCTGTTCTCCTCACAGAAGGAATGTGGAAGTGTAATTAAGGTCAAAAGAGTGATTCAGAAATCAGCTTGGATTCCATAGAATTCTTTAAGCTTACATCTACTACCTTATAATAAAATATGAGTACTGGCACAAAAAGAGTTGATTTAGCAACAAGTCCATGTGTCAGGAAGGGAGGTAAGACAAAACAGCAAATTTAGTTATGAGCTACCAAAACACAAAGCTAGAACTGCCACGCTCAGACAAAACTTCCCTCAGCCTCTGACAAACAGCTCCAAAATTTACTGCAAGCAAGCAGACAGCAATCCTTACCTGTTCTGGTTCAACATGACAGAACATGGAAATCTTCTCTTTTACTGAGGTATCCAGTGGAGTGGAGCACCTGCAAACAATCTAACACAGCAGCAACATCAGGGTTGTGATGCAAAACAGAAATACTCAGGCATTCATGAATCAAATCTCTAAAAATAGCTGTCTTTGTGCAGTCTCTGTGATTTGAGAAAAAGACCCACAACTCAGTTTCTTTTCCTTATTTATCACCACTATACAAGAGCTCTCAACTTAAGCATGACTGAGACAAGACTGCTGTTGCAATGTGCCAGATTTTTACATTCACAGCTGTGCAACACAAACCTTACCAGATCTGGTGAGAGCCCAAGACCTCTGAGCTCACGAACACTGTTCTGGGTGGGTTTGGTCTTCTGCTCCCCTGTCGAGCTTGGCTGGTCAGAGAAGAGCAGGAGTTGGTGTATCAGATTGTGATAAGCAGCAATGATTCAGCAGGTTAATCAGACTCTCAGCTTTCTTGTAAAAATTTTGACTCAGTTCTTGGACAATTCACATGAACCTCGTTCTAATCCCCAGGACTGAAAGCAACAGCAGGAATCCAAGTTCCAATCTGCCCACTGGAGTGCAGGAAGAAGAGGGACAGAGAGCCTAAGGTTTATCCCCTACTCCCTCCAAACATCTAATATTTTGTATTTCTAATTTTTCTCTGTTAATCACCTGGGCTGGACAGAAGGGGAAAAAGGGAGAAGAGAATAAAGACTGATCTGCACTCCATAATTATCAATTTGCTCTGTCAAATCCAGTTCAGTCTGACATAAGGAATACTCATGCTGCATTTGTGCAACTCCCAGACCTTTATTACAAGTTTATATGCTTTGAAAAGTTCCTGTGAGACTTTTTCAATACATCAGCATATAATCGCTGCATTTGTGCCAGAAGTTTATATAAACAGAAATACAGATGTAATAGCACTTAAAGATAGAGCATTTCAGAAACACCTATTTAGGAAATTCTGGATCGAAGAAGCCTCTGGCCACCAATCTGTTTTGGGTCCTTACCTGGGGAACCAGACTGACATGAATGTTACAGAAGTTCTCTCTTTTGGCTTTGAACTGGAACTGGCGGAAGGCCTCGATGAAAGGCATGCTCTCAATGTCACCCACCGTGCCCCCAAGCTGGAACACAGACAGTGGGGATTAAAGTCACTGCCCAAACAGCACCTGGTGAAGGTGTACACTAAAGACATGAAAATATACGTAACAACACACAAACACCACCCCTGCACATCGCTCTGACTGCCTAAAGGAGCATCAACACCAACACAGCCTCCTCCTGAGGGGCAGCTCCCATCTCTGCTATGGCCAGGGACAGGGGCCAGGGAAGGGCTGGAGCTGGGCCAGGGCAGGCTCAGGCTGGAGCTCAGGGAAAGATTCTTCCCCCAGAGGCTGCTGGGCACTGCCCAGGCTCCCCAGGGAATGGGCACGGCCCCGAGGCTGCCAGAGCTCCAGGAGCCTTTGGGCAGCGCTGCCAGGGATGCACAGCCTGGGATTGTTGGGGGGGCTGGGCAGGGACAGGGGCTGGACTCCATGATACTGTGGGTCCCTTCCAACTCAGGGTATTCCCTGATTCTACTCCACACAAAGCACCAGGATTTGCCAGTTGTATGCACTACTCTCAGAGCCTCCTATCTACTCCAAGTACTATTCTACCTTCATCCTTTCCCCAAAAATCAAAAAGCCACAAGAAAAACCGCTTCCCATATGGGAAGCACCTCTCCAGAGACATCAGTTTGACCTCTATTTTCTCTTCAGAGAAAATATCTAGATGTTAAAATTATAATTTATGAACATTAGGTGGCACTGATAAGCAAAATTTCTGTTAAGTTTTAGGAACTACATAAAGTGGACACATGCAGGAACAGATACAAGACATGGAGCCTCCAGGCCCTGTCAGACAGTGCCTCCTCGGTTCTTCAGATCTGGGCTTGTGATCCTGGCACAGAAACTGGCACCCAAGCTGCAGGCAGAGTCCAAGTCACCATGACCTGGGCTCTGTGACAAGCTCCCTCTACTGTATTAGCATATCCCAGCAGCCAGCTCAGCAGCGTCAGAGCCTTTGCCCTGCTCCATCTTCTTTTGGCAGCAGAACGTTCCATAAACACACTGAAAAAACTGCCACCACTGACTTGTGCCATTCCCTGTCGCATGTCTATGCCTGAACTGGCCACTTCGAGGCTGCTTTTACTGCTGAGGAGGAAAGACAACTGTTTCCAGAGGGGGATTTACCTCCTCTCCCTCCATCCACCACACAATTAACTCAGACTGGCATATTAAGTTACAAAAGCTAAAAAATTCATTCTCCAGGCTATTTCATAGAATATCCTGAGCTGGAAGGGACCCACAAGCATCAACCAGTCCAGCTCCTGTCCCTGCCCAGATCCCCCAACAATCCCAGCCTGTGCATCCCTGGCAGCGCTGCCCAAAGGCTCCTGGAGCTCTGGCAGCCTCGGGGCCGTGCCCATTCCCTGGGGAGCCTGGGCAGTGCCCAGCAGCCTCTGGGGGAAGAACCTTTCCCTGAGCTCCAGCCTAAATCTGCTCCTGACACAGCCCCAGCCGTTCCCTGGGGTCCTGTGGGGCTGCCCCTCATGAGGCAGGATTGCATATTGCAATCCAGATTAGAGTAAGTGACGTTAACAAGAAGAATTTTTAACCCATTCAGTAACATGCAAAGTTGAACATTTCTGTAAAGAAATATGCAAAATGTGCATATAGATCAGTTTACTGCATGCAAGAAGCAAAACTATCTACTTTTTAAAAGTTACAAACCTCAATCACACAAACTTGGGGTTCAATGCCATCTTCATCCACAGGAATCCGTGCCTGCCTCATTACCCATTCCTGTATGGCATCTGTGATGTGGGGAACAACTGGAAAAAAAACCCAGGCAAGGGTTAAAGCCCTCACACACCTTTCACCCTCTTAATTCATTACAGAGCAAATTAGTGACAATCACTAGCTAGTGTTTCCCATAGGGCTTGAGCAGGAATTTGTGTCTTTAAAGAACTATGCATTTTTGAAGTGATTATTCTTGGCTGTGATTTTCAAGTGCCTTGGCAGGAAATGGAACCTTGCCTCAATTTAAACACATGTAAGCAACGTTTCCTTTAAGCTGAAAGATTCAAGCACAAACTGTTCTTAGCTCTAAGCAGAAAGAATTACTCTGTTTTTAACTGTATGTAAAAGTCCCAATGTCAACCAGCTGTGGAGAATGGTTAAAAAGGGAAGTGACTGATCTGATAGAAATCCTTTGGGTTTTCTAATGACATGAGTTAACAAAAGCATTAACTATTTTAACCAGCTAACAAACAACCCCCAAGCGTATTGGTCTGAAGTCTGTTCACATTTATCACTGGGTTCATTAAACAGCTGGACCCAAATCCAGCAAAGACAAGCAGGATGGTGCAGAGCCCCAGGTTAAGATGAAGACAAAAGCATCCAGCCAGGACTGAAACACAGAACGCATTTCGAAGCACCAGGAAAGAAGTTTTGCATCACCTTGGACCGTTTTGCCAAGATAATCTCCTTTCCTCTCCTTGTTAATGACATACTGGTAGATCTTGCCAGTGGTCAGGTTGTTGTCTTTGGTGAGGCGGATATCGAGGAAACGCTCGTAGTTCCCGAGGTCCAGGTCCACCTCCCCTCCATCATCCAGCACAAACACCTCCCCTGCACGCACAGAAACAGGCACAAGCACACATGCAAGGCATGTGGAAGAATTCAGCACAAGGAAACACCTTCCCCGATTGCCGCAGCAAGTTTAGGGGTGGCAAACAGAACTAAAAGTCTTCTGTAACCGAGAGGACCGGCGCGCTGGGGACCGAGCCCCTTGGGGCAGCAGCAAGAACAGGCCAGAGCACCTCCGTGCTGAGGGCACGGCAGCCGGCCCGCAGCCGGCCCGCAGCGCTGGCAGGCTCAGCCCGCGGGTCTCGCAGGCAGGAGCAGGCACAAAGGCTCGCACAAAGGAGATGATTCACTGCAGCCCAAGGCAGCCCCGGCGCCACCCGGCAGACGCCGATACCGAGCACGCGGGCACTCACCGTGCTCGTACGGCGAGAAGGTGCCGGCGTCGATATTGATGTAGGGATCGATCTTGATGGAAGTGACATGCAGCCCGCAGGACTTGAGGATAGTGCCGATGCTGCTGGCGATGATCCCCTTGCCGATGCCCGAGATCACCCCGCCCGTGACCAGTATGTACTTCATCTGCCCCGCGCCTGCACGCCACAGACACCGGCACCGCCTCACCGCGGGCTCGGCGAGGGGGACGCGCCCCGGGCGCCGACATTCCTGACAGCGGCCCCCAAGACGTTTCCCCCGCCCGTCGCTGAGGGCCGGTGCCCGCTGTGCCCGCTGTCCCCGGGTCGCTG
>VZTR01015093.1:55730-106342 GCA_013400775.1 Chaetops frenatus
GACGGCGAGCGCGGGGGGGGAGCGGGCGAGAGGTGCGGAGCGCGCGCGGCGCCGCTCCCGGCCGGCTCGGCTGGGAACCGCATGAGGCCCAGCTGCGCCTCTGCGCCTGCGCGGGGCGGGCCCACAGCCCGCGGGAGGGGGGCGTGGCCGGATCCGGGATAGTCCCGCCCTTGCCCCGCCCCGGCCCCCTCAGCGCCTCACGGAGAGCGGGAGCGGCCGCGGAATCGCAGAATCGCAGAATCACTGAATGCATTGCGTTGGAAAAGACCTTTAGGATGATCTAGCCCAACCTATCACCTAACACCTCCTCATCATGTCCCCAGGCGCCTCATCCACACCTGTCTTGAATGCTTCCAGGGGTGGGGACTCCACCACTGCTTGACCAGTCTATGCCAGGGCTGGATAACCTTTCAGTGAAGAAATTTCCCAGTATTCAACCTGAGCCTCCCCTGGCACAGCTTGAGGCCGTTGCCTCTCCTCCTGTCCCTGTTCCCTGGGAGCAACCCCCACCTGGCCGCACCCTCCTGGCAGGGAGTTGTGCAGAGCCAGAGGGTTCCCCCCGAGCCTCCTTTTCCCCAGGGTGAGCCTCCCCAGCTCCCTCAGCTGCGCTTGAGGTGGATTCCGTCATTGCTGGTCTCCTTTTCCAGTGTCCATGTGTTCTGCCAGCACATTTCCCCACGGACATGGTCCCCTGGGTGTTGATAGCTGTGTGGGCAGAGATGTCTCTTTGCTTTCCCGGGGGCTGGGGCTGTCCCCTTGCTGCTGGCACATGGTGACCCTGCACAGGAGTGCACAGCAGTGCCTGCTGCCCTCTTGCAGGAAGCATCTGCTTTCAGAATTACCTGGCCATGCTGATTTGCTCCTCCGTGAAGGACTCTTCTTACTTTCTTCTGTCTTGCAAGTAGCTCCTAAGTGGGGAAAAAAACCCCATTTCTAGCAGCTTTTCTGCAGAATGGTGGTGATGGCTCTGGTGGCAGTGAGACGGGTGACAGCAGGCAAGGGCTGTCACTGTCGCTGCCTGGTGGCACATCCTGATAAGGCACAGGGAGGCTGAGCTCTCCCACGACTGCATTTAGACATTCCAGGTTTTTGCATTTCATGAGTGGGGCACAAGACACGTGTCTTGTAGCTGAAGGGAAGTCCGTTCTTGGGGACATGTGTGTAACCTCGATGTGAGCATTGACTTCAGGACACACAAATCCTTTTCTCAGTGCCTCGTTAAAGGCCTGAGGAGTCAGACATCCCGTGGTGCTCAGGAGAGAACGGCACTCAGTGGGAGCTATTGTGAACGTCAAATGGCGTGGAATAACAGTGACCCAGAAAAGTCAGATCACAAATATCTCAAGTTATGCCAAATTGCGTCAACTTCTTGCGGAAGCGGGTGAAGGTGTGTGCGGGTGCGTGTGTTTCACCCTTAATTTTGCCCTCAGTAAGTTTTGCCCTCACAATGCCTTGTTCTCAGCTCTCAATAAAATACAGACAGAATATTTTCCTTTCAGAAATGTGAAACGAGATGAAAAGGATCTGCTCTGTTTATTTAACAGGACTTGATTCACAACAAGACTAATTAACTGGAAAAAATTGCTGGGAGGACTAGCATAGCTCTGGGGAATGTTAATATGTTACTGGGATTATGCAAGTAATGAATACACTGGAATCCTCAAACATTCACTTGAACTTTCTTGTCATTTAGGGGCCTATTTGTACAGGAAAAGGCTTATTGTGATGTTATATGTATATAATATTAATGACAGTGATAATAATAAATTATATCGTATGTATAATTTATATATGCAGTTATTCCAGACAGAATATTCCTCTTAGCATGGTCCTTTCCTGAAGGTGACAGTATGACCTGCTGCAAGCAGGTTTTGAGACTGAGATACCAGTTCCAGGCAGTGACTCTTGTCTCTATGACTGGTGAAAGAGGTGGCTAAAGAGTGTTCCTGACAGTGACAGAATATCCAGGAGCTTGCAGACCCCGTGGGGTCTGGGTGCTGTGTGGGCTGGCTGCCACCCCACCACTGGGCAGCACTGCAGAGAAAACTCTTAGTCCTTATTGTTACCAGCGCTGCTTATAACCACAGGTGTCTGATATTTACATTTAGCACCTGTCTCACTCATGTCATGTTTGGGTGGGTGTCAGCTCGGGCTCTTCTGACAGATGCCGACTCCAGATGCCCTGCACATGCCCCAGATGGCAGCAGTGTGGGTGAGGACATCCCTGTCACCATCCCCATCCACCCTGACCCCATCCCTTGTCAGCAGTGGAGGGCTTCGCAGGAGAAGTCTGGTATCACCAAGGACAGACTGGACACTTGCAATCGCAGAATCCCAGAATGGTTTGGGTTGGAAGGGACCTTAAAGATCATCTTGTTCCACCCCCTGCCAGGGGCAGGGACACCTTCCACTATGCCAGGGCTCCAAGCCCTGTCCAACCTGGCTTTGAACACCTCCAGGTAGAGCATCTCATGTGCTGCTAAAGTTCCCTGGGCATTTCTGCCTCTGAGTGCCTGTGAAAAGCGTCTTGGCTGATTTTTAAGTACAGAAAATTGCAGACAGCTAAAAATCAAGGCATGAGGGTGATGGTCATCTGGCCTACTTCAGATTCACCCTCTGTTCCTACTCTGTGACTGCTGAAGTGGTGATGAAATAGTTCCTGCTGTGATCCAAATATCTTCTGAAAGGCTTCTTCAGTGGTTTGGGGTGGAAGTTCTTTCTTCTAGCAATGCAGGTGTGTACTACCTGAGGTAGGATGCTGGACTTCCTTCTGTAAAGATGACTGTAAAAATCCCCATTTTTAGGTTCTCCTAACCAACTCCCATCACCACACGGACCAAAGCCAGGATCCAGTGCCAGCCAGGCCTTGGAACACACTGGGGAAGCTGTTCTACATTTGCTTTCCACTGTGTGGTGACCCCTGGGTTTCACCTCATGATTAATATAAACTTCACAGGGGTGATGTGGAGTCACTGGCAAGTGTCAAGAACTGCCTGGTCCCACTTCCACACAGCTGGATGCTCCCTGTGAGCTTTCTGTACAGCTCCTTGAGGTCTCCATTTGCAGGATTAATCAGGGTTTGTGTAAAATGTTCAGATCCTTTTACAAGTCCACACTTGTGCTTTGAACTTGATCAGGTTTTCATCGAAGCGCAAAGTAAACACATCTGTTACCCTGAGCAACCAAAGGGTCTGGGCAGATCTTGAGTAAGATACAAAATAATGTAGGAACAAGAGCTGTTACTGCATGTACAGTGCTCTGGAGCACAAACCTAATGAGGAGCAGTTGAGAGAACAAGCAACAGGACAAGTGGAAGTGGCCTGAAGTTGTGCCAGAGGAGGTTCAGGTTGGATATAAGGGAAAATTTCTTCAGTGAAAGAGTGGTCAGGCATTGGTGCAGGATGCCCAAGGCAGTGATGGAGACACCGTCCCTGGAAGTGTTCAAAAAATGAGTAGCTTTGCCACTTCATGATATGGTTTGTGAACATGGTGGGACTCAGGCACAGGTTGCACTTGATCATCTTGGAGATCGTTTCCAGCTTTAGTTGTTGTATGGTTCTGTGTCCTGTGGCAGCTCTACCCTTCTCACCTTGCTGCACTGCGTCCTCTCAGAGATCTCCACTAGATGGTGGAATGGACCAGCAAAAGAGTGTGCAGTAACAAAGGGACTCCATCAGACTGTGGTGACACCCGAGGGCACCTCAGAGCTGCTCTCAGGATCAGATCCTGGAGCACCACACCTGCCCTGCAGGTTAGGGGGCATTTGGCAGCACCCCTCTGCATCAGTCTCTGCAGTGCCATCCCAAACCCACTGGGGCTGAAGGTCTTGATTCTTTCAGGCAAGGGGGTTTAATCCTCAGGCCTCTTCCTCTCTACTTCTTTTTCTCCATGGAGAAGAGCTGCCTTTTTCTTTGGAGGCAAGGAGTGAACCCACTGATGTGCTGCAGAGCTCATCCATGCTTGGAAGGGAATGTTTTGGCTGGAGGACTGTGAATGAAAATGGTAGAGCATGTCACCAAAGTGGGGGGGGGAAGAAAAAGTTCTGCAGGTGCAGAAGATGTGTGTGATGGGGATTAAAGCTCTCAAGTATGTATGATGGAGGCACTGCTGGCCTTGGACAGAGTGCTGAATTGAGACCAGCTCTCAGTTCTCAGCCCTGAGAGGTCATGTCACAGTTCTGTGCCTCTGCTTCTCCTGTGTAAGATGGAGTCAAGGAGTCTGACCTTTTGGGGACAGTCTTTTGTTATCTACAATGAAATGGGTCTCAGAGCTCTCTGTTTTCATTATTGACTCTGCTGGTGACTTGTGGAATTGTGTCCTTTGTACCTGGAGTCACAGGGAGGTGAGGCTGTAGCTCCACTCATTACACTGTCCAGGGTGGGGGGCTGAGCCTGCACTGTCCTGGTTCCCTCATTTCAATTAGAGCTATATGTCCTGCACACTGCAAAGGGAGATCTGCCAGAGCCAGCTGCTGCTGAAGGGGTGACTGGAGCTGTGAGAAATGAGGGAGCCAGACGCTCCAGGTGATTTCAGCACTTTTATTTACACACAGCCTGGGAAAGGAGGCCCGCCGGTGCAGCACGCCGCTGCTCCTGACGAGCTGGTGTTAGCCGGGTTGAGCCTCCTCTGCAGCCGAGGCTGGATCTGGGGTCTTGTCTTCCCTAGGCGGGAGCTCATCCTCCTCGAAGTCCCTCACAGCTCTTCTTCCTCCGAGGCGCTCAGGTCTGAAGACCGTGAGCAGGGCTCGGGTGCGCCTTTTTATACCGTCAGAGGAGCCTCCCGATTGGTGGAATTCTCAATCCTCTCTCCTATTGGCTCCCACCCAGATCCAACTCATGCCACTTTTGATTGGCTCGCAGAGAGTCCAGGGTTTTTGATTGGCTCGCAGAGAGTACCAGGGTTTTTGATTGGCTCGTGCATGTCTAGGGCTGCCATGATGCCAAGTTTCTCGGAATCTCCATGGCTTGGAGGTTCGCCATGTTCGGGGCTTTGGTGGGGGAGCCCCACAGTCACAGAATCACAGAATCACAGGATGGTTTGGGTTGGAAAGAACTTCAAAGGTCATCTCGTTCCAGCCCTCACGGGCCGGGATGCTTCCACCTAGACCAAGTTACTCCTGGCAAAACGGCCACCAGCAGAGTCCCCTCAGAGAAGGAAACTTCATCTGCGCACCCGACTGCGCACCCAACAGGGGATTTTAACTTACAGGGGAAACATAACTTAACAGAGGGGGTATCAACATAATCTTTTAACTGGAGTATTAACTGGGGAAACGCTGGATGGAACTGGGGTACATTTCAGGGGTAATGGGAGAACAGGTGCAACATATAACGGATCTGGCAATTAAGCAATTGCAATTATAACAGGAAAGGCAGGCCCCCAATTTCTTAAATAAGGCAACACTTAGAACTTCGCTAGTCAATAACTGTAACAGGGCTGTTAATTAACTCTTATAACATTTTCTAGTGAAGCAATGTAATAGGAACAATAAGTAACTAGTAACCACTAATTTTTCCAATTTATTTTCCACAGGTGCTACTTGAGCTGCTGTCACTCTTTGGGCAGCCTGGTGAGGGTGCAGGCTGCAGGCCTTCATGTCTGCAGAAAGACTCATGCAGATTTGATGAGTGGAGAAGCTGTAGAAACAAAATGAGATCTTTTCCTTTAAAAAATGAAGTTTCCTTCTCTGAGGGGACTCTGCTGGTGGCCGTTTTGCCAGGAGTAACCTGGTCTAGGTGGAAGTGTCCCTGACTGTGAGGGTTGGAACAAGATGACCTTTAAAGTTCTTTCCAACCCAAACCATCCTGTGATTCTGTGATTCTGTGACACCTTTGTTCCGAGGAGAGAAACAACACAGATCATCCGAAACCTAAGGAGTGTCCTCAGCTCCTCCAGCACTCTGCAGGAGGGCATTTCCAGCTCATACATTCTGGAGAGGCCAGGCCAGCTGCCACGCAGTGTGTAACGAAGACATGCAAGGACAAGAGGCCGGATTATCAAGAGCTGCTTCTCTACCTGCATGACT
The DNA here is from genome assembly GCA_013400775.1 of Chaetops frenatus. Classification (NCBI taxonomy): domain Eukaryota; kingdom Metazoa; phylum Chordata; class Aves; order Passeriformes; family Picathartidae; genus Chaetops; species Chaetops frenatus. The sequence goes on from VZTR01015093.1 coordinate 61,756, forward strand.
GAGCAAAATTTAATTACCTCTGCTCCCAGGAGAGCTGCCTGGCTCTGGTACATGAACCATGAGATTTAGATTTCTAACGATTTGCAGTGCTGCAGGTCTGTTGAGCCCTCCTGCGTGTAAAGTGCTTCTAGTAGAGACCAGGGAAAGCTGGGACCAGGACTTCGTAAGGAGTCATCCAAGAAACAGAATGGTATAGGGAAAAGAGACCTGCTACCCACAGGAATCGTGCTGGTTGGGTTTTGCATTCAATCATCTGCCTTTAATGTTTTTAGCCTGTCATATGTCCATAGGGCCATTTTCACCTGCCTCTTTGATGCTGTGAACTTGACCATCTGCAGAGATTTCTCTGGTGCTTCGTTCACTGACTGTTATGTTTGTATTTTCAAGCCTTAAATTTCATCTGCTGTCAAGTAACACCTTCTGTTCTTACTGGCCAAGGAGACTAATTGTTCCCGTTCTTCCTAGTGGGAACAAGAAGCCATCATAAAATTGTCTCACAGAGCTGCTCTTCAGTCATGGCTGTGGTAATGAACCAAGTGTTCAAGAAAAGGCTTGGTCCAGAGAGCTGAAAGGAGGAGGTGAGAGACCTGCAGGAGCATTTTTTGGGATGGCTTCACCCTGAGATGTCAGGATGTGCCTGTAGGTTCTACAAACACACCCAAGTCATCCCTGCTACTTGTGACTTTGTCAGTCATTCATGTCTTGCTGTTGTGATAAAGTGCACGATAGGTTGCCTCTCTGGGCTTTTGGTAAATGGGAACAATTGCTGGGGTGGGACCTGCATGGGGCCAAGAATGTCACTGCCAGGCAGAGAACAGGGTCTCAGTGCTTTGAAAAATAATGCAGTCACCCAGGGAGGGTCAGGTTCAGCAAACCTGAAGAGCTCTGCAGGGCAGGAACACTCAGCAAAGCACTGAGGTGCCAAGAGGCAAAACAGGTTTTGGCTTCACTATTTGCCACGTACAATACATAAACAGAGTGTGTCCAAGGTTTGCTTTAACGCCAGCCAGGTGTGCCAGGCCCAGGGCAGGAGGTGAGGCACTGCACAGGCACACAGGGAGAGGTCTCATCTCTCCCAGACAGCCCATATCCTCAACAGAAAAGTCAGGGAAAAGAATAAATGTGATTCTCTGTAACATTTTTCCTTGAATTAAAATACACACCATTGTCACCATTCCCTCAGCACCATTTTGGCTCTCAACACATCTAAACCTTGATCCAGGAGGGACATTTTCAGGTACTGTATGACAAAGTCCAGGACAGAGATGAGCCCTCTTCCCACAGAGGGACTGGGAACCATCTGGTCAAGTCCAGGTTATCACACATAAAGGCCACCATGGCTAGAAAATCATGTGGGACCATCCATAGGAGACCTGTGTGTCACAGCAAACCACTATGAGGGAGCACCAGAATCCCAGAAGAGCTTTGGGGATGTGAAATTATACCTGTCCCTAATCCAGGATCCTTTTATGAACGTGTCAAAGACTGGAATTTTTCTTAAATACTGTTTCTCTGCCACAACTGTGAGTGTCACATCAGCTCACTGAGCACAGGAAACAGCCCAGCTGGAGTTCATTTAAAGCTCTGCTCAAACGTTTCATTTTTCTGTCTTTAAACCTGTACTGACAATATTTGCATTGTAATGATTGAACTCTGCTTTCACCTTAACATTTGCTGGTAGCAAAGGTGATTTCTGCATAACCAGAGAACATCTGAGTCTTCCTATTCCTCTGGGAATGGTCTCACCTCAGTGTGGGATTCAGCTCTATTCAAGGCATAAGGGAGCTGCTTTTTCCCAATACTGCACAAGAAGGTTTGGAGCTGCAAACAGGTGCCAGGGTGCAAAAAGTATATTTTAGGGTCTAGGATCAGCCAGGAAGATCTGGGAGGACATTGGGTTCTCTCACAAATTTGCAGGTGCCTCTTTGAAAAAAAGAGGGAGGACTTTTTATAAAGGCAGGTAGTGACAGGAAAAGGGGAAATGGTTTTAAACTGCTAGATGGAAGAGTTAGATGAGATATCAGGAATAAATTCTTCCCTATGAGAGTGGTGAGGCCCTGGCATAAGCTGCCCAGAGAAGCTGTGGCTGCCCCATCCCTGGCAATGTCCAAGGCTGGGTTGGACAGGGCTTGGAGCAACCTGGGATGGTGGAAGGTGGCCCTGCCCATGGCAGAGGGTGGAGGTGGATGAGCTTTAAGGTCCCTTTCTATCCAAATTATTCCATGGTTCTAAAACTCTGTGATCTTGGGATGAAGGCACCCAGTGTTTTGCTGAAGGTCCCATAGGATTTCTGGCAGAGTTAAGGGGTGAGAACAGATCTTCTATGCTTCACCCTGCAACACAAATCTGACAAGATTGCTCTCATGCACAGAACAGCTGACACAGGTTCTCACCCAAGTGTCCCTTTCCCTCAGGGTTTTTTTGCCTGTATAAAAGATGGAATCCTTGCATTTTAGAAGCAGAGCAGCAGGAGAGTGTGCCACCAGCACAGTGATGGGTGGGAGCTGTGGGACCTGGCCTTGGCCTGAGAGCAGCAAAGCACAGCTCAGCACAGGCAGAAGGAGCTCCACTGACAAAGTGCTAAGCAAACAGAGGAACTGGTGTGAGGAAAGCAGCATGAGCAGGAGGCTGGAAAAGTATGGAGCAAATATGCAGGTAGAAGAGTTTCCAGGCCAGCATTGCTGGCTGAGAAAGGTGAGGTCCCACAGTGTCACTCCTGTGAGTCTCTTCCTGGCAAGCTAGGTGAGAGGAGGAAAGACACAAAGGCTGCAGAGAGAGAATGAAGGAAATGCAGGTTGACACAAAGCCCTGAGGGAGAAGGAATGCCTTGGGGGGGTTCCTGGATGGACTTCTAGAGAGGTGAATCTGAGCTGGCAAGGAAACCTCATAGGGCATTCGAGCTGGTGCTCTGCCCAAACCACGTGCAGATCTGCTGTGCCACAGGAGAGATGGCAGTTCCATGGGTACACCACGGGCTCAGCATCCTCTGGCGTGCTTTTATCAGTGTCCAAAGTCAAAGAAATCCAACAAAAAGCTTTGCCACTCTGACAAACAGCCTCTGGCTGCAGCAGATAACAGGAACAGGGTATTAGTAGAACTGGGGTGGTTGTTTCAGGAGCTGGATGGGTTTTCAGCCATCAGGTCAAACACATAAAGCCCTGAGTAAAACATTTGGGTGTATGCACTGCAGGTGTAGTACAACACAGGGTGTGACTGGGCAGCACAGCCCCTGAGAACAGCCTGTCACCACCAGTGACATCCCTGTATCCACCCTGAAGGAACACATCAGCTCCACAATGCAGGGATGTGCACTGGGATTCACAACAGTCCAAAAGGTCTTCTACTCCCTTGCTTTATTTTTACTTTATTCCTACATTTTGAACCCGATTCTGTAGATGGCCTCTTCTTCCTCCTGTGTCATTTAGTTTCTAATTCTGAAGGGGCAAAAACTTGAGGGATTTCAATCCTTTTCTGAGTGCATATATGCTTTGCTGGTTGGTAGTGAGAGTGTCACACAACCAGCGTGAGATGTCTCAAAAGGCACTTCATGCAAAAGGACAAATCACTCATTGTTCATGCAGCCCTAAGGACACCAAACCCTGCTAGAAATGTTCTTTAAAATCTTTATGAAATATGTGAGAAATACTGTGACATTCAGTTAATTCAATTGCAGGATAATTTGAACTTCTATTTAATTCGATCAAAACTCCTGAAATAAAACCATTTGTATTCTTGACACAGACCCATTTGCACTCTACTTCTGCTGGGCTGATGGAGATGTGATGAGTTTTTCATTTAGAGGCTACTTCACAGCTAATTTTTATACTGTTTTTGCTTAACTGACAATAAAGAAATACTCACACACTTGTGCTACAAATTCCTGCCTCAATTTATAACATTTCCTTGCACAAAGTGAGTCATTACAGAAGAAACCCTCAAGTGCAGTCAAAGGGTTTGAGTGCTCTCTCCTGCTGTGCTGCAGCCAAACTAAAGCTTCCAGGTCGTTTTGTTGAACATTCCTGCACACACAGACAGGACCTTGCGAGGTGTGAGCAGGTTGTAAATCCAAATCCTCGCCGAGAAGAGGCCAACATTGTGAAAGCCACAAAAGCATGAAGAGCTCAAAGGGGCTTGAGGTGTGAAGAGAGGGGCAGTCCCTGCGTGCTGTGCTCCCACACCAGGCAGGGACAGTGAGAGTTGCACAGCCCTGACACAGCTGAGTGGGGGGAGGTAAGAGGATTTAATGCTTTCAGTCAGGAGTGGGAGGAGCTGGGTCAGGAAGAGAGGGAAGCTCTGCACAAGCACACCTGGGTTGTTTGCAGGTAGAAATGGGTGCCATCCACTGCCTGTGTTTTAAGAAAGAGGGAGCAGTGAACAGCCCTGGGAACATAAACTCAGCAATATCCACCCCAGGGGGAAGCACTTGCCATTTTTATTTGTCCTCTCCTTCTTGATGTTTCTTGAGCACGGCCTCCAGAGTCCAGCAGTGAGAAGGGGATGTGCCATGAGGGCAGATCAGGGAAGCTTTTGTCCCTGCCATCACCATGGGGCTGTGGTCCTGCTGTGCTTGCACAGGAGCAACTGGATGGGCCAGAGGAATTTTAATCCTGAATGATTTCCACATTCCTTCCAGCCTGGCAAAGGATTCTGCTGAGGCATCAACTGCCTTGTCCAGCTCAGCCTGTCCTGCATCTGATAAGTTAATTGAGGATTTAATTGAGGAATTAATTGAGGCATTCTGCTGGTTACTACAACATTATCAGTCAGCTTCCCACACTTGGAGCTTTCCAGTCCGTTTGGACTCAGTCCTGTAAATAACTAAATACCATCACCCTCCTACAAAATCCCTGGAGTGGTGGCTGCTGGAAACTTGAGGGATCAGTATCCTTTTTGCCAGCCTTTCTTTGAGTGCTGTTTTGCTCAGCTCAAGGGAGAAAGTTCACTTTGGAAGCAGAAGTGCTGAAAAGTCTTTTTTCCTTCGTGTCCTGGTTCTGCAGCTGCAGCTGGTTGTGCTGTTCATTAGCTCTGATTCTGGCATTTGTCTTGGTGCTCTAGGAAGATGTTCAGCTTTTGTTCTCAAAATCACACAATGCCCAGAGATTTCCACCTCTGTTCAGTGCATTTGTGAACATTGGAGATGTGAGATGTAATGCAGCTGGAAGGTAATAACAGCACTTCTGTTAAATTTGAGTTCCTGAACTACAACATTTTAAACCAAAAATGTGGCATGATTAACCCTTTGGGGCCCATTCTGGTCTTGTTCAAATTGGTGTGAATGGGAATAAAGTAATGGGATAGTCACGGGACAAGGAGGCAGAGGCAGCTCTGCATTTTCACTGAATCACAGAATCACAGAACAGCTTGGGTTGAAAGGGACCTTAAAGCTCATCCCATTCCATGGACACCTTCCACCATCCCAGGTTGCTCCAAGCCCTGTCCAGCCTGGTGGCAGACACTTCCAGGGGTGGGGCAGCCACAGCTTCTCTGGCAACCTGTGCCAGGGCCTCACCACCCTCACAGGGAACAATTCCTTCCCAATATCTCATCTAATCCTTCCCTCTGTCAGTGTGAAGCCACTTCCCCTTGTCCTGCCTCTCCAGGCCCTTGTCCAAAGTCTCTCTCCAGCCTTTTTGTAAGCCCTGATTTGCACTCAGTAAACCCATTCTGGGTCTTTGTGGTCACTTTCCATCCTGCACACATTTGGATTAGGACTCCACGAGGACGTGTTCCATGACCTATCTTGGCATAGACAGGAGACTGGCCCATAGTTCCCCATCCTCTTCTTGTCCCAGCTGATGCAAATTCAGCATGAATGCAAAACCCTGCCTAACTCTGCCCCTAGGCATTTCTGCTGGCTTCAAATCATAAAGGAATGCCACTCTGATGAACACAGGCAGAGTTTGGCCCCAAAGCTCTTCGGGGGTCGGAGGTGCTTTTCAAACCAACGCTCCTGTTATTCTTGTGCCTCTTTCTCTTCAGCTGAGCAGCTGCTGCAGCTGTGCTTGTTCCAAATTGCAGAATGATGTTAATTTTCTCAGATCTGTCTATCGAGGAGGATTTCATTTCAGTTGGCAAAAGACAATGCACCGAAACAGCTACAGCCGAGACAAAGACGGAAATTAACATTTGTAAAGGAAGAAAGGGACAAAAGAAATGTTGGTGACAAGGAAGAAAGTGAAACAAAAATGAAATCATTGTCATTGTCTGACTACAAAGAAGAAAGGGTCCAGAGCTGAAGATTCCTGCCATGCCAGCCTGCTGCCTGGGACTCATTCCAGAGGGGGAAACAGTTTGTCCAGTTTGTCCAGAAACAGGCTGTGAGTGCAAAAGGCTGCATCACCCACCATCAGTCCAGGAGAAGGGATTTCTTCAATGATCTCTTCCATGGTACTCACCATCAAAGCTGTGCATACCCCTCTGTCAGGCAGGTTGTTTTAAAATGTCCCCCCAGACAGAGATGCCCCATATGACTGCCAGGTTGGGTTGAAAGATTCTGACTGATTTGTAATCTTCTCCCCTTGCTGGTGTTTAGTTTAATCCTAACCCCTCAGCTGGGAAAGGTCAATCCTACCTTGCACCGTTGTCTGTTGAAAACACAAATTCCTCCTGCTTTTACTTCCAGAAGGTCTCAGAGGGGCCTGTGGTCCCATTGATATCCCTACAGTCACATCCATGGCAGGCAGCTGTGAGAGCACACACCAGAGGCTGTTGGCATCCTGGCAGGATGGGTGTTCTCCTGCAGGTCAGCACTTATGGCCAGAGCCTCTGGCTGAGGTCAGAGAACAGTGAAATTGGACAAGGTTTAGCAAAAATGTAGGTACCAAGCCTGGAACATGTGAGTGTCTACATGTACAGCCATTATGTTGAGTGACTCCAGGCTGGGAGTGGATGGGTAAAACAACATCACCCATGAGGGCTGTCCTGAGGGCTGTAGACACCCAAACCCCTTGCTGAATACCTTCCCTGAAATGGAAAACACTTCTGGAAGGACTTGGCTGTTTCCTAAATGCTTCCATGGCTCAATTCTCATCTTCCCTGGGCAGGTACCATCCTGTCTTCATATTCCAGTGCCTGGCTGGCCTGGCTGGTGGCCTCCCAGTGCTGGACATGCCTCGTGCTCATGCTCTCTGTGGAGTCCATTTGCTTGTGAGAACCTTTCACAAGGTGATTTGCTCTACATTTCTGCCTCAAACTTCACCTCTGTGAAGCCTGAGATGGGCCTGAGAAGGTAATCCAAGGAGTCCTGCTTTGGGCTGGTTTGTGTCTTGTGTGCCATCTCCCTGAAGTGTTAAACACTGTGTGCTCCTCACCATGACTGCCTCATTCTTCACAGAGAGGGACTTTGGACACAGGCATGGAATGCCAGGACAAGGGAGAATGGCTTCACAATTACAGGGGGATATTGGAGAGAAATTCTTCCCTGTGAGGCCCTGGCGGAGGTTGCCCAGAGAAGATGTGGCTGCCCCTGGATGCCTGGCAGTGCCCAAGGCCAGGTCAGACAGGGCTCAGAGCAGCCTGGGACAGTGGAAGGTGTCCTTGCCCATGGCAGGGGGTGGAATGAGATGAGCTTTAAAGTCTCTTCCAACCCAAACCAGTCCATGACTCTGTGATTCTCCAGAAATTTAAACCCTGGTGTTCTGAGGGGAAGAGTGCACCAGCCACTGTGACAGATGAAAGGGTTCACCCTGATTGCAGCCCTTGCAACAGCAAGGGAGCTGCCAGGGAGCAGCAAAAGGGGTGTCAGGCCCTGGATGGGATCGAGGGATTGATTGAGCCCTGGAGAGCAGGAGCTGCAGTGTTCAGGGACCTGCCCACACCCACAGGGATCCCCAAGACAGGAGTTCAGTTTGGGGCACATGGAGGAGGCTGTGCCTGTCCTGCTGTGGATAAGTCACACAAATCCTGCTGAGGCTTTTCCCACTCAGACCATGGTGACCGGTCAGAAGAAGTCAGTTCTTAGTGGCCTGCCCATCACAGTCCCTGTGCTGCTGCCCTGGGTGACAGGAACTCACCATATGCACTGCAGCAGGTGCTCCATGTGTTCCAGGAGAAACACCCTGAAATTTGGGACTGTTGTTGCAATCTGCCACAAAATCAATTTTTCTGCTCTGAGTTGGTTATTGTCTGTGCATCTCAGGTGACAACAGTCACTGCTCTAGTTCAGAGGTGATGCTTAAATTTCTCTTCCTAGAGACAGAATTGGGTTGTCCCTGGGCACTGGTGGTGTTTTGGTTGGGGGCAACAGTTGTGGGCCAGGATCCACACTGGACATGAGTGGACTGATACGGGGATCATGGTGAAGTGCAACTGCACTCTCTATTTCTTATTCCCATCTCCCTGTCTGGAGCTGACTCAAGGCTCTGCCCTGGAGCTGTTGCCCAGCAGGGAGCTCACTTCACAGCCCCAAAGTCAACAGAAACTTTAGGACCTCCAAAAAAAAGGTCTTTTTTTCAACAAGATGAAACTATCCTTCAAATGGCAGCTAGTACCTGTAACTCGGTGACAGTTTCCCCAGTAGCAGGCACAGGCGTGAACAGCGAAAGCTCAGCCAAAGGACAGATCTGAGGGTTTTGTGAGGCTGGGAATCAGCTTTGTGGGAACCGCAGGGACTCATTTACAAGTAATGAATCATGAAACAGCAGGAAGCGAACGAGCCAAGAGAAAGTGTGAGCTCTGCAATTAACTCCCGAGTGCTGAGGTGAATAACAAAGCTAGCGCGATGCCAGGGCAGAAAGCAGGTCTCCAAGCTGGGAGTGTTGCAAGACTAATTTCTGTAAGCCACAGTTTTTCCAAGCAACTTTTAGTCAAAGAAATTGCTGCTTTCTCTTGAACCGAAACAAATCCCACGTGCATGTATTTATCAGGCAAAACAGCTTACAGCTTTTAACTCAAATTTATATTTATAAGTGACCCAGATCAGCAAAAACCAGGAAACCATCTCCTTCAGTAGTCCTGCTGGCAGGTCCTGTGCTGAGCCAAGGTGAGCAGCAGGTATCAGATAAGCCCGTGGGGCAGGTGAAAGATGTGTTTCCACTGTAAGAGACACTGGTGGGTTATCAGTTTACAACGAAGATGAAGGAAAACATGTGTTATTAATTATCCCCTGCATATGGGGAGTGATTGGATGTTCAAGTGAGAAGGCAAAGGACCCAGGGCAGCACAACCTGTGTGTGGCAGAGCCACTGTGAGCAGGACCTGGGTCTGGTGCTCAGGACAGTGTGTGCTGTTCCCAGCCCTGTTATGGACACGTGTGCTTACACACTGCCTGGGAAGGGAGAGTTCTCTTTGTATGGAGCCTGGAGATAGAGACAAAACTGCTCTTTTGGGACAACTATCTTTTATTAATGTCACTCAGCTCCCAGTAATCCATCCTCTTTGTCTGAGGCACCATGCCAGCAGCAGCTATGTCACAGCAGCTGGCTCCCCTGCAATTCCTGGTACAGTCATGTGGAAGTGAGGAAATTTCTCCAGCAAACATGAATTTCAGCTGATAAGCCCTTGTTTTGTGTTCCTTTCTCCCATTTGATGTAACTCCAGAAATACAGATGAGCAGAAACCACGCCATCACCTCTCTTGGGTGGGTTTAAAGTTCAGTGTTACCAAACTGTCTCTGGGTGAGGCAGCAGAGACCACCACCCTCTGGACAAAGGGATGGAGCCCAGCAGGAGCACCACAGCCTCACTGGATCCAACAAAGATCCAATGGATCCTGGAGAGTGTTCCCCTGCCATCAGTCCAGACATGGCCCAGGGCTTTACCTGCTGTCCCTTTCCTCCCAGTCTGTATCCATGGAATTTGGGTTATCCTGGCCCTTCCCATGCCCCATTGACCCTTCTGCTGGCAAACATCAGAGGAACTGCTCCCCTTCCTCCTACCTCTCATGTGGAATAACTGGAGCAGGCAAAGGAGGAGCAGAGACTGTTTCTTTTTGTGTCCCTGGTGCAGCATCCCCTCTGAGAGCTGTCAGTTCACATGTGCAGCCCTGGTATTTGCCTGCTCTCTGTGAATAACCACCAATGCCACTTGGCTGGAATAATTGCTTCCAAGCATGCAAAGGATGGAAGGCACAGCCAGAGGCACAGCTGCAAAATTGTTGGAAGTAAGTGTTCAAGAGACCTGAGCAGAGACCCTGAGTGGAGTCAGCATTTGTGTCCTCAGCTGTGTGGGGACAGCAGGACTGTCACACAGAGTCCATCACAGCAGCTCGTGCTGTCTCTGTGCCCCAGTGACCCCACCATGCTCACCCCTGATCTGGTGAGACCTGGACCTGCAGGACAGGCACTGGGGGTGGGAAATGGCCTCTTCCCTTTGGATTGCTTTCAAAGTGGCATCTATGAAAAGCAGTGATGTCCCACACCTGGCATCTAGAGACCCTTGTTCTTTTGTGGTTTTTTTTTCCTTTCTCTGCTTCTTCTCTGACCTCTTTTTGTTTCCTTTGCACCCCTTGCTGGTTTCCCAGACCCGTGAGGAGGGCAGATCAAACAGATGGGTGCTCTGGGCTTGTTTCTCAAGCGTTGGGAGAGCTGAGTTAGGCAGAGCAGGGAAGGTGGTGCCTGTCAGTGTGAGGCACCAAACCTCTGTGCAGATGTTGTCACTGAGCAGCAAAGCAGCACTCACTCCCTGTAGCTTAATCCCCTGACCCCAGACCTGTATCACTGCAGCCACAGGAGTAATTCTTGCTGTTTACATGGGTCAGCAGCTAGACAAGGACTTGACTGGGATTTTCCCAGCGGGTCACACAGCTATTTGCTAATCAGCAGCAGCATAAACACTGCCAGGCTCCTCATGGGTCACTTGCTAGGGACAGGCTAAACAAACCATCACCAGAAGAAAAGCAGCATGGCTGAGTGGATGAGATTTGAAACAACTGTATTGGAGTCCCGAGTCTGTGCCCTGGAGGGGTTTCAGGGCTTGTGAAATGGAGAGGTAGTTAGCTGGGAGGCTTGGATCTCAGCCTGAGTCCTGGACTGGGCAGGAGGGAGTGCATGAGATGGGCCCTGTGCCAGCACATGAGCTTGAACCCACTAGAGATGGAAGAGAGCCTCCCTCTCCTTCAGGCTTACTGTGCCAGGCAGTGCCCCAGGGAGCTTGGTGATGGCTTCATTTCAACAACTGCTCTGCTTTGCCCCCACCATGTGTGTCTGTTTACCTGGAGATATGAACTGACCTTGGAAATCCCACCTCAGCTGCCCTGGCAGAGGGCAACCGTTGTGGAGGAGTGAACTCCACACAGCAGCAGCAGAGGAGACCTGGACTCCCAGCTGGCAGCTGCAGAAGGTGATGTTTGTGGTTCTTGATGTGTTGTTCCCTTCCGTCCCTGTCCTAGGCCATGACACAGCTAAATACAGGAGTGAGTCTGGCAAAGAAGTCACTGAGCTTTGCAGACTGTGACTCCTCCAGGGACAGGGTGACCTGACTGTTACTGGCACCTGGAACACAAGATTGAGGGCACAGCCTGTGCCAGGAGTGTGTAAGATTTCTTGTTAAAGCTCCTGGAAATGTGAGACGCCAGCAAAGTCTGTGTTCTGAAGAACCATATGAGCAAGACCTTTCCCACAGGCATCCTGCTCCAAGCAGGGACACTCTCCTTACCTGGGAGCTGAGTCTCAGAGCTGCCCTGCAGGGCAGGGCAGGGCAGGAAGGTGGTAAGGGAGCAATCTGCCTTCCCTGCACCGGTCCCCACTGTCTGCCAGACAAGAAGGATTCAGGATTTAAAAATCCAGAGAGAAAGGGAGTAAAAATTAAGAGCCAGGAAAAGAAAGGGCTGTCAGGTGAAGGGGAAGTCCTGCCTTCCCTCGCTCCCCTTACATGGAAGCAGTGAGTTGCTGTTGCCATCAGCCCTGGTGTGATGTGTAGCGTGGCAGAAAGAGAGGAGCAGAAATGTGCAGGAAATTGCCCTAGAGGAGAGGGGTGGCAGAGAAGGCCTTGCATTATGTTGCCACCTGCCATCACTTCAGGGTGACAGCAATGACAAGGGGACATTCACTGCTGCCAAACAGCCTTCACCTGCCCTGGGGCTGAGCCGGCCTGGCTGGGTGGGAGCCAAAGGGCTCCTGCCTGGACCCTGCAGCTTTTGCCAGCACTGGGCCATGTTTCTCACCAGCAGCCAGCCAGGCAAGCTGGCTGGGAAGAAAACTTGCCTCTGGTTTCCAGAGCAAGCACCTTTAATCTGGAAAAATCAAAGGGCCTTGTGCTCACCAACACAGGTCTGGGAGCTGCTGCCATCCCAACAGGTTGATATGATGCTGTTATGGACCTAGGAACCAAGTTATTTTATCAAAGCTGTGTCCAGTGATGGACCAGTTCTGCTTTTCACTGTGCTCCAGGGGAACCAGGAAGGATTGTATTGTGGTGGGTAGTGAAGTCATAGAATCACAGAATGATTTGAGTGGGAAGGGACCTTAAAGATCATTCTGTTCCACTCTCCTGCCATGGTCAAGGACATCTTCCACTGGACCAAGTTGTTCCAAGCCCCATCCAATCTGGCCTTGGACACTTTCAGGGATCATCAGCAACTTCTCTGTGCAATAATAACCCCTGCAAGAAAGAATTTCCTCTTTTCTTCCCTCTGCAGCTGTTTCATACCTTCATACCCAGGGATTTAGGGTCTATGTTTGTACATTGCTGTCAAAATTTTGAAACATGTTCGGGATATGATTTAATCTTTTTATTTCTGCAAAAGTCCTGGGATCAGTGTGGTGAGAGGTGATGGATCCTTTTGCTCTCTCTTCCATGCTGATCCCTCCTGGCCTGTCCTGGTTTTGCTGCATTCCTTGACCCACTGTTGTACTGTGCAGCTAAGCATTCCACCACCAGGAGCAAACACAGAAGCAAAATACTCCCAAAATTCAGGTTTCTAGAGATAATCCCTAAGAACTTTCCCAGAATATCTGTGAGATGAAAGAAACATGGAGCAGGATGAGGCTGTGGCTAAAGCAGGCTGTGAGCTCCCACAGGGCTGGCAGTGAGCTGGGAACAGCAGCCTTAGGAACCCTTGTGAATGGCTGCAATGTGGGTTTGAAGACAGATCTGTTTTGCCTCTCAGTAAATCTGCCCGTGTGGAGCTGAGGAAGCAGGGATGTTACTGGGGGTGGAAAGTATCTTAAATCAAGCAAGTACCAAAGGGCCAAGAGCCCCATACACACCCAGAACCAGCTGTCCCCGTGCTGTGGTCCAGCCTGTCCCTTCCTGCCTGCCAGGAGCTGCAATCTGCAGTGCAGGCAGACCTCAGGTTTCCAGGCTGAATCTGCAAGGGCAACATTGACCTAATTAGTCTCTGAAACAAACGAGAGAGAAAGACTTGCTGCCGTTCTGTTGCAGAATGAAATCCTCTCCCTCTCCTCTTGCTCTCCTGGCCCCGGGGATTCATCCCAGGCAGGTGTGGCTTTGATTGCAGCAGGTTTTGAATCCTCTTCCCTCTCCTCGCAGGGATGCCACATGCTGTCTTCTGACCTCGTTAGCTTCTCCTCCTGTTCCACTTCCCTGCACTCCCAGCCCCACCGATGTGCTAATTACCACAAAGCAATCTGCAGGAACGCACTCCTCACTCCTCGGGGCGGGGAGAGGAGGGAGATGCTCCCAGAGACTCCTGGGGAAGGGAGCAATCTGAGGGAGCAGGAGACAATATTAGCAAGGCTGATGTCTGAGCTTGTACCAGGCTCTCCCCATGCACAGGTCAGTGCCAGGTGTGGCCCCTGGGTCAGTGCCAAGCTCTGAGCTCCCACAGCACCACAGGGGCTTGTGTGGTCAGGGCCCTTGGTGTGCCTCAGCTGCATCCAAGGCATGGATGTGCTGTGCAGGATAACCTGAACCTCCAAGGCTGATTAACCATCTTCCCTCAGCTCCAAATTCCCCTTGGACCAGCTCTTGCAGGCAGACAAGGCAGGGCTGTGCTCTGTCCATGGGCAGGGCTCGTGCCAGGTCCCTTGGCCCATGCTCTGGACAGGGCAGTGGCCTGGACACCACGGCTGCCACGTTGTGCTGCCAGGAAAAGCCAAGGTGTTCACTCCAGGAATGCACACCCAGCAAATGCACTTAATGGGCTCCCAGTTTTCAGCTGACCTGTCCCCCACAGCGGAGCTGGTGTGTTCTTGGAGCATGGGCAGAGGTCCATTCCTCCAGCACTGGTTGAAAATGGGGAAACTGGAGGGGGCTGGGGTTTGGGTTAATTTTAGCCAAACGGAATGACAAGATTTTCCTCTTATTTCTTAATCAGTGAGAGACAATTAAAAATTGAGAGAGAAAAAAATCAGCAATTTAGGAGACAACCAGATCCTGATACCCTTTGCCTTGCTGTAAATCTAAAGCAAACCCATCACAGCTGGTGGAACTGTATTTTTATTGAGCTGATGTGAGTGAAATTAATGTCAACTTCAGTAAATTAAAAGCAAGACAAAGGAAGAGAAAAGCCAGTCCCTGAGTGTGGCTGAGGGGTGAATTGAGGGAGAGGGACAGCAGTGATTCCCAGGAAGGACATCTTCATCTTCTGTTTGGGAGTGAGGGAAGCCATAAGGTGCCACCTTACCCAAGTGGAGGCCACGCTGTCATTGAGATTGTGCCCGTGGGGTCTGACCACTCCTGCACATTTCCATGACTTGCTGCTGTTTGGCTTCCAGATAAGTTAAGCTGGGACAGTTTAGCCACTTCTAGATTACAAATGTTAATGACTTTCTGTTCAGGAGCAGTGGCATAGAAGCCAATTGGATGGCCAGCTTTCCTCTGGGCAGTCTATGCAATTTCTGCAGTTAATCCCAGGGACACGCTGGAGCAAACACAGGCTCTTGGCTTCCCCATCTCAGGGATGGGGGACACATCAGGTTTTGTGCCCCAGTTGTGTCATCCTGCAGTGGAAGAGGCCCAGGAACTCACTCCAAAACAGGAACAGAGAGGGCACATGTGGTCAGAGGGCCTCAGACCATAGGGAAGCAGCTGTCAATATCTCGGGCACCTGGAGGTTTGGCTCCCTAGGCCAGCGTGGCTAGAGCATGGATGATGACCTTGGAGAAAGCTGTTGGGAAGAAACCTGGAGCCTTCAACAATGGCTGAACCCCTTTCCTCAGAAGCTGTCTCCAAACTGGGGTCTGATCTTTGTCTCCAGACTGAAGCACGACACAGCTGAGTCCCAGCCATGCCCACCCCTGGCCATGGGCGCCTGTGAGCCAAACCCTGACCTGAGAGCTGACTTCCCGGCTCAGCCTTGGATCTGCATCGTGTTAAAAACGGGAGGCGAGCTCCCAAAGGCAGCGATTTCAGCAGGTTTTATGGCACAGCCTGAAGTGAGGGGGTGGCGGGACGAGCACACGGCGGTGCCTGCGGGAGGCAGAGCAGGAGCTCCCCGGGCAGCGCCGATCGCTGGGGTTCGGCACCGGCGCTGGGGCTGCTCCGGGCGGCTGCAGCTGCCCCTCGATGGCTCTGGGTGGGACAAGAGACAGGGCTGGCTTGAAAGCCTGGTTTTTATACAGTTTTTGGCCCATTTTGGTTGGTGCCTTTTTGGATCCTTCATCCGATTGGTTCTCCAGGCTTTATCGAAACTTTATTGGTTCTCTATTGTCACTGATATCTGTAGTAACGGCACGAAAGAAGGACACGGTTTCACCACTATCAAGAGAACAACAGAGGCCCCCAAAAGGAGACCCATTCATTATGGATACACAATTGATAGGGTTTGCAAAGTGAGAGAGGATTGGGAGATGAAATCTCACCTCTCAACNTTAGGAGTTATTACAATTCACTGCAGTTTAATAACTACATTTTTTTAGCAATCATAATGGTTAGTTATTTATCTGTTACAACTTAACTTTTTATTAACTCTATTACCATTTAATTGACTTATTAACAGTATGACTATTTCCAACTGATTTATAACATCACCACCACGAGCTTGCCTGACAACCAGGACT
The DNA here is from genome assembly GCA_013400775.1 of Chaetops frenatus. Classification (NCBI taxonomy): domain Eukaryota; kingdom Metazoa; phylum Chordata; class Aves; order Passeriformes; family Picathartidae; genus Chaetops; species Chaetops frenatus. Next base: position 77,654 of record VZTR01015093.1, read on the forward strand.
TGCAGATGACCCCACTTACCAGCCTCATGTATGTCCTTGCTTGGATATGGGACTGAGTCCCAGCTGTCCCATATCCAGGCACCACAGATGTTCAGCATTGCTCCATGAATACCTGGATGGGGCTGATGTCTCAGCTGCATTGACTTGGACCCATAACTCAGCTCTTCAGACCACTTGACATCTCATCCCTTGATGGGATGTCCCCTCAAAAATTGTTTTTTTCACTTTCCATTCCAGTTTTCTGTACTGCCATGAACACACAGATCCATCACTGCAGGACAAATTGTACCAAGGAATGTGGCTTCACTATCCCTGGTAAGTCACCGGCCAGGCAGATTCCACCACAGAGGACATTATTTGTCACTTGGCTTGTGTTGGAAAGGCTCCAGGGCACTCAGGAAGACACCTTGGATGTTTCCTTAAGAAGCATCTCCATCTTGTTTTCCTCAAGTAGATTTTGGCACCAAGGAGGAGGAGATGGAGGTGGGGAAGTGCTGGCGTTGCTCCCAGCAAGGCTTCCCTTCAGCTCAGGGATTTTCAGCAGGTTTATGGAGCTTAATGTCTGTGTGTCTGACACAGATGCAGCAGTACCTTGTGTTCAGTAATGTATTGATTATTTTTTCCATTGACAAAATGATGATTTCCTTATAAAGGCCATGATTTTACTTGTAGCCAATGATTCCCCAAACCACAGAAATATCAAAATATTTGAAATTGTTACTGCATAGCTAAAAGAAAAGGTGATCCATCATTTGCTGCTTATTTTCAAAACAGAAGTGGAGGGATGTAAGGTTGAAAAATTTAGGATGTGAATTGCAGGAAAATGTCTTCAGCTTAGAAAACATGACATTGGTGACTGGAGATGTGAACACTGGCATTGGAGAAGCTCTATCCAGTAAGTACTGGAAAATGGGAATAAATATTGGCTTTAGCTCACACAATGCATAGGCACTGCAAAATACAGAAAAAAGTTACCATTCGATTTCCAGTGTTTTGTAATGCCAATTTTTCATCTGCCTTTCTTATTTCCCCAAGCTCTTCAAGCTTCCAGAACTTACTGTTACAGATTTACATTTTTACAGATTTACATTTAATTTTACAGGTTTCATTTTTCAGATTTTAGCACATGGAAATCGTAGAATGATAGAATAGGCTGAGTTGGAAGGATGACCCATCAGGATCATCAAGTCCAACTCCTGTCCCTGTGCAGGACACCCCAACAATCCCACCCTGTGTCTGAGAGCGTTGTCCAACACTTGTCCAGCACTGTCCAAATGACCACAGCCATCAGCTTTTTCCAGACTATGACCTTGAAAAGCTTTTAAATAAGTTTCTCACTATTACAGCATTGTTTTATATTCACCGTGTCTTGCCCAGTCATTGTTTTGCTCTTTTAACGGGTAACAAAGATGAGGATGATGGAGTTCGGTTTTCAAAGAGCAATTTAGATTTCTTTGTGTATGTTCCACTTCAAACCTCTGGTCTTCCCCTTTTCTTTTTACACAGGGACCTTCTTGTGTTCATTCTTATCTCAGCGAGGGGCGGAAATGACACTCCCTTGTCAGGAATGCAAACCTGCTCAGGGTGATTCAGCTAACACCAAGATAGGAATCAGACACAAACCCACTGCAGCTTGGAGTCTTATGAATTAGCTGAAAAATAAGTGCTCTGAAATGTAACAAACTGACATTAGAATACATGTACAGGAATACATCGAAGCCTGACAAAATTAATTGTATTTTAGTCCAGTGGCAATACAGTTTGAGTGAAAAATGTGCTGCGTGAGGGATTTCTGCTCTTCTGCAATATCTTGTAGAAGAAGAGGCAGCACTTACCCTCCCTGAAATTATCACTTATTTCCAAGGGTTACTGAAAGATACACTGATTTTTCAGGAAATATTCTGCTTCTGATATGTTCCTCACCAAGCAGAGAAACTGTCACCTCTGAAGAGCTCAAGGCTTATTTATAAATGCCAGCTCTGCTTCAGGCATGGAGATGTCAGGACTGCTCCAGAAGGAGTTTCTTGCCCAGGCACCCTTTGCAGGGGCACAGAGACATTGAGGTACACCTGGCTTTAGTTACTCCTTTCTGCCCTGCTTGGCATTACAGTTTATCCAAGAAATCACTAGATTTTATTTCCACAGCACCATTCTGTCTGGCAGAGGGAGCCTCTGTGCACACCCCCTGCAGAAATTCCTGTCAGAGCAGCAAAATGCTGCTGGCAAAACTGATCCTGTCCCATAATGGTCTTTGTAGGGATCAAAGGGTCCTTTGTTAATGGACCAGAATCTTTCTCCTGGGCCAGAAGCAATGAAAGAAATGGCAGAACCACGGACTTTAAGAAGAGGTCATGCTGAATAAGCTCATCATTCTCAATGAATCATTAAACACTTCCAGCTCTTCCAGAGGATCTTGGTCCTCTGGCACTGGGCTGCTTCATCCAGGGCAGGACTAATTTTTGCAGTAGGTGGGAGGAGGCACCATCAGGACCCTGAGTTTGTTCTGTACCACCTCAGCTCATTGCCAGGGGCAGGGGAAGGAAAGCTCTTCCAAGGAGAATGGGTACCTTCCAGGCAAGAAAATGCCCGGGGAGACATCAGGATTGTTTACTGTGGGGGGAGTATTTTCCTGTGAAAATTTCTTCTACCCTCTGTCATTACTGTTGTTGCTGTCACAGTTCTTTTTGTTATCTCATTGCTGTTTACATTAAATTGTTCTTATCTCAGCCTGTGATCTTTCAATTTTGTGCCTCCAATTCTCCTCTCCAATCTGCTGCAGAGGGGAGGGGAAAAGAGGGGAGAGAGGGGTGTTGGTGATGTCTCAGCCACACTGATTCAGACCCATAACTCAGCTCTTCAGAGGCAAAACAGATCTGGCCAACACGGATCACATTACACAGAGAAGTCAAAGTCCAAAACATGTGAAATTCCTGCATGAAAATTTGTATCTGCAGGAGGTAAGTATCCACCAGTGTTCCTCCAGGAAAGGCTACATATCAGACATTCATTAACACTTTAAATTACTGAAACAACAGTTTGTTGACCATCTCCTACTGTTTTCCAGTAGGAAAATTCATCCAGAAGTTGAAAAATAACTATTATTCATGGGAACACGTTTATTTTGTAAGGAACTGTTGTGTAGTGGATACCTCTCAGTATTAAAGACATGAGAAAAGAGCTAGGAGAAGGTTAAAAAAATGACAGCAGATTCTTCTGAAGTTAGGAAATATTATGGGTATCATTGATCCTCCACCCAAACCTGAAAGAGAATAGGAAAGGATGTCTTTTATGGAGGTTCACTCTCCTAGCTTCATGGAAGAATAGTTGTTCTTAGGGTTGCCAGGGGTGGGGAGCAGAATAAATCCCCCATAACCCAAGGGGAAGTGGTCAGTGCCCTGCTACTCCAGTTGGACACACACAAATCTCTGGGGCCAGATGGGATCCAGCCAAGGCTGCTGAGGGAGCTGCCAGAGGTGCTCACTGAGCCACTTCCCATCATGTACCAGCACTCCTGACTCCTTGTGGAGGTCCCAGTTGACTTTAGGTTTGCAAATGTGGTGCCCATCTACAGTAAGAGATGGAAGGAGGGACCTTCCCTCTCCCTCCAATTCCCTGAAAAGAGGTTGTACCCAGGTGGGGGCTGGTCTCTTCTCACAGATGAAAAAGTATAGAATAAGAAGAAACTATCTGAAGTTGCACCAGGGGGTGTTTAGATTGTACATTAAGGAAAATTTCTCCATGGAAAGGGTGGTCAAGCTCTGGCACAGGCTGCCCAAGGCAGTGGTGGAGCCACCATCTCTGGAGGCATTGAAAAGATGTGTAGATGTGTAACCCAGGGATGTGGTTTTGTGGGACTTGGCAGTCTTAGGTTTAAGGTTGAACTTGGTGATCTTAACAGTCTTTTCCAACCTAAATTATTCAATGAAGTCCACTGGGTCTGGAGAGGTTTCATGTGAAGAGGGTCAGGAAACTGATTAAGACAACCTGGGGCAAAAATCTCATTCCCAGGGCAGACAGGGCCATTTGGCTGGGATCAGCATGATACAGTGCATTTCAGCTATGCCAACAGGCCTGTACAAGAGAAAGAATTCTTTCTTCAGAATGGGTTTCTAGCTGCACAATCTGGTCCAAATTCTGGCTAAAAGGTACTATGATCTTTCCCTGGCATGTCCCTGTTAACCCTTTGCAGTTGCACAATCACTTAAACACATATATACTCACATAATCATAATTTACTCTGTGGTTTATCAATACTAAATTCACTCACTGTTGAATGCTAACAACAAAAGTGCTCTCATATTGAAGAAGTGACTTTTTGGGAAGTCAAGCAAAACGGTTTTTTCAGCTTGTGTGTTTTCTCAAGAAAATACATATTCATAGTAGTTTGATATACCAGCTCACATGGGCAAGTATATTTGCATAAATACTCAAATGAGAATATTTGCACGAGTAATTAGGATATGTTTGTTTTTCACAAGTGCTTATTTAGAAGGAAGTGTTTTTCTACCAAATACTCATATATAAAAGAGGTCATGAATGCAAACAAAATGATTCATGGGGATTAGTCTGAAAGAAGATTTCCCTGTGTGTCTGTAATATTTCCACTCACCTCTGGTTGCTGTGTGGTAGCCAGTCATCTGCCAAACCTGATGAGCTCTGACAAGGCCTCTCCAAGTCTGCAGGATCATCTGGAGGCATTACTGCAGGTTCCCCAAAGCACTGAGCTTCTGCTGGTAATTAACAATATAAGAAATAAGGATATTAATTATAATAAAATAATCCTCTTTCAACACGAGACCCTGAGTCTGGGCTGACACCTGTTCGTTATCCCCAGGATGCCGTTCCCAGTTAATGCTGCCTGAGCCCATTAAGTTGTATCCAAAGGACAGGGCCTTGTTGTGTCTTGCAAACCCAGGAGACTGACAGCAAGGATGCTGCTCAAGTCTTTTGTTCCACAGAAGATTCCAGACCTTCCTAACGTGCTTCTCCCACTCCCCATGGGAGCAGAGTCCACCCTCATGGCACAGCACGGTGCTGGTGGAGCCAGCAGGGCTGGTTCCAGCAGGGTCACACTCTCCCCTTCCCTTCACTTCAAGTGCAGTGTTGGGGAATCAGCTGGGTTCTGCTGTGCCAGATGGAAGAGATCCCTTCCACATGTATCTCCTTCCACCTTCAGTGTGATTGGGAGAAGCACAAAAGGGTCTTTGTTCAGGGTTTAACAATCTCATGAACCCTCTCTCTCTCTCTGTGGGTTGCTGACTCGTGGAGGTTGGTCAAAGTCAACACTGTCCAGGTGTCTGTGGAAGCTGTTCCTCAGCCCTCTGGGGCCTTTAAAAACCCAAAGTAATGCCAGAATTACCAAACACTGGTGCAGTGGGTTTGATCTCTTAGGACAGTCTGATTCCATCACCGATTTCCTCCTGGTCTTCCCCTCAAGAGCCACAGTCCACCTCCCATTGCTGCCTTCCCAGCCAGTGCAGCAGCTCCTGGGCGTGCAGAGGAGGAGCTCCAGCCCTCAGCTGAAGCTGCTGAGTAAGGGCACAACCACAGCCCTGGTTGTGCTTACTTACCTGGTTGAGGTTACTCCAGAAATTATAAAGACCCCTTAGCAGTGATGTGAGGTCCTGGAGGTTGCAAAGAAGGTTCAACATGGGTCCTGCAGCTAGAAGTTGAGAAGGAATGGGAGACCTTGACCTGAGGAAAAACCGAGGACTGATCTGGTCCAGAGGTATTTCAGCAAGTGGTTTGGATGAGGGCTGAGGAAGAGGCTCTGAAGGCGAGATCAAAGCTGGAGTCTGCAGGACTACAATGTCCTGGCAGCAGTGGGGGAAAAGCACAAAAGGGAGAGACCATCCCCATGTTGGCATTTCAAGAAGGGGAATATCAGTTATTTTTGACTCTGATGGCATTCACAGAAGTCTTAGCAGGCACTGGCTGCAAATGGGAAATGTCCAGATAAGGTTTTCTAGAGTGATTCAAGGCCCAGAAAAGCTCATGTACAGTGGGGCTTCAACTGCTCAACCAAATAATTTTAATAAAGAAATGAGAAAGATACAGCTCATAACAAATGTAGGTGGATAAATTGTAAATTGATTTCTACTGGGTTGTTAACCAGTAGTAGAATCACAACCAGACCCACTGAGTGGGAGCTGCAGCAAGGTAAAGTCAACTTGGAAATAACTGTTAAAGCCACCAAGCCCTGGTCAATCCATCATGTCTGAGCTCCACCTCAGGACACGGCTCTCAAATCTGTTTTGGTGTCTCTTGCCCAAATACCTGGTTGGATTCAAAGGGAGCAGAATCCAGCCTGGCTCTTTGGATTCACTGCTCCTGCTACGCAGCTGCTCAGATGGGCCTAGGAAAGCTTTGCTGATGCAGGCAAAAGCATCTCTACAGCAATGTAACTCCCTGAGTTTGGCCTTTACGGTGCAAAGAAAAGTGAGCAAACGCTAACAGAGATGTTTTGATGCCCAGGTGCAGCATATTTTCCTGGTGCAGAAATATTCCCAAAGCATCACAATCTCGGTGCACCTTAGAAACTCCCGGGTGGCTGTCACTGCTCCCCTCTGGTCCCCCCTGCCCCTGCCATTCAAGGGTCAGTGGGTGCTGCATCTCCCTTCCCTCTCTGTGCCAGCTCCACCGCCCTCCTGAGCCACCTGGAGCAGCTCCCCACAGCAGAGATGACAGGCAATGCACTCCAGTGGCCTCCCCAAAGGAGAGCAAAGCCTGCCTAACATGACTTGCCTGAAGGCCAGGGGAGATGGAGGCAGCCTGGCACGGCCTGTGCCTGCTGTCACCCCTGCTGCTGTGCCAAGACCTCCACCACAGAGGCAAAGTCCTCGTGCTGCTCCTGCAGCCAAAGGTCATGGATTAATGCGAGTTACTGAAGTTTACTTGACCCCGTGCCCTTTCCTAAGCAAACCTCCTCTGCACAAGAGGAAGCTGTAGGTTTGGGGCCGTTAATGCTTTTAGGAATTGCCAATATCCTCTGCCAATGCCACCAGCACCTCACAGCTCATCCGAAAGCAGCTCCAGGAGAACGGCCTGAGCTCAGCAGGGTGAGCTGGTGATCTGTGCCCTACTTAGCTCGTGTATATATTTGTCAGTAAGTGGGGCACTCAATAACCTGGGATCTGACAGCCTTCAGATCCTGTATGGAGAGATGTCAATCATTCTGGCTTACATTAAACATCTTCCCAGGCATCTGGACTATATTATAATATCCCATCAGTGCCAAATTATAAACATGAACCACACATGCTAATATCTTGATTCTGGCTTATTTCCCTTTCAGACAGTCCATGGAAGAAGGAAAAAAATGTCTTTTGTCAGCATAATAAAATTATAAACCATGTGTGAGGGAGGGTGGAGCCATCACCCAGTGTTTCTCCTGAGCCAGCTCTGGATTTTTGCAATAGATTTAGTGTTTATGGCCATTTTCACTCTCTGCTCTGGTAATAATAGTGAAGACACCCAATAACCAATAACTGGAATTACAACAGAGGAAATCCTTGGATGTTTTGTGCATGCTTCTCAATTTGCTCTGTGACTTGGTCCCACCTGCCCAGAGCTGGACCTGCTGTCCAAGAGGGACAGAACAGTGACCACAACGAGAGCACTGACCACCACCTTGTCCTGCTCTGGTGCAGTGTTGGGAGCTCTTCAGGAGAATGTGGAAACCACTTGGAAACTTGGATCAACTAACGGGTGACTTTTACATCTGAAAGAAAATTCTGGTTTATTCTTCTGAGAGTCCATTAGTGAAGGTAAAGAACATTTTCCTGCAACTCCTGGGGATGGGATTCCTTGCACACAAAACATGCTGGATTATTCACTCCTTTTCTCTATACAGCTCTGCTCCAAGGCCAGGAGCCCCAGTCAGCACAGAGGTGTGAGTGTCCTTGGAGGTACCCACAGCTCCATCTCTTCTCAGGCAAGGACAGAGTTACTTGAGGAAAGAAAACAACAGGAATCTTCTTGCACACCCAAGGAAGAGCTTGGCAGCACTTTCTGAGAGATGCTCAGCATCCCCAGGAGCTTGGGCAAGCCCAACTCTCTGAGTGGGAACCTTCTCCAAGAAGCTGCTTCTGTCCCATGCAGCACCAGAAATCGTCCACATTGTTGATCAGAATCTACATGGGATCCAACAGGTGGAGCTGGACAGGCCTTTCCCAAGGACAATGTTAGAAAACCACAGGTTTGAGCCCTGCCATGTCTCTTTTGCCACGATGACCTTCAGATGACCTTGTTTCCCAGTGTGAGAGTAGCAGCAGAAGTGGTTTCAGTCCACTGCAACTGGAATGGACTGGGCAGTTTGCCAAGTGAATATCTGCTGGGTTAATCACTGTGCAAATCTAATCAGGAACTGGAATGTGCCAGGCTCATTACTGAAATTAAATTCACCTCCAATTAAAGAGAGAGCTACAAGCTTCCATCGTGCAGAGGTGCCCCCAGGCTGCCCCTCCCAAAACCAACATCAAATCCAGTCCTGCTGAACTGCAGGTTTGCTGAGCTCTGGAGGTATTTCCAGGTGTGAGGAAGTGAACTGCTACTTGTGATTTCCCCCAAGGCTCTCTAAGGTGTTTACTGATGCCTTTAATAAGTCACCTTGCAAGTCAGGAGTCACTTCAATGGTAGGACTTCCAAGGAGCACTCACCAAGAGAAATCTGGGGACACAGTAACTGGAACAGCTCCCATGGCAGGATCATTCTTGTGAGCAACTTTACAAATTCTCACCTTCACATGCTGAATCTTTCCTTGGGACCTACGCACCTTATGTCTACACTGTGGAGTCCAAATTAAGAGATTAATTTTGTGCTGAGAACAACAAGGCTGCAAAGTCAAGCAGGCAAACTACAGAGATGCTGACTGAAAAGTTGTTCAAGCTTCATTTGCCCCTTTGGCTTTTCCATTACACTTGCACAGTCTAATCACAACATCACTACACATCACACCATCTCAGCCTCCATCTGTGATTCACCTGGGCATTATCTGATTTCAGGGAAAAACTTTTAATATCTTTGGTCTAAATATGCGCCTGTAACTGAAATCCAGCTCTGGAGACTTGGCAGGACTGCAGATGAAGTTCCTGACCTTCTTCTTTTCTCCTCCAGTACTGAAAGAAAAAACTAACTACAAAGATTAGGGTTTGGCTTTTACCTGGAGATGGCCAACATGGATGCAAAACTTGAAAGTTCTCTGTACACATCTCCTTGGACCACTCACACCTTCCACCGCCTACTCTAAAAACCACAAGTATATCCAAAAATACAGCTGGGGTCCAAAATCCTCCATCCTCATGGCCAGAAACCTGCAGTAGATAACAGCATAAAGGATCACAGACTGGTTCAGCTTGGAAGAGACCACACACAGTCACCTGGTCCTACCTCCCTTGCTCAAGCAGGGTCCCCCCAGAGCGTGTGGCACACTCTGGGATTAGCAAGACATGGAAAAACAGTATTTGATTTGTTTCAAGTATATAGGAAATTAAATATATGTTGAAGAAAATATTTCACCTTGATGTTCCAGATCTGTGCAGTCACAGGTACTAAGCAGAGCAATATTCCAGCAGAAGGATATTTCATCTTTAAACAAAACCTATTTGCTCCCACCCAGGCTCAGGAGCCCCAGGATGCATTTGTCCCAATAGTCTGAGCACAGACACAGGTGGGTGTTCAGGTGGCCCATCCTTGCCTTGGTACAGAAGAGGATCATGAAGGAAATTCACAAGCTGGGCAAGTTCATGGGCAGGTGTGTCAGGTGTAATTGTCTCCTTTGATGCACCTCACACACTGTTTATCAATTTGTTTGAAAATTTCCCGGGTTTTCTGAAATCTTGCTGCGTTTTGAGTGTGGCTGTGTCCTTGTGGAGACTGCTCTGAGACTGTGGATCAAACTGTGTAGGACTGAGTCCTGGTCTCCTTATTCCTGTTGAGTTATATCACATTTCATAATCACTCTATCAAGATCATTTGTCACAATGGAACATAGTTCAAAGCCAGAGTTAGAAGATGAGATCTGGCCTTTAAATGGCTTCTATACTTCGTGGCATAAAGATGTGATTTTTTTGCCATCCTAGGATCTATTTGACAGCTGTCATTCCTTCCTTCCTTGCTCCTCTACTGGATTTGCACATCAAATCTCTCAGGTTTCAGGCCCTTTGCCTACCAGTGATGTTCCCATCAGTGTGTGAGCCTCTCTCTGGACTGTTCATGCTGCCTCTTCCAGCCTGTGCTGCTGCCTGATGGTTCCACTGAGGATTTCTTTGTGGAGGGCCTTAAGACACAATCACCTGCAGGTTCTATTCTCAACTCCAGAGCTGATTGCCCACGCTGCCTCTCTTTAGCCTCAAATTGCTAAGACCAGTTCCTCTGTGTTATTTAGCACTGAGCCTCAGTAGCTTCTTCCCTTGTGTGCTCTGGGAGGCTTTTCCAATGAAGGGACACTAATTCCTGCTGGTCTCTGGAGACCTGGAGACCCCCCATCCTGACTGGTTATTGCTGGGTTACCTGTGGGAGCCTCTCCAGGTTTCAATCCTAAACCCAGGCTCCACACCACCGCTGTCCATGTCAGATCCCGTGGGGTCTGGTGCTGCTCTGCCTCATGAGTTGGTGTCTCAGCTGTGCCCTGGAGCTCTGAAGGAGCCACTGGTGGGGCAGCTGGAGCGAGGGGCAGGGCTGTTCCTGCTCCCTGCCTGCTGACAGGAGCTTCTGCCTTACCCCTGAAGTTCTGCCCTGCTGCCTCCCGCATTAACAACACCACGCGAAATTTCCTCAGCCGCTGGAACTACTCAGGAGCTGGAAGCTCGGGGAGCAGCACGGCAGGCTGGGCTGAGCTCCTTCCGAGTGTCAGCAAACAGCGGCTCCGAGAGCAAAGCTGCACCACTGGGCAGCCCCTCCCCAGCGCTGCCAGGAGAGTCCGGAGCGCAGGTTTGAGGCAGAGCCCGGCGAGCCTTCCAGGCTGCGAGGGATGCAAAGCCCTTGGTAAGGGAGCAGAGAGCTCAGCGCTGCCCCAAGGGTTCATTAGCAGCATCCTCTGCCTTTGGAGGTGTTCATCGAAGCCCTTCTGCGTGGAGGGACGGCCGTCTTTGTTGCCTGGATACTGCCTTGCCGCGGCTTGGAGGAAGATACCTGGAGCTTCATTAGAAGAGGATGTTAGCGGGATTTTCAGGTTTAGCTGCACGATGTAAATTGTTACCCGGGGCAGCCCTGAGGCAAAGCGGCTGCCGGTTACTATCAGCCACACATTACACCCGTGCTCTGACAAGACAAATGAGGGTAATTGTCTCTCTCCCCTTAATCAGGGGGATGCGATTTAGCTGCAGCAGGCGGTAGCCAGGTGCTCACCAGCGTTACCCGGCTCAGCAACCTGAGCATCCCTGCGGAGCCAGGCTGGGCAGCGAGGACCGGCCAGCCCCAGCACCCCTCAGCTGTGGGAAGGGAACAGCAAACAAGCAGCCATCCCTCATGGCTTGGAGGAAGGTTGCAAGAGAGTGTAATAATTAGAAAATAGAGAACACCTGATGAAATGGTGGCTTATTCCTGGTTATTTCCACATTACCTGGGCTGTACCTTTGCTGCAGCCCACCTCTCCAGTTGGAGATGGACTGGATGTTGCTGATGTAAAGTGAAGGAGCCCAAAGGGACTGGGAAGGATTTGCACCCAGCCTGGGAAACTGAGCTTAGGAGCAGATATGTGGAAACAGATTTTCTGAGGTGGGAGATGTATGTCTTCAGTGGCTTTGTCTCACATCATCTCTGTGGCCATGATGAGTGAGATGCCCTGGGAAATTTTCCCTAAGTTATGGAGCAGGAGGACATCCTCCTCCTCCACCTCCTTCTATTTTGAGGATAAAATTCCATTTAAGCTGGGCCTGAGTTCCTTGGATCCTCCCACACTCTCCAGTCACCAGTTTTCTTCACCACACGACCTGGAGTCAGAACAAATGACATTAGGCAGAGCCATTAGCAAAGCAAATAACTAGGCACCCTTTTCCTTGCCAGCAGGACACAGCAGCGTGTCAGGGTCTGACCCTGTTGAGGGTCTGAGCAGGAGGAAGGGCAGGAAATTAGGTGGATGGAGAAACAGCATCTTAATTGGAAGGCAGTGCAGATAAATTGGGATGGTTCATGTTTTCCTTATAACAGAGGATGTTACACAGTGGCTGTGCCAGAGCATTTGGAAACTTGTCTTGGTCTGGGAGTGAGGAATTGTCTGTCATGGCTTTGCTGAACCATTTCTTGTGTGTCCTGAGGTTCTGCTGAGTGCAGGATTGCCTAGAAGCCAGCCCTGATGGCTGAGTGTCATACCTAGGGCAGCTGCTGATGGAAGGGTTTGCTGTGCCCTGCAAAGGACCTGACTTCAGAACTCTGTCCCTCCTGCCTGAGGGGAGCAAACCTGTGCACCCACCCCTATCACAGTGAAAGCATCTGACAAGGTCACCTTCACTCAAGTGCCTTCCAAAGGTGCAAATATTTCTGAGTGTGAAGAGAAAGAGAAAGGCCCTCTACCAAGAACCTGAGATATCTTCCCGTGCTGCTTCCTCCCCTGCTGCCCCCTGAGGCACACAAGGGCTTGTGCTGTCCAGCCATCCAGCTGGGATGGCTTCCAGTCTGAAAGCCTGGGATATTCACCTGGAGATTATGGGACTTCAGAGCACCAATTTAACAAGAAATATATCTATCACTGGAAAATTACTTGATTCAGAGATGGACAGTCTTTGTGCCAGATTTAACATTTTGAAATGCATCTCCTTTCTCTTGGAATCACAGAATCATCAAGTTTGGAAAAGACCTCTTAGATCATCAAGTCCAGCCTGTAACCAACCCCGACCTTGTTAACCAGACCTTAGCACTGAGTGCCCTGTCCAGACATTCCTTGAACACCTCCAGGAATGGGGACTCCACCACTTCCCTGGACACCTCCCTGGACATCTTTCTTCCATTCAGTGAAGAAATTCCTACTGATGTCCAACCTGAACCTCCCCAGGCAAAACCCGAAGTTGTTTCCCCTCACTCTGTCAATGCATGCATGTAATGGCTCTCATTAATTATGTAGCACAAGTTCCCCAAACTCCTGCACACTTATGCTCATGCACGTCTCTGACTTCATTAGAATATTTTGATGCAATTAGAAGCATTTCTACTCCTTTTCCCTGGAATAGGAAACACTTGTCCCAGAGTGATCCCTAGCAAACTGGCTGGGCAGCTGCTGGTGGTTACAGTGGGTGCTGATGCTGCAAGTTGTCCCTCACAGATGTGGTTGATGGTGCCATTTGCACCTTCCACCCACTGCTTTCCTCCACCTATTGATGGTGGTTTGATCTCCTGGCTGTGCAAGAGTTTTGTGATTTGTTGTGAATTGAGGTGCTCAACTGCAACTGTGTCTTCTCCATGCCATGAGCAGAGTTTTTCAGTTTTTTTGGAGTGAGGATGTGTTCTGTAAGTGACTTGTCCCAGCACCTTCCTTCTGTCTAGGGACACCATTTCCTAGCAGGGCTCTGAACCCCTGGACCAGAGGAGTCAGACTCATGAGCCAGCCAGGCCAGCTGATAGCAGGATTGATGACAAAGTTACTGCTCCCTGAGTGTCCTCTCATCTGCTACACATCTATCAGGTTTTTTTTTCACTTTGCTGTAACTGTACAACACACATAATGTATGAGGCAGTGACTCACCACCAGCCTGACCATCCATGTTCTGGGAGTTCAGTGGAGCAGAGACCTTGTCCATCCCCCCATGAGAGCCAGAGCAGGTCTGACCTGGAGCCTGGAAAACTGTCTGCTTCATCAGAAGAACTGGGTGACACACAATTAAGCAAATGTTTACCAATTCTTCTCAAAACCCCGCCATGCAATCTGGGAGGCCAGCCTGGGTGACTCTCTGATTCTAGGAGAGATTTCAGAATGAGAAGAGACAAGTCCTAGAATCACAGAATCTGATTTCAAAGGGACCCACAGGGATCACCCAGCCCAAACCCCTGTCCCTGCCCAGCCCCCCCCAACAATCTCAGGCTGTGCATCCCTGGCAGCGCTGCCCAAAGGCTCCTGGAGCTCTGGCAGCCTCGGGGCTGTGCCCATTCCCTGGGGAGCCTGGGCAGTGCCCAGCAGCCTCTGGGGGAAGAACCTTTCCCTGAGCTCCAGCCTGAGCCTGCCCTGGCCCAGCTCCAGCCCTTCCCTGGCTGCTGGCCCTGTCCCAGGCAGCAGAGATGGGAGCTGCCCCTCGGGAGGAGCTGCAGATCCCTGAGCTCTGCCCTCAGAGTCCTCTGCTCCAGCCAAACACACCCAGTGCCCTCAGCTGCCTGTCACACACCTTCTGACAAAACATGAAAGCGAGCAAAAAGGAAAGACTCCAGAAAAACACAAAGAGTTGACTATGTGAGAAAGAAAAGATGACCTGGTATCCAAAAATTACCCAGCTTCACTGTCCAGAGGACCTGGGGCCAGAACTTCCAGCTATCTCAAGTCCAAACTGCTGCCACATTCTGGCACTGCTTTGCAGAACAGCTGCAGCATCCCCAGCTCAGCACCTCGGGGCTCAGCAAGCACAGGGCACTGAGGAGGGGGGCTCTGATCACCCCAGGAGATGCCAGCAGTGCTGGTCAGAGCTGCCCACAGCCCTGTGCTGAGCTGTGCCAACAGGTTCACCACACACAGCCCCAGAATCAGAGACTGGAGGAGGAGAGAGTGGTTATTTTGTCACACGTCCTGCCCTCAGGACAAAAGTAAAAAATACTTTGGATGAGTGTCCTTTAACTCTTAGAGCCTGGCACAGGCACTCAGGACACCTTTCAGCACCTGCTGGAGGCGATTGTGTTTAACCACCTGTGGTGAGCAGGAGTTTTCCAGCTCTGGCCTGTTACTGAACAAACCAAGTTCCAGCCTGGCAGCAGCTGAGGCAGGAGATTCCAGATGCAGCGTGGCCATTGTCCTGCCCTGGCAGTGCTGCCCGTGGTGCCCCAAAGCAAGGAAAACCTCACCCTCTTGCTGTTCCTGCAGTGTCAGGCAGCTGTGTTTGATGAGTGTTAACTGGGGCGACCCTCCTCTTCCCCCTCGGGGAGGGCTCTGCAGCGGCCCCCAGTCCTGATGGAGATTCCGTGGCCGATGGATATTCCAGGTGGAGCATCAGGACACGGCTGTCACCTCCGTGTGAGCACGGGCCCTGCAGGGACGGGACCGCAGCCCCGGGTTAGAAGTTGCCTCCCTCTTGTGGTGGCTGTGCTGCTCCCGAGCCACCCGGGTGCAAACACCAGGGCACTTCTGGTGCCCGGCCTTCCACAAAGCATCAGAGAAGGACAGAGGTGGCCCTGCGCAGGTGGGAGTTCCTAGGAGCTGTTTCTGGTGAGAAGCATCAGTCGTTCAGTGATCCCTCCTCTGCTGATGCCAGGGATAGCACCTGCGAGCTGTGGGAGGAGATGGACCCAGAGAACTCAGCCCCAGCTGGATGAGGCAGGTTAGAGGAGCCCAGGTTAAACGCTGGAAGCACAAAAATAGAACAGAGGGGGGAAAATTAGGAGATTAAATGTGCAACTTTGGGTTGATGATTATAGAATAGGATATCCTGAGCTGGAAGGGACCCACAGGGATCATCCAGCCCAACCCCTGTCCCTGCCCAGCCCCCCCAACAATCCCAGCCTGTGCATCCCTGGCAGCGCTGCCCAAAGGCTCCTGGAGCTCTGGCAGCCTCGGGGCCGTGCCCATTCCCTGGGGAGCCTGGGCAGTGCCCAGCAGCCTCTGGGGGAAGAACCTTTCCCTGAGCTCCAGCCTGAGCCTGGCCTGGCCCAGCTCCAGCCCTTCCCTGGCTGCTGGCCCTGTCCCAGGGAGCAGAGATGGGAGCTGCCCCTCGGGAGGAGCTGCAGATCCCTGAGCTCTGCCCTCAGAGTCCTCTGCTCCAGCCAAACACACCCAGTGCCCTCAGCTGCTCCTCCTCTGGCCCCTCCTGGCCCTTCAGCATCTTTGTGGTCCTTCTTTGGACACTTTGATGGCTTTAGATTCTTTTTACACTGTGATGCCTAAAACTGCACCCAGGACTTGAGGTGAGGCTCCAATGCAGGGAATGACCCCTACAAGTCAAAGGACTGAGTCTGAATGTCCCCTTCAGCTGCAGATCCTTGTGGAAATGCAGGAACTATTCAGTAACAAAAGGCAGATACCCCACGAAGTGACCGGTGTTACACTGAGAGCAGCAAGGCTCAGGAGTGCACCTGAGAGGAGATCACAGAACAAGCAAACCTGGCAACAATTTGGCAAAAAACTCAAGCCAGACCTGCACTATATTAACTGTGGAGCTGAATGTCCCTGAAATGTGTCCTTCAAACAGGAAGTTCTGCAACAACTGGCACAGAAAGGAGCATTAAGCAGATATATGCAAAGTTATCAATGCTGTGTAATCACAGTGACAATGCAGAGCACAGGGGAAATCTTCACTGTTATGATGTCCTAAAGAAAAGAAAGAGAATAGTGGAGGAATTAAAAAGTAGCATGCACAAACTGAAATCAAACTCCACCAGGGCTCTCAGGTGATGTGTGGGCAGAGTCAGGAAATCCAGGAATGTGAGAATGTGTGTCAGAGAGTAAAACAAAACACTGAAATACCGAGTCACAGGGAAAGCAGAGAAGTTCCCAGTGACAGGGACACAGTCTGCAAAATGTACATTTATGCAAGGTGGGCCCACTTGGCTGCAGGGTCACTTTAGGGATTGGGGAGATTTAAGGCCAGGCAACTCTCAGATATTTGTTTAGTCAATGAGGCAGTTGGTTGGGCTCCGCCCTTTGCACTGAAGAGATCAGGTTTTGCAGGAACTAAAATGCAGAGGGCATGGCATTGTTCCATGGCTGCTTTATGCTGGCTGGATACGTGCAGGGATGGCATTGGGAAAAGGTTGAGAACAACCTTGTACAGGTATCAAAAGGTGCCAGCACTGGAAGCACCAAGGCTGGGAAGAGGTGCAGAACAGCAGCTCAGTGTTCCAGATGTCCAGAAAATAATCTTTTCTTATCCAAGTACCAATTGCTCTACATTTCACATCCTGAAATGGCCCCTAGAATATCCTGTTCACCTGTGCTTCAAAAACAGCACCTGAGGGCTCTTTGAGAAGACTCATTGGGAAAAAAATAGGAAAGTCATGGAAAGCAATACTACAGTTATATAACCAGTAATCAGCCCAGGATCTTGTGAACTGCATTGTACAGGGAGGATAATTATGAATTTGTGCATTGCTGTATGAAGATTAATTAATTAATTAATTAATAGCCTAGAGACTGGTAGTGTTAATCTTAGTTAAGATGTCATATGATGTTATCCCACCACGGTGTGAGCAGCCCAGGACTCCTCGTGGTTCCCTCGTTTCATGCAGAACAGGTATCACTGGAGACTTCCTGAGGAGACTTCCAGGGAGACACAAGTGCTGCTCCCCTTGCTGAGCTGATCTGGGGTCAGAGACAGCACCAGGGTGTCAGTGGTGGGTTCTCAGGTTCAGTCCAAGAGCAGTTCAGCTGAACTGAGCCCAGAGTTCAGCCAGGAGCAGTGAGTTGATGTGATGAAGGACCTGGCCACCATCCCAGTGAGCACCTCACAGTTACTCCTCCTAAAGCACAGTAGTCTCTCAATTTCATTCATTCAGCCTGTTGATTTCCTTGAGGATAACACAACAGACTGGTCAAATTAGACAGATTTTACCTGTGTCCAGGTATTCCTCAGAGGTGCCACTTGTCAAGCCACCACAGCAGTCAGGAGTCCAGGAGTCCCAAAGAGTTGATGAAGAGCAGGGATCCTTGCAATACTTGTTAGCAATGAGGCCAAGGTCACTACAGATCATTCCAAGTCTGCCACAGCTGGGAAGCTCTTCCCAAGAAGCACTCACCAATAACAGCATGGATTGTGGATGTGGCTTCCCAAATGCTGCCCATGAAAACACCAGGCACAGTCCAGGCAGGTGATGAGCTGCTCCACATCTCCCTGTGGTGAGGTTGGCTCGGGGCCAGCAGGAATGACTTCACATGCTCAGTTCCCAGAGGTTTCATCAGTGAAGGCCAAGAAACTTTCATCAGGAGTAATAATGGAGCTCCATTTTAAAGCAGATTTATGGACAGAGCACACACATTTGTGAGTCAAAATGGTCTGAATCCAGCAGGGAGTTTCTCCAGGGGTCAGCCCCACCACTTTCAGTTGAAGCACACCCCAGACTGGGACCAGGCAGTGGTTTTCACAAACTGGTCACTGAAAATAGGCCAGTGATGGAGAAGCAGTTCTATAAACCCTTCATCTGGAGGTGGAGTGACATAGTCTGACATTCTCAGCACCAGGAAGTGCAGTGCATCAGCCTTGGCAATCAGTTGCCCTGGTCTGTAAACAAGTGTGTAATCACAGCCCTGACTGCAGCATTCATGGCAGCACACCTGGGAAGGTGTGCTCTTGAAGAGAAATCCAACAAAGAGCTTTTAGCCTGGCAGGTTTTGATTGCACCTCCACAGATGTAATTATGGGGTGTCTTGGTTTCATTAACCATCAGAAGGTTTCATTAACATCACAAGGGCTTCCTTCCCCGTTTGTCCCTGGCAGTGGATGGTACAGAGCTTGTGCAGGGACAGGTCCCTCCGAGCCACCTGGCAGCTCGTGACTCAGAAACCTTCAGTGCCACCAAGCAATGCAAACATGTAGCCCTTTATTATCTCTTTTCACCAGATGAATGAACCCTGAATCAGATGCCAATAACTGCCTGGCATTCCTGGAGATCTCAGCATGCTGGTGAGTTTATCTTCCTACAATTTCCTCGTTGAGAAACCAACAAAGGGCCTCAGCACCCACTGCTCTGTGCAATAGGAAGCTGTGGTAGAGCTTGAGCAATCCAAGGAATGCTTGAAACACCCACTTGAGTTTTGGCTCTGGATCCCCATGTTTTGCCTTTTCTCCATGTTCTTCTGGGCAGATGTCTCAGTTTCTCAGTTCCTGCCACTTGGCCTCAGTGCTTGCAGGACCCTGCTCTGCTTGCCAGAAGCCATTGCTGTGTTTGTGGAGCAGAGTGCACAGGATGGAAGCAGAGGAACGAGCACAGGAGTGCACATGAACACATCACAGCTCTTGGTGTGGCAGGAGAAAGGCTGGGAGGGGACTGGCCATGACATGGAGTTGTCAGGAGAAACACAACAACATCCTCTTCATGGCACAGTGTCTTGGGTCCACGCCTTTTACCTGCACAGCTCACTTTTGGTTCCTGCTGAGCCCTGGGCAGCTTGTGCTCAGCTCTCCCATTGCTGCACCTTGCTCAAGAGCAGCTGCCCAGCCAACCCAGAGCTCTGGTGCTGCACAAGGTGACAGGACAGGTGGCAGGTGCCTCACTGTTTGAACCCAGGATCTCTGCAGAAATGGTAAGTTTAGGTGGCTCAGCAGCTCCCTGCCCAGCCTGCCAGGGCTGTGTGTGGCTCTGGATGCTATAGGTACCTCAGCCCAGAAACCCCCACAAGCAGAGGCTGCTCCTGCAGATGGAATTGGAGGGGTCAGTGATTCATGTCATTGTCACCCTGCTGGGCTGCTGAGCCATCCCTGAGGCTGTTACATCCACTCACCTTTCCATGGGACATGGACAGGGGATGAGGTACAGCTTGTGATGTCTTCCAGCAGTTATGTTGTGAAATCCACATGTCAGAGCTCACCTGGCACTTCAGGAGTCTCCATTCCATGTGTATTTGTGCTTTTTAAACCCATAACCTGAGCTCCAGGCCACGGACAGGAGCAGGGCTGTGTGGTCCTGGTGTCGCTGTTGAGATGGACATGCCACATATAAACACTGACAAATTCAGGGAAGGCAAAAGCATCTTTTATTGTACAAGGCTTCTTTCATAGAGTCTCTCACACTCATGCTGTAACCCATTGGCTTCTAAGTTAACACCTTTCATACTATTGGTTGCATGCTGCTAACACCCATCCAAAAACAATTCTAAGTGAATTCACAGCCTCCTAAGAGCAGGTGTGCATTCTCCATCTATTGTTTATAATTCTTGCTTCTTGTTGCTGCTGAGTTTCTCATGGGTACATTGCAATATTGTCCAAGTCAATGTCTGAGAAAGTTTCTGACCAGCTCTCAGCTTCCACAGTCCTGGCTCAAACCAGCCCTTACCAGCACTGGGTGTGGGCAGGGGGGACATACTCTGGGCTGTACTGGGTCTGTCACAGTCTTGTCTTTGGTGCTGGGAAGAGGGACTTTTTCCTCATGGAGGTACAGGAGAAGAACTGACTGATGTTATAATTCCACCTGGGAAGTTTATGAAGTGCTTTCTGCCAGTGTCTGGTGGGAGCTGAGTTATTGTTGTAAATCCTGTACATCATCCCTCTTCTGCTGCTTTCCCAAATGAGCACCCTTGACTGCCCATGACCAGACCATGACCATAACTGGCACCAGTAGTGGTGGAAACATCATCCACTGAGGGAATGGCAGAGCCAAGCCTTGGGCATGTACTAAGAGCTCCAGGATCAATTCCCTGCTCCCCAAGAGGAGAACATCTCCTAGCTTCTTGTCTGGATGCCATAGAAGAGCTTTCTGCCCCTTTCTCACCTGCCTGTGACCTAAAGGAGCCACGGCTGTGGCTGTACTCTCAATCTGACCAGCCTGGAGGACATCCAGCCCTGCCTCTCCCTTCACACCAAGGGGCTGCCCTTGGGTGTGAGCACCCGTGGGAGCTGGCCAAGCTGCTGAGCCCTGCACTGACACACACCACAGGCAGGAAACCCCTCAGGAGAGCACAGTTTGCTGCACAAATGACCCTCTTCCTTCTCTCACAGAGCTCTGCAGGGGCTATCTCCAGCATGCTGAGCTCTCCACATTTCCTGTTTTCATTCCAGTGTCTGCAGTGCTAACACCCTGCATGCCTCGAATTCCAGCCCTGATGCACCAGGACAAGGGCAGATTCATGGGATTCTCAGAGTCTCTTGTGCCTTTTCTCCAGCCAGGCTGGGGACACTGACAACTCCCTGACTCCTTCCTTCTTCCTTTTTCTTCCTTTCTCTCTTCTAATTCCAGATATGCTGTTATCCCTCAGCACTTTGATGCTGCAGTATTCTGACAGGGAAGGGCATGGAATTGGCCTGTTTTCCTAAAAACAGCAGCTGGGAAGAGCTGAATCAGAGCTGCTGGTCTGGTGAGAAAATGTGTACAAAAGATCACTCTGAGGCCTAAGACCTTCTGCCAAAACGTGGCATAGCCACTGTAATACCATCTCCACACTGCAGAAGTAACTTTCTAATTCCTCCTCCTAATGGTATAAATCAGGCATAAAACCCTTCAGGCAGTGGAAGGATTGTCTTGGCAAATATTTGACAACATTGCTTGGAGTTCAGAGTCAGCCAGATCCATCCCTCCTGTGCCTTCTTCCCTCAGCTCCCAGCCAGCACTGAAAGCAGGACCCAAGACACACTAAATTTGGCAATTTGAGACTGAAGGGACAAATTCTGTTCTTTTTAATCCCATAGTTAACTGAGGCCACATGTTGACAGCAGAAACAGAAAGTTGTGGCCAGTCTGAGACCCAAGCAATGAGCACCAGCACAGGAAGGTATTTCCAGCCCCAAGGATGGCACCTGCTGTGGGCAGGACCTGCTCCCATCCCACCTGTGGGTCGCATGGGGAATCATGGATGTCCATGTGCTTTTTATGAAAAATCCTGCTTTTCCTTGTTTTAAGATCATATTTTAGTTCCACTGGAAGAGAGGCTTGAACTGAGACATTTAAAAGTCAAACACTGTCTCTCACCATATTTTAATTATTTAACCAGGAAAAGATCTGTATTTTGTCTTACTTTTACTCATTTAAAGACACAGGTAGTTTAAAGTAAGTACATGGTTATTGAAAATAGAATGTGCTACTTCCTCAGGATGCATTACATATTTAAAATACTGCTTTTGCTAATATTTTTTTTTAAACTCCCTTCACTCTCCCTGATCCTTGTTTTTTTTTGCCTTCAATACACCCCAGAGACATATTTTTGTAGTGAGGAAAAACAGGATTGTTTTGGAAAAACAAAAACCTATGTGTGAGACAAGACAAGATTATCAAACCGCCAATTTTTTGTCTAGGTTTGAAGCACAGGATCTGTGTGCAAAGTTCCCCAGCATTCTTGCACAACTCTAGGAAAGAGCTTTTTTCTGAAAAGGCTTTTCTGATTAAATCACATTTTCCATGACAAAAAATGGTCTTTGAAGAGACATCTTGACAGGCTGCTGCTGGTTCTGCCTGAGATGGGCCTTTTCTGTTATTTCTGGAAATGCTGTCGGGGCTGAAGTGTGGCAAGGGGGCTGCTCCTGTGCCCCCCTCAGCTGTCACCCTGGTTGGCACCCAGGTCAGAGCAGCAGCCCAGGCTCCGTGGTGCCTGTAGTGACCCCAGCCAGCAAGGACCCGAGCCCTCAACACCCCTGCAGTGCACTCTGTCCCTCCTCCAGGTGAAGCCCCTCAGGTGTGAGGGACACACGGACAGGCTGGAGCCTGCGCAGCTGGGACAAGCCAGGGATCCGTGGGGTCCACCCATCCTTCTGTAAGCCTGGAAATACAGCTGCAGCTGCAGCAGCAAAGGCCAGTTAGAGTTCCCAGCCCTTCCTGCTGCAGCTCCCTCAGCCTGATCTCCCCAGGTGCACTTGATCTACCTGCCAGAGGCAACCCACATATCCTGTGCTGGTGGCTGAGCCCAGCTTGGCAATGCCTTCATGCAGAAGTGAGAAACAAGTGGTGGAGGCTTTAAAATATCTCCTCTGATGTGCCCTTTGTGTGTGTCTTTTCAAGTGACCTTTCCCACCACATTTTTAACATCACTCACAAAAGAGGCACATCTTGCATCATCCGTGCCTCATCTGAACAAAGGTCCCATCCTGAGAAGTTTTGTTCTTTATTCTGATCTTCTTCAGTTTTCTGCAAGCCATTAAAAATCCCATCTCCTTTTAAATCTTGTTTATCCTTGAGAACAAGAATTTAGGAAGATTCATAAATGGAAGTGAAAATTTTTCTGCACACGAGGAATACCTTGTTGTGATAATAAACAGCAAAGTGAAACACAGCAGGGATGTGCAGGGCTTAAGCCAACCTCATTTAAGCTGACCTTCAGAGACTGGACTGTGCTTGGCATAGAACGAAATGTCCTTCATTTGCTGCTGTGGGGCTCTGGCACTTTCTGGTCGCTGTCACCTGGAGGGGGCAGGCCGTGTGTGTGGCACTTGCTCTGTGTGAGGAGCCCCAGTGTTCTCACAGTCCTCAGGGGAAGCTGTGGGGACAGCAGGACTCCATTTCCTGGACAGACTGCTGCTTGTTGACCATCACCATGGGTGTCAGAGCACAGCTTGCTGCTGCTCTCAGCTCAGGGCAAAAAAGCAAATGCAGGGGTGAGTCCTGCATGGGTGTGGGACACACTCACCTGCTGAGCACACACTCCCTCTACACAGCCCTGCCTGGGATTGGGGTGAGCAGAACCTTTTGAAAGGCTTTTTTGTTTCACCAGAAAGTGAGGCTTTCCCAGTATTTTAAACAGGGCAGGCACAGTGTAATGTGGCTTACTGCTGCCTTTAGTCCCACAAACCTCCCCCCATCCCAGCCTTGGTCTCACACAGTCCTGCCCTCCCACTGCTGCCTGTCCTGCAGGCCAGAATCTGTTCTGGGGAGAAAGGTGGGCAGCACTGAGGTTTGTAAGCAAGATAAACCAGGAGCCTGGAGCTCCTGAGCCATCTGTCTCACCCTGAGTGCTGTGCAGGGCAGAGCCCAGGCATCCTGTCAGCCCCTCTGCTGCTGGCAGCAGGCCCAGATCCCTCCATTTGTGACCAGCCAACGTGCCCTTCACTTTTCCCTCTCAACCTTCATTTAGTGGGTTTGGGAGTCCAACCTGAGCACTGCTTCCAGATAAAAGCATCAGTTGGAGGCATCAGTGGGATTTGTAAGTACATGAGGAACAGAAGGTGCCCTCAGAGTGGACCCAACCTTCACAAGCAGAAACCAACAGGACCATCAGTGGGTACAGTGTGGGCAAGGATGGGGGACCTTGGTGGAGGAAGAAGAGGCACAGAGGCCCTTCCCTGTGGGTGCTGGCAGCCTAATCGAGGAAATTCTCAGCTGCATACTGCAAGCAACTTACTCGTGAGAAGCTAAAAATATTCTCACATTGGTTGAACAATATTGCCATGTTCTCGTGGGAATGTTCAGCATCAACAAAAAGCAAGAATTACAAACACCAGATATAGAAATGCACCTGCTCTGAGAGAGTTTGTTTTTACTTAAGCTTGTTCATGGATAGGTGGTGATAAAAGTAGCCAATGAGTGTTGGAGGTGCCACGTTAAGAGTCAATGAAATATAACATGTGTGCAAAATATGTGATAAAGAGGCCTTGTTATATTAAATGATGCCTTTGGCCTTCACTTTACTTTTTGGAGTCTTTTGTCATTTTGTCAGTCTCAACAGTGACACTTCCCTTCTGTCCAGCTGGGCCTAGCAGGCTCTGAGAGGGCTTGGTGAGGAGCAGGTCAGTGGAGCAGTGAGGGGTGAGAGGAGTCACAGAGCAAGGAGAGGGAGGCTGTGGGAGGGCTGAGGCAGGGAAAGGCCAGTGGGAGCTGTGATATCTCAGGGTTAGTGATGTTTGTGGGTTAGTGGTGGGTGAGGAGGTGTGGGAGCAGAGGAAGGCTTCTGTTGACTTCCCAGGGATCTGCCTTCTCACTGGAACCGTGGTTATGTCCAGCCCTGGTGACTCCAATGGGAAGGAGGAGTTCCAGCTCTGGGGTGCCCTTGAGAAGGAAGCACTGCTTGTCCCCACCTCAGAATCCCATCCTATAAACCAGTGTGTGCACTGACACCTGCCCAGCACAGCAGTCCCTGTCAGCTCCAGGGCTGGGAGAAGCACCAGGGTGACCCCCCAGACCAAGCGTGTCCAGCCAGAGCTTCCTCTCTTCAGCCCAGGGGCAGCTGCAGCCCATCCCTCAGAGCTGCCTGGGGACAGTAAAGGAGACAATGAGGCTGCAGGGTGGAAGACCCTTACTTTTTGGGAGAAGGTGAGGTCTGAGTTTGTCACTGAGATGTGGGAATTTGCCAATTCCTGGGACCTCATGGCTCACTATGGGGAGCAGTGAGACCAGGCACTGCCTCCTGCTTGTAGCAGAACCAGGGCCCTGCAGCACAGCAGTGGGGCAGGGGTAGCTCTTTTTTATTTCTTGAGGTCTTTCAAATGAATCCTATCCCTCTGCTTCTCTACCAGCACTTCATAAAGTTACTTCAGGGAGTCAAAAGCAAAATTCAGATTCCCTCTCCTGGGACACAGCTCATGTAAAAGTCCTGGAAACTGGAAGAAAACAGCAGGTAAAAGAGCAAGGAAATGCCACTGCAGTTGAGTGACTGTGAATAATCCCCATGCTCACATTTTCTTCTGTGTTATTAGCCTTTTAAAAAATTAAAGATAGTAATAGTTTACAGTAGTGGAAAGTGAGATAATGGGAGATTTTAGGGAGATAAAACTGTAATGGTATCCAGGGAGGGAGGGCAATAGGGACAGAAAATTGAAAGGGATTCATTATGAACTTATCCTCACTTATAAATATTCCCCCAGGTTAGGACTTATGGTGTTAATAATTAACCAGAACCTTATGAAGGCTAAAATAACTACAGCAGGCACAAAGCTCCTCCCTTTAGCACTCACCATGTGCACAAGCCTTGCCTGCCACTCCTACAAGTTACTGTGGTAACTGTACATCAGCTTCCCACAGTATCCTTCATTAATCATTTACACACAGAGGGAAAAATAAAGTCTTGGAGGAGTGATGGCACAAGAGCTATTTCTGCTCACCTGTGCTGGTGAGTGAGACCAGCCCTGAAGCTTTCCAGCCCTCACAGGTCACCATGTCAGGTGCTGTCTAAAGGAAGTGAATGCACATCAATCACATCTATCAGCTGGGAGAAGATATCTGGGTGCTGAATGTGTTCATTCCTTGTCCTGCATGGATTTCAGACTGTTCTGGTACTATGCTGTCTTACTCTCAAGCACTGGAAAATGGGCCTGTGCACTTCTCACCAGTGTTTCTTTCCTTCTGCTTCATGGTTCTCATTGTCCCTGTGCTGTTAGGAAAGGATGTCTAGAAGCCTCCAGTCCACCTCCCAGTCAGAGCAGGACCATTTCCAGCACTGATCAGTCACCCTGGCTGTGTTTCTGTCCACTAAAAATGCATGTCCAACACTCTATGATCCGAAAAGTCCAAGGAGTCAGTGGGAAGAGAGCCTGGAGGGATAAGAAAATTCCTCTGGTTGTTGCAGTGCAATGGCTCTTTGGGATGTCCCTGCCATAAAAGCAGTGGAGCACTTGCCATGGACCAGGAGGTGAAGTGCCATGTGCACAGGGAGGTGAGAGTCATCCTCCAGAAAAGCCTGCTGAGACCTGCAGAGGAGCTTCTCATGACAGCAGAGCCTGTGGCTGAAGAAAGGGCTGATGGTGTGAAACGAAGGGACAGCAAATGCTCCTCAAAGGGTTAATCTTTAACCACTCTGTGGCACAGATCAGCTGCAGGAGGTGAATCACAGAATCACAGAATTGTAGAAACATGGAATCACAGAATCACAGAATTATTTGGGCTGGAAGGCACCTAAAGGTCCATCCCATTCCACCCTCTGCCATGGGCAGGGACACCTTCCACTATCTCAGGTTGCTCCAAGCCCCATCCAGCCTGGCCTGGGATACTTTCAATGATGGGACAGCCACAGCTTCTCTGGGCAACCTGTGCCACTGCCTCACCACCCTCACAGGGAACAATTCCTTCTGTATATGTTACCTAAATTTCCCCCCCTTCAGTTTGAAGCCCTTGCCCCTTGTTCTGCCAGAGTTGTGGACTGTGGGGATCCCTGTTCCACAGGGAGGGTCCCACAGGTCTCATCTCCATCTCCTGAGGGCACAGTGAGGACCATATCCAGCATCAGCACAGCATCACAGGACCTCCAGTGCTCCCATCAGCAGAAAAGGCAGGACCCCTCTTCCCCATGAACTTCTGTACTCTGTGCCCTGTACAGCACTGCTGGATAAAGGGTATCTCACCAAAGCATCCTAATAAACAGGACATGCCTCTGAATTTCTTAGCTCTGGGAAGAGTGAACCCGTCCCTGCAGCCGAGTGCAGAAGGTGTCAGTACTGAGTCATTTTTTTACCAACTCCATGTTGAGGAAGCGTGGTGAGAAGGGGTTGCTGCAGAGGACACATCATGAGTTACTTGCACCTTGCAAGAGCTGGACATCAGTGACCCTTCCAGCTCAGGATATTCTATGATCTCCATTTTCAGCTGCAGGAGTGTGTCTGGAGAGGGGAGGCTGTCAGGAGCTGGGAGTTTAGCTCTGGGAACTCACACCCTCAGTGCTCCTTGTGGAGACACACGGCTGATGGGAGCTGGTAGCAGCAGGGAAAAGGCAGCAGCACACACTCCAGGAAAGCCTTGGCTTCCCAGGAGCATTCCAGGAACATATTTTAACCATGGGTACCCAGTCCCAGCAGGGAGTTTTGGAATCAGTGGTGAACTCATGCTGGAGTGATTCAAAGCCTCTCTGCAGCACAGGCAGAGCCAGCCCTTCATTGTCCTTTAGGTGACAGATCAGTGACAGAATGGGTGAATGGGGAAAGGTGTTTGGGGCTACCTGTCCTGCACCCCAGCAGGGTTGTGTACCGGTTGCCTCAGGCTAACAGCCTCCCTGAAGTTTTGGAAATGATCCAACAGCCAGCACAGAGGAACCCCTTCACTGCCACAGCCACAGGCACGGGAAATGTTGACCCCAGAGTGGGGTCAGCCCTGGGCTGGGTGAGGAAAGGACTGACAGAGCAGCCCCAGCAGAACAGCAGGGGCTCTGCACAGCACCACGCAGCCACTGGTAATGAGGACAGCAAATTAGAGGTCTTTAAATAACCAGGACCTCTTCAGGAAAGGGAGTAAGGTCCTCAGACGGCCTGATCTTCACTTAATCCCTGCAAACAGACACCTCTGATTAGGAGGATTGGTTTCTTCTGGAGGGGAGCGGATTGAGGGCTTTGTTTGGCAAGAGCGAAATAACATCTGGTGCTGTGTTTCCTAAAACCAGGGAGCCCCTGACTCCTGTCCCCAATTTCATGCTCAGCCTCCTCACTCCTCCTCCTCATCCCAGCACCAAATCGACTTCATTAACATCCAGCCTGGAGCAGGAGCACCCCATGGGTCAGCAGAGCCCTGGCACAGGCCATGCCAGGGTCAGAGAGGAGCCCTGAACCCCTGGAAGGGCTGGCAGGGTGGGCAGTGGTGGCAGGAGCTGCCCTCGAGGACTCAGTGACAGCTTGGTGTCACGGGCTGGGTGGGCAGCGGGTCTGCTCCTCACCCCCTGCTCCACTGACACAAATTGGAGGAGCCACATCAGCGACACACAGGTCTCAGTTAATGAGCAGGGACACTAATGAATCTGTGTGTTATCTCCGTGTATCCTCTGCCTCCAGGACAGCCCCAGGGTGCCTCAAGCAAACAAACGAAGGAAACCTGAAGGAAACATGTTTATTAGGGCTTGCCAGCAGCTGGGCTGTGCAGCCCTTCCCCGGAGCTGGCTGCATTCAAGGCAATGTACATTCACAGCAGCAATTTATACAGACTCACAGCAAATATTTTTGCTGATGATTTTCTGCAAAATTTGCCAGGGCTTTTATCAAAACCAAAAGTGAGATTTCTTTTTTCTGTCTTTTTTTTT